>CAXIPT010000003.1:11238294-11489559 GCA_964030475.1 Tethya wilhelma | reverse complement strand
GAGAGAGAGAGAGAGAGAGAGAGAGAGAGAGAGAGAGAGAGAGAGCGTGTGTGCATTGTAAAACTGAACTGTGACTTTAGTAGTGTTTTCACAATGAGAATTAACACCAACATTGAATGCGAAACTAAAACTACTGGATGTACCATTTATCACAATATACAAACCTGAATCAATGCAAGATTGCCCCACGTCAATCGCCATGTGCTTCTCCACGAGTTCAGTTGACCCACATTAGCCTGTTGACACAAACACATTGACATTTACGCTGTACATGATACAAAATTTAACAAACTGCACTTTTATTAGTCACAAATTTGTTTAAAATGTAGGCCTATTATTTCTCTAATGCCAGCTGTACATAGTGTCTATAACTCACAGCTGTGGATAATCTGGATGCTAGCGTCATCTCCAAGTTTCCTTTGAGACCGAGTAGAGCAGGAACCAAGATGAAAATCTCATTGAGTTCAACATATACCTCCCAATGCTGCAGTGTCAGTTAGGGAGAGAGAGAACATACATAGTGCAATGAAGATATAGGTCTAACACACCATTAGGTTGTAACAGGGTCAGCATTGTACCACACCACATAGCAACACACACACACCCTTAACTATGCCATTTTTAAAGGCGCAGTCGCACGGAAGTAAACTTACGTGACGTAATGAAGCCGTATTGTGCACTTAATTCCTGCGCGCAGAATATAGACTAGCGCTAATATGAGTCTCCACACTCTTCAAATACAGCCAATGCTCATGAAAAGCTCTAGTTTTACTCTTCGCTAGTTTGCTAGCTTACCCAACTACTTTTTTTCCTAACTGCACTGGTTTTCAACGCTAAATCTACGCGTTCTCGATCGCAAACACGTGGACAAATAATATGCGATTCTCCCTAACTATGCGAAATAATTACATTCCAATGACGTATTTCAACCAATCAGATTGAGTTTTTGATTTTTGGGCCCGGAATTCAAAAAAAAATGGCGCCATAATTACTTCCGTGCGACTGCGCCTTTAACACTATGTCAAATAGTTATATAGCTGCACATGTACATACAATAAGTTTAGCTAGAGACACATGTTGTTGTGCCAACCATACCTGATACACCACACTACAAAGGTAAAACTACATACCATGCCTACATGCATACAATCCTACCTGCACTTTATCCAGCAGCAGTCCAGCCAGCATCATACCCAGGCCTGCAATCAGGAAGGGTATAGAGACCTGTGTTGCGACGTGTATCAATGTCTCTTTGGACCTCTGTCGTCTTGGTTGGTTGTGATCCTCGTCTCTCATGAGGGGTTCCTCACACGATATGCCACTGTCTTCGTCTCCTCCCCGTCTCAAACCTTCTTCAACATCATCTGTAAGGATGAGGACTCTCTCTATGTACCCATTGCTTGTTGGTGGATCACAATTTCTACTGTCTTCCACATTGTCTGGCTCTCTGTCGTGATTTGTGCTCGAGTTGCTGAGCCTTCTGTCTCTGTTACGAGCGTTCATGTGCAGAGGAGATCTGTGATTGATGGACGAATCGTAAATGATTTCATTCTCGTCCGACATAATCGTCTTGTTCGGCTCTTTGTTTTGACTGTTCTCAGTTCGTTTGGCCGTTTTTAGCGTCCCTGTTCTCGAGCGAAGGTTTCTGGGGAATGGATGTGTTGATTTTGACATTAGAATGTCGTCACAATAGACGCATCTGGAAGAAAACACCACCCATATATACTAATATCGTCAGGAACTTTAAACCTCCACTTTCTAAATGACGCCCACCTCGCCGAGCGATAATTAGGCAATTACTTACGTCATACTTGTGACGCAACGAATCGCATCATTTTTTTTCAGCCCACGCGTACGCCCAACTAACTTCCTTCTTCCTGTCTCTCCAGGACATCTCTCTGCAGACAAATAAGAAGTCATTTCAACTCTCAGGCGCTCTCCGACCTCCCTACTTTACTGAAGTTCAACTCGACAGCTGAAAAATCAAGGTAATTCACTCTCTAACTGCATTGCAAACTGTTTGAAAGAGCGAGCACAGGTTTTTGCAAGCCAAAACTTCACTTCCTGCTCGCACACATGACAAGGNCACCATAAGCATCTTGGTGCACATTCATATAGTTGCTGTTAAATGCACAATTATCTATGGTCCCTAAACTCGTATGAGCTGCTATTGCTCCTCCCTTTTCCACTTGCCCTGCAGACACTGAGTTGTTGTTGAAAGTACTGTTACTGAGTGTCAGAATTGCACTATAGATATATATTGCACCACCTTCTCCACTTAGCTTGTTTGTAGTGACGCCATTGTTTTCAAACATACAATCTTCAATAATGACTAAAGTCTTGGTGCTTGAGCGATACAATGTAGCTATAAACAGTGCTCCACCATATATATTCTCTGTGTGTGTGTGTATGCATTGACCATATTACTAGAGAAATTACTGTTTGAAATTGTTAAGTTTTCCGCACTGATCACAATTAGTGCCCCGCCTGCTGAAATGACATCACCATAAACTGGATCAATGATTTCACTTCCAAGATTTAAAGAAAAAGTGCTCCTTGAAATGTTGATACTTGTAACAAACTTCAAATTAAGACTTGACCCAGCCTGCCTGTTCCCATGAAAACTACAATCATAAAGTTTGAATTGGTTCACGTAAAGAAGTTCATTTTTTGTACATCCATAAAGTTTGAACCCATTGATGTGAATTTGTTCAATACTGTAAAAGTTTAATGCTCCATCTTTGCCACATGTGATTGAACTACTACTAGTTTCTGAGGCACCTTGCTGTCCCTCCACCTTTAGTGTGGCTATATTGCTGATTGTGAGCTCGGATTCTAATGTGTGACTTCCTCCTAGGAAAATTAGTGTGGTTTTTGTGGTGAAGTAAGTAGCTGGTTTCTTGGTATACTGAGATAGGGTCAAGCATCAGGGGATATATACTATGTCAAACCAAACTACTCCTCTGCACAACTTTGTCATGGCCTCAATAGCACTATTCCTTGCTTGCAACGACCACCATAAAAAGGGCAAGAAACAGAATCACATTCTGTAATTATTGTGTGTGTGTGTGCATATAAAATTATTATTATGTTGTGACCATTATCATTAATCAGGGAAGGTGTAAAATCATTAAATTGCAAAAGAATAATTTATTATGACTATAATTATAGAATTGCACTTACAGCTGACATCTTCTTGATGGTTGTGTAGCCCCAAAAGATTATTTTAATTCTTGTGTTGGTGATAACTAGTCTTGAGAGTGTAGTATTAAAATTACTGAGAGATAATTTTGCTAGGTAATAATTTTACAAACATAGTGGTAAACTTTAGTTGTGGGTGTATCTAGATGTTTTTATTACTGCCTCCCTATTGAGAATTGGTGGACCTAGCTAGATTGATTACCGGAAGTTACTTGTGTAGGAAAATTCCCTGATGCAACATAATTATCAGTACACATGTACATTGCCAAGTTGTAGGTCAAGACAGATGTACATGTATCAAACAAAAGGCACTGTGATGGTTGACAGTGTATGTGAATGTTGCACATTATTTTGTACATGTGGCCAAATAATATTATAATTATTCATTTGGTTAATTTTAATTGGACAAGTTTGTGTTTTACATGCAGTTATGCAAACAAATTGTCATCATCAGTTCCAGCTTTACTCTATTGTACTAGTGTTCTTATGGAATATACCAGTTCTACAGTGTACTGCAACTATCCCATTATGATCTAGGTTACCAACAACATTGGTGGTCCTGACCACTACCGTCTGAGAGTAGAGTCCAAGTTAGCTCCCTGTTTGGCCTACTTTGCTGTCGCAGCTGGCAAGGAGTCACTATGGAAACCATTAAACTATCAGTTGCTTCTGAAAACTCGACACTCAGATACACAGGTACCATCTACTAAGAATTAATTTGCACAGATATTTAGTTTTGATTAAAAATTAAGCCTTCTCCCCCTGATACTATGTGTCTAGGTACGTTTTGCTGTTCTAAAAGTGTTGCAAGAGGTGTATAATAAACTAGGAGAAGAGTTCATGATACTTTTACCTGAGACCATCCCATTTTTGGCAGAACTGATGGAAGGTATGTATACATGTGCCGAGATGGATCCATGTGATCTTGAGGTGTACACACACACACACACACACACATAAGCGCATGCACACCTGATGATATCATACATACGGTAGTAGGAATGGGCCGACTGTCCCATATACACAATACAAAATATTTATTGCCATAAAAATCTAACAACACAAAATAGAGGCTTCAAACTTGCTCAGAGGCTCTCCTTGACAGAAAACCAACTGCATGGAATGCTTAAACTTTGCCAAAACTTTTCTGATCACTCGTACAGAGAGTGCTTGTGGGAAGCCACACTAGTGCAATTTTGTTCTCCTAACTTACTTACTTCCTTCTAACTGACTTACTTGAAAACGATTTCCAGAGAACCAGAAAGTGTTGAGCCAACTTTGACGCCACAAAGTAAGTTCTTTTCTTGGGTAGTACGTTCCTTTTTTCTCATTTTCATCGTAAATAGGCCTGAACCAAAAACTAGAAAGCTTTGAAACTTTGTGTATAAATTCATGTACTACAATGCAGCCATCTTTGTGGGTAGAGTTCAAAGGTCATTATCTTCCACGTGGCATTATTATGCGCATGCGCATTATATAGCCTCATCCAGCATAATGTAGTGCATGTAGCTGCTACTCCTGGTCCTGGACCAGCTTTTTGTAGGGAATAACCAGTCTCTGATAGTCTCCACACTGTAGTGTTGAAAAAAGTGAATGAACAAGTAGTAAAAATTTCAAAAAAATAAGTAGTGTAGGAATGGGCAGTGCGGTAAAAAGTATTGGAACAAGGCATGTCTCAATTTCGGCACATGACTACTTCATTTTTTATGCCCAACTCTTGTAATTGGCTGGCAGTCCAGTTTAAGTTACCTGTCTGTTATAGTTTACTTCACTGATAGGAACAGTGAACTAACAGTTCAATAATAAGCTACGGTATATCTATACTATTGTATTTGTTTACAATAATGAAGATCCATAATAAGGGATCAAGAATAAAAATGAAGTAGTCATGTGCCGAAATTGAGACATGCCTTGTTCCAATACTTTTTACCGCACTGCCCATTCCTACACTACTTATTTTTTTGAAATTTTTACTACTTGTTGATATTATATCATTGACCTTGGCATGTATCAGCTGCTACAACTATTTTTAAGAGTAGATTCACTCCATGCACTCAAGCTAGTTCACAATTCAAGTGACCCATGTACTCAAAAGAAGTACCATCGAAGGCAATAGCTGCCGCAACTAGGCTATAATTATTATATTGCTCAGTGGACTCAGGGCACACACTTGCAAGACCACGTATAATAGGTTCGGTGATTCTCACTTTAGTTTCCTGCACTATAGCTAGTAGCTAGGGACTATATAGCACATGTAGCTCTGCAAAGGCAACTCCTATATAATCTCTTGATCAATGCATGCTCATGCAGTAACTAGCTATAGATTGTATATGTGAAATTATTATTATATGGAATCCATGCAGTGTATGATATCCCTAAATAGTATAACCTTGAAATTATAAGCAGTAATGTTGTACTGTATTACTGCATGAATAATATAATATTATTTTACTGGTCAACTTTGACTTATTAAGTAACAATTAATAATTAACACACACATCATTGATTTGCAGATGATTGTGAAGAAGTTGAGCAACAAACTCAGATTGTGATTCAAACAATCGAAGATGTTATTGGAGAATCTATACAGCAACATTTCTAGTATAGCCTTGATATTGGTCGTTTAGCGGAAATAGTCCATACAGTATGCTTCGTCCAGTTGCCACGCATCAGAAAAAGCTTTAACAACTCCTACGATAATGTTATAATTATACAATAATTATTGTACAGCCAAGAACATTCTTATGTAAGAGTACTATAGTGTAGGCAGCATTGTATGAGCTTAACATGTACAATCAAATCACTAGCTAGTACATTGTAGGTTGCTATAGATTTACTTTGTATAATAATAATCAATGGCAACTCAACTGATAATAATCTTGAGGTCAGTGTGTATGCTTACTTTCATCTAGTGGTCCTCCATCACATGCCTCCATATTCATCACCAGCTGATCAATTGTACGAGCACCAAAAACAATGCCATCTGTACATGCAAAGAAATAATTATGCATTAATTTTCACATAATTATACCTGCACACTTGACTATATAATCTAGTACTGATCGCATGGAGATCACATTATAGATAATTATTATTGTATACTGGCTGATTTATAATCGTGTTGTACAGTGTATTAGTGTATAACAGAATTACGATAACATTCATGACTGACCATTAAGTTCTGCTTTCATTTGAGAGTGATGATTGAACCATCGCAGTGTGGCATTGACCATACTCACTTGGTCAGTTCCATACACTTCATCCAATGTCTTCTTCACTAGCTCCACTCCCTTTAACATTGACTCACGCCAGAATCGATTTCTGTACCTATAATAATAATAATAATAATGATTATTGTCATGAGTAATAGGTATAATAGTTTAAGCTAGCTAGCTAGTGCATGTAGAGTATATATAATGCTTTCATATGAGTAGTTTTTGAGTACTACTATATTATTGATCTTACAATGAAGGCAAATGGTCGGTGGAGTTTGATAGGGTCCAAAATCGCCCCTCTGGTTCTTTAGAAAGGTCAGATACTCCATATTTCCCAGTTAGCAGACCCCCAGCAAACTATTATCCAAGCAACATAATAATAAGCATATGAATACTTGTCAGTAGAGCTGTGGCTGGAGGAAATAATAATTATTATTATGACGATTGTACTACATGTATCATGACATCTATGGCCACAGCTCTACATATTATGACATGCAGTATTAATATGGATCATGGATTTCCCACATTTTGGTTATTCTTTTCAATGCTTTAAAGTTTTTCCTAAGGCACAAAAACACACTTTATTTAAAGCTTTCTAGGTGAGTTTGGGGTTATAGGAATTTTCATATAATTATAGCACAAAGAAAGTTTTCTAATTGAACTTTATCATTTAAAATTTAATTTGAGTGACCTTATAGAATGGTGTGTAGTACCACTTACTGGGTTGTAGGCATAGAATCGCATCCCAAAGTGCCTTAGAGCTGGAAACAATTCTCCTTCTACTGCTCTATGATGAATACAAACATTCAATGTAACTCTATGGTGTAATTTTACGTCCCTAATTTTACCTGGTGATAGGGTTGTACATTCCTTGGTAGACTGTTGGCAATACCCACCCATTACGCTTACAAATATGATGAACATCAGCTACCTCCCAGGAAGCAAAATTAGAGAGTCCAAACTCTTTGAACTTTCCTTCTGCATGGGCCACAATACATATTCCACCCCTGAATAACCAATTAAGCTATACACTTGAGCATGCATTCACAACCTTGGTGTAGTTGATTTATGGTTGCTAAAGTTTCCTCAAAGGGAGTATCATGATCAGGAGAATGGAGATAGTAGATATCAACACTTGAGGTTTGAAGACTAGCCAAAGAAGTATCTATCTGCTGTAGAAGACCATCTTTAGACAAGCTACGGTTCTTCCAGGGGTTAGCTTTCGTGGATATTGATATCTTGCAAGTAGATAATTTTAAGAAGACTTAACTTCCTGATCAGCCTTATTTTATTGTTTCTTATTACTCTAGATCCATAACCATACAATGGTCATGCAAACCAGAAAGGCTTGGCTACACATGGGATATACCTTTTCACGGAGCTCTTTGGTGGTAATGTAGCGTCCGACTATTTTTTCTGCATTTCCTCCAGTGTACCTATACTCATGAATGAATGCATGGTTATAAAAACTTAACAAACAATAGCTATATAAAGCATACAAAGAATGAAAAAGACGAGAAAGATAAAGGTATAGATCACTTACACAATTGCACAATCCAATTCATTACCACCTTTTCCAATAAACGTGTCCAAAAGTTCGAAGCACTATTAAAAAAGTATAGGGAAACCTTTGAAATTACTTGCAATTGAATATTCCAAGCAAAGTGAGGTAACTAGCTCTGGTTGAGCTTAGATATTTGAATGCAGGCAGAGGAGGCAGAAAAATTAATTAAACTTCCACTTGGTGTTTAAATTGGAGTCAAAATAGCTTGGTGTAACATTATACATGTATAAATGATGTTACCACCCTAAACTATGAAGTCTCAATCATGCCAAGTTCATAGCTGGTGCAATTATCTGAGGGTAGAGCAGGAATATACTCTAGTTAATAAACACCACCCTAGTCTAAGTGCCACTCGATAGAGGAATGATTTTCACTCTTGTCAGCTCTGTCAGCACTCAATAGAAGTACTGGGTAATTCCATGCCCAACCAACACGCAAAAATGACACACCCTTCAGATTCAAACCAAACTCAGGTCACGGGTTCAATATCATGAACTTATCAAGTGGTCAAAATTTTGGCACCATAAACTGTTGAAGACCACTATGCTGAAGGTATAACTGTGTGTGGGGGAATTGGGAAAGAAAAGACTTGATCTAATTTTGCGTTTTTTTTTTCTTTTCCTTTCCCCAGGTGGTCTCGGTGAGGCAGTTGCAGGTGCACTCGCTGGAGAGACTGGAATCAAGGTAAAACATTTTATCACCACTTAATTCTTCTTTGTGTTGCATTTCAAATTTGCAAGACATGCAACAAACCCTTTGAAGAGTTTTTTAAGTTCTCACCATTTTTTTTGTACTCCTAGATGCGTCGTCTCTCAGTGACTGGTATTCCTCGCAGTGGACCTGGCTCAGTTCTCATGGACATCTACGGTATCTCTGCCAATCACATTGTGAAGGCAGTGAAGGAACTAGTTGCCTAGACTACCTTGTAAAAATGTAGACTCCTGTAACTCGAAAGAATTGTCTTCACATGGACTTGATTTTTTAGCAGTTAAAAACTGATTTTAGTCGATTAGAAAATTATGACTTGTGTTTATTGATTTTTGTTGTAAATTTGATTTTGTAGTGATGGCCATGAAAATATGGATCACAATGTTGTCACATGCAAGTCATTCGATTTTCATAGCGCGAATATTATAACTAAAGCGCGTAATTGATGTTAATCTTAAGGGGGATCCCCGCGAGGCGGCTAATTTGATATGACGTCATAATTCAGTTGGAAGACTGTAAGATTACGCAATGCATAATTTTTGGAAGTCATGTGATTCGAAGGGTCACGGGAACTGTAGAGGCTGCTAGGTGTGCACATGAGATCAGATATCTGCTGAAAATCGAGCCAGAGAGCGTTCA
Source organism: Tethya wilhelma (assembly GCA_964030475.1). Classification (NCBI taxonomy): domain Eukaryota; kingdom Metazoa; phylum Porifera; class Demospongiae; order Tethyida; family Tethyidae; genus Tethya; species Tethya wilhelma. The sequence goes on along the minus strand of CAXIPT010000003.1, from coordinate 11,480,229 downwards.
GCTAGTCCTAGAGAAGGCAGTACAGTAATTCACACACCTTCAAGTCATCATGTCTGCTAGAAGAAAGGTCTTACTCAAGGTTATCATCCTCGGAGACAGCGGGTAAGTGTCGAGTGAGGGTTGTCCGCCTTTTGGCAACGATATTCAAAGCTGTTTTCATGGGTGGGTCGTCGTGTATGAACTGCATTCGTTGTAAACGGTGGGGCAAGGCAATCCTGCTGTGTGTTTGTGTATGTATGTGTGTGTGTCATAGTGTGTCATTTGAGTACTGAGATTGGAGTACTCAGTGCCGTTGGATAACCCTTGGGTGAATATTGAATTGAAAAGTGACACTCCTCTGGTTTTGTCTGAAGCTGTAGGTGTGTGTGTTCCATGCTGAGTTAAAATCAGGAAATTGTTACAATTTTGTGACTAGAAATGGAGTTTAGAAATTACTTTTCGTTTTCTCTCTCTCCAACTTGCCACCCGTTATTTAGAGCAATTGTGTAGCTTGTAAAATTAGTTGCTATCTTTTCCATGTTGCTTACATGTAAGTGCACATAACTTCACATGAGCTCCTGGTATCGCATCACTCTGTAACGCACACTGTGGCATAACAATGTCCCTGAGCATCACATGGCCTATCAGTGTTATCATAAGCCTCCTCCTTTCCAATGACCTATTGTTTGAGAGGAGAGTAGTACTACCACTGTCTCGCAGAACAAAGATAGCAGCTTCATTATTCTAAACTTAGAACCCAGCTTACATCAATAAGTAGTGATACCCACCCATTGATATTGAGCAGTGTTGATATTGGCCACACTTTGGAAAAAAATGAACGCTTGAGAACCAAAACTTTCTGAAAGCAATGCCTAAAGTTTGTAGATTTTGCATAGCAATGACCAAAACTAAACATCTATCTACTACCATAAGTAGTGCTGTCAAATGTAACGTGATGGCTTCTCCACATGTTGCTGCCTACTGCCTTGCCATGTGGAAATGATCTACTCCCAATCACTCACTCTCTGGGATAGGCCTTGAGGGATCACCAGCCTGTCTCTGTGGTGGCTGGGGTGGCTATAAAATCATCGCTTGCTGTTTGAAGTTTGAGAGGCACAGGAAGCTGTATCTTAGCACCCCAGCACTGATGTCAGTGTTAAAGGATTTAGCTGTTTTTAGGTCCACCATTTTAGAAGTGTTGGGTGTACTCAAGCAATGGTGTCATATGAAGTGTGTTCTTGTATTGCTCTTGTATGTTAGCCTATTGTCCTCATACATTATTCAACATGCTGCATGTGATGGTTAATACCGGCCGTTTATCCAATTCCTATCACACATATACACATCACACACACACACACACACACATACACACACACACACACACACACACACACACACACACACACACACACACACACAGTGTGGGCAAGACATCACTGATGAACCAATATGTCAACAAGAAATTCACATCGCAGTACAAGGCAACCATCGGTGCTGACTTTCTAACCAAAGAAGTCATGGTGGAGGACAGGCTCGTCACAATGCAGGTAATTTGAAACTAGCTTGAGAATTGAAAGTGAAGACACACACACTATGATCCTCCTACTGACTTTTTCTGTGGCGGGTTTTTTTGGGATGGTTTATCATAATGACATCATTGTGATGTCATAGGCAATGGAGACTGTATGCAGGTGTATTGATATGATAGTGTGTGGTGTGGAGATTGGCATGCTTTCAGGGCTGTTTCCCGACCACACTTACCATCATGGTCCAGAGTGTATGTAGTAAGAGGTGTTGGGGTCCAATCTCATAATTGTCTGTGGTGTTAAACATTGAATGTTGTTTGAGATTGGACAGTGTACCTTGAAAAAATGGCAACTAGAGGATCTTTTGTTGGACTTTAGGTAGATACTGTCTGCAACTTTTGCTCAAGTTAATGGTTGCTAAGCAACATCAACTACACCATAGTAGTGCTCATGTACATGTGAAATGTTTTGCTGTGCTCATAGCAACCCTGCAAACACTCACACTCGCACACTTCTCACTGCCCTTCTCTTGTTCTGTGTGTGTATGTAGATATGGGATACAGCTGGACAAGAACGGTTTCAAAGTCTCGGAGTGGCCTTTTATCGTGGAGCAGACTGTTGTGTGTTAGTGTTCGACGTTACAAATGCCAACTCCTTCAAGACCCTCGACAGTTGGAGAGACGAGTTCCTCATCCAAGCCAGTCCCAGAGATCCAGAAAATTTCCCCTTCGTTGTCCTCGGCAACAAGATCGACTTGGAGAACAGACAGGTATGGGTAGCGATGGTGTGTGTGTGTGTGTGTTTCTAGAGCATGTGTAGCTAGGTATCAATAAAGAAGTGTATGTTGTATCTCGTATTGAGACCGGATTTTCCATTCAGAATTTCTAGTCTAGGAAAATTAAGTAACACAAATTGAGTTACTTTGCATACTCATAGTTTGTATGTTCATGTAAATTGTATGTATTCGAAAACAAGTTTCTATAAGTTTGTGTGTATGTATGTATGTGTTTGATATTAAACATGCTATAATCATGAATAATTATTTTGAAATCTTCACTTTCAGGTTCCAGCCCGTCGAGCACAGAACTGGTGCGAATCAAAAAACAACATACCATACTTTGAGACGAGTGCCAAGGAAGCAATAAACGTAGAACACGCGTTTCAGAAGATAGCAAAGGACGCTCTCGTCAAAGAGAATGATGACATCTACAAACCCCAGGTGAACACGGTGCCAGACATTCGACTAGATGGAAATACACCGCAGAAAAAGAGCAAATGCTGTTAAAACCAACCCCCCAGAAAATACGTAGTGGTTGTACTGTATATGTGTTGTTTTTGTTTGGTCCAGAAGATATAAAAACACTTGAATTATTATTTACAAATTTATTAATAGTAAGTTGTACGTAATTTTAAATCTGTTGTGCTCTTATTTGTAGTCTGAAAAACTGTTGAAAAAGTGACTGATAAAAAAAGCGCACACATGCATTACGTTTGCAGTATTAATATGCAAGTACCAAGAAATTTTGTTTTTGTTTTCTTTCTTTGCATTGTACAATTACTGTTGTGTTTTTGTGATGTTGTTAAGTTTATCTAGGTCTATTCTATTTACTGTCATTTATTATAACCTGCAAGAATTGGTGTTTATATATATATCCGTACGAGTGTAACTAATATGTACCAAAGATTGCTATAAGATTTTTTTACATTAAAAAAAAGCTTCTAACATTGTACAGTATCCCACACACAAAATTAATACAGGTATATATAGCTTTCAATGTATGATTGTGGTTACATGTAAAAATTCCATTCCAAAAATATAGTCAAATGTACACAAGCACTTTTCTGAATGGTGGCATATGAAATTTTAGTGCATCTACTCAAGCTCCTCTTCAATATAAATAATTCTATACATGTATTTGTATGAATTAAGCTATCTATAGTGGTTATCTCCTGGTGGGCATTGATTGGAATAGGGTCTCTGATATGGATGGTATCTAGGATCAGGGTGGCCCCTGCCATTATTAAATTGCTGGTGAGTTCTACCCCCTCTACTGAAATGGGGGGCCATGCTACTACTTTCAAAATTTGAATCGTGGGGGCTGGCTGACTCAAATTTGGGTCCCCGGGGGTCCAAGAGGGGTCGATTTAGTGACTCATCCGAGTTCCCTGGTACTCCCTCTACAAGTGATGGTGGAAGAGACGAGCCTGTACCGTTCAGAGGTCTACCGATAGCTGTAACAGTTGTCATGTGATTGTTTCCATTCCGATTCCCATTAATACTATTTCCCATTCCTGTTCTTCCATTCCCGCCACCACCGCTGCCATTTGGATTGACTCCACCCCTAGCTCCACCCACTGATGAGTTCACCAATGGTTGTGATGACTGTCCTCGAGATTGCTGCTGCTGAGATGCCTGAATGGCAAAGTCTTGATTTGTGTCACTCATGTCAGGCTCTTCAGAGAACACCATTGTGAACCTAAATTGGCACACACATACACGTACACACACACACACATACAGTCATGCATCATCACATACATATTGACATTGTAACGTGTGCATGCATTAAATTTGGACATTATATTTTGTACGCATTTGCAATACTGTAAGTAACAGTTAAGAACAAAAACTCACTCTCCAACTTTTTCCAAGATGCCATACTTGCCACTATAGAGTACAAGACCACCTTTCCAGAGGGAGGCATATCTATACATGTGCACAAAGTACATATTTATGTACACACACCATGTAAGCAAATAATAAAACATAGACACACCAAATAACAAGCATTGAATTCAGACACACACACACACACACCTCCCCTCCACACGTAAGAGAGAAAAGAAATAATAGATAATAATTAATAAATAATAATAATAACCCTTTTGTTAGTCGTAGGATGTCCCCACTTTCAATGGCTTCAGCCTGCTCGTTCCAAAGGGAGAAACATATGGAGGCACTCCGATCAGCCACACGACACTTTCTCACTACACTCCCATCTTTAGTCTGATTTGTAGAGCCTGTAAAACGAGTGAAACAGAAAATGCCTTTTGTTTGGGGTTCAAAGTTCACAATTTGGACTCTGACCCCCCACCCCCAACAGCTAGCTATGTATCAAGACGCTTTTAGCCAAATTTACAGCATTTGGCGTGTTGGGAAAGATATCAGACGCTCATTTCAGTAACTACTAACCCTTGTCTATCACAATGAACAAGCAAGTGACATTTTTCATGCCTGGGCGTAAGTCTCGAATGGCTGTGATGCCTCGCGACCTGTCGTCGGCAGCCATAATAAAGTTGTGGTGTAAACCGGAAGCTGACTCAGCGTTTTTACCAGGGGTGCGTCCCTACTGCGCATGCTCAATAAAAGTGGGTGGGTCCCGAGTAGCAGCATCATAGTACAAGGTATACACTATATCAAAGACTGAAAGTGCATTCATCATGGAGCAAGAAGTGGAGCAGCTGAAAGCTCTTGTCAGCGACCTCTTTATGAAAGTTGAGGTGAGAGAGAGATACTAAACCATCACTAACTTGGCCATGAAAGTGCTGATATTGACTGCCTCAGACTGTGTTTGTTTTCTTGTAGTCTTTGGAGAATAGGGTGTCTCTTTTGGAAGAAGAAGGAGCCAGCAAACCCAAAGGACCTGAGCCTCTCCTGACATGCATTCAGTGCTTCGCAGAATACAAAGAATCAGAGAATGCAGGTATAATATAATGTGCACATGATGACATGTAGCATCAACACTTAGATTATTTTAGTCTGTGCCTTGTTTCATTGCTTTTTTGCCCCTTGAAAAGTTTTTTTCTTTGTCTCCTTTCATCTCTTAGAGGGTCATTGCAAGTACCATGCTGGTAAGCTGAACTACGGTGGTTGGAAGTGCACCTACAGTTGCTGCAATGCTACCGCCAACGATCGAGACAGGGCCAAGAACATCCCTGGCTGCACGAAGGGGAAGCACCGCAGCAAACACCACACTGATTACCTCTACGCAAACTACTTCTTCTACATGAGCGACCTGGTGAGCTACATGCCATGGATCGACCCTTTCAGCTAGCCAATGTAGTGAAGCGCAGTACTACTGCCTTGATGCTTCCTGTGTCAAGTTTGTTTAGGTTTTTGTGAGGTTTCTGTGTTTTTGTGGTTAAAACAAACTTTACTAAAATAGTCAAGAATTAATTGTAATTGTTGGGTGGGAATTTTTTTTTTCTCATGTAGTCCAACAATGCTCAGCAACTGTGGATGTCTATGGAAACTGAAGATCATATCACTGACAGTGTGGAATGGGCTGAAGTGAGTAAGAATGGTTTTATTTTATCATTAGACACTGATAATGAATTGTACACTGTGCTATCAAAATATGATTGTGTGTATAGATTGGACTGTCTAAAGATGGCAAAGTATTTGTGATTGTGGGAACTTCACGGATACAACCTGTAGCATTTGGTGTGTTCACTCCCAAAGAACTGAAGAAGTTCAAAGTACATAGAAACATAGACAATAATCTTGCTAATTGACTGCTGTACATTGTACTCTCAGAAATCATCTGCTGTTGTGATTGACAAGTCCGATCCAGTTGGTTGGTCTTTGAAAGCTGAGGTGCACTCCTCTAACTCTATTGTCAATGGTATGCAATACCTGTTTAATAGTACAATTAATTGCTATGCTATTTTTTTACCCCTTAATTTGTGTTGCAGCAATTACTGTCACTCTGAAGCCAGCCTCGTCAAAGACACCACTCACAAAACGAGTTTCTCTGGTATTTGATGGGGATTCCCCCAAACCAGGCGAAATAGAGACCCTCTCTGATCCCAGTCCATCCAAGGTAACTTGGAATCATACACCCACTCAATCACAAATTGGTTACACTACTATCTATACGTGCCCGATGCACATTTTACCAGGCTTCTGTAGCCTACACTGTGCCAGATGTGGTGAGAGAAGGGCCTGAATTGGAAGCAGGAGAGGACTACTCCAAAGATAGGAAGACAGACTACTCCACTGAAATTGATGATGAGTGAGGCAGGATGTGTGTGTGTGTGTGTTGATATTGTGCTTGATTAAGTTTGTGTTTGAATTGTATTGTTATTTCGCTTGAATGCATCTATTCCATGTAGTATGTTTGCCATCCAACTGCAACAGATTGGTAGCACTGAAGTGGAGTCATCGTGGAAACAAAGCAATGGTATATGATAGGTATTTATTGTCCACAGTTGTCACATACCATTTGTCTCTTTCTCTAATTAAAGGAAAATGGAACAACCTGTTCAGTGTTAATCTGAGGGTATCCAACAATTCTCCTAATATTATTTCCATCACTGATGTCTATGGAGAGTACATGAACAGTGGTGAGTCACATGATGATCACATGATCCACCATGTAAGCACAACTGTTAAATTCCCAGATGGCGAATGGGTCAAGTGTGATCAACTCTGGGTTGGATTGAAAGGGAGTCGAGAATTCTTTGACACGAAAGATTTCTCCATTGATTGTGCTGCTCCAATGAATCTCTATGTCCGAATGGCCATATCCTTTGAAGGTAGTTGTTACCCCTTTCATGCAACAATATTTAACCCTTTTTTGTCTGTCTTATGTATGCACAGGTGAAGCACCTGATCATAGTGAAGGTTACAGAGCTCACCCCAGTCTTCCCCAGCCACTTCATCTGAGAGTGAACTTCAAAGACCAAGAAGAGAGGACAGCTTCATTGAGGTTTGAACAGGTAGAGTGGCACACGTGCATGTGCACATGCAACACACACGCACACACATACATGCACACACACACACACACACACACACACACACACACACACACACACACACACACACACACACACACACACACACACACACACACACACACACACACACACACACACCACTATTATTTTCTATTATTTTCATATGTGATACCTTATGCCATGAGCTCAATTTCTTTCCATTAGGGAAATCGTCCATTGGACATTGCCACTCCTGACTCACGAGCTAAGAGTTGGAATCGAGGAAAGCCATTGGAGTTCCACCTGTATGCTGATGATGTCAACACTCGTAAGAGAAGTGATGCTGCTCTTTATTACGTATGTTTAAATTTGAAGAACATACACAAATCATTCATTACTGTATGCGCATATGTACAATGTAATAATTATTGGTCTCTGTCACATTACAGGATGAGAATGGAGTGCTGTGTTTCAGGCCAGCTCCAAATAATAACTCTAGTCAGTACTTTTATATCCGAGACTTCTCCACAACTGCTTTCAAAGCTAAGGTTAACTGATCACTTTTGGCCATAATATTATAGTTAAATTTTCAGCTATTAGCATTATACTCTCACTAATTTTATAGAAAGCAAACCAGAAAGAGTTTGAGCTGACTAACATGATGAAGGAAACCAAGGGAAGCAAGGTGGAGATCTTTGCAGTGGTTGATTTAGACAAGGAAACAACTTATGCTCTCAAAGTGAGTGAGAAAAATTCACTACAACAATGCCATTGACAACAGCCACTTATGTGATGTGTAGGTTGTCATAACAACGCCGACCTCCAGTGCTGTGGGCTACTACCTGCTTCCTTTAGAGGACTACACCTCAGCCACTCTCACTACTGAACCAGATGAGGTGAGCCAATGGGGAAGATTTCTGTTAATTTGTAATTTTTTTTATGACATAATTATTATGTCACCACATATCTATGATGTCACTGCGTGGTATTTGAATTAGGTGATTGTGAATGGAGAGCTGGAAGTCAGTTGGAAGGTACCTCGAGCTTCCAAGAATGACAGGATAGGTGTGTGTGTGTGTGTGTGTGTGTGTGTGTGTGTGTGTGTGTGTGTGTGTGTGTGTGTGTGTGTGTGTGTGTGTGTGTGTGNGTGTGTGTGTGTGTGTGTGTGTGTGTGTGTGTGTGTGTGTGTGTGTGTGTGTGTGTGTGTATGTGTGTGTGTGTGTGTGTGTGTTTCACTAGTCTATAATTATTATTATTATTATTATACAATAATTATTGTGTGCATGCATGTTTTCTTCAGAGGTGTATGCTCCGTATGCAAAGAAGTCTTTGTCAGGATGTTATGCTTACAACAGACAGGCTGAAACTGAAGGCACAGCCAAGATAAAGGTACATAATTTAAGTTAGCACTTTGAGTAGTTAGAATCAATATTCTCCAAAACAGACACACAATAAAAGATAACACTTTGAGTAAACAAAAACAATAGCTCATGTTGATGCTATTTAATTCTCCAATGCAGGCGCCCAGTATCCCTGGTTTGTATGAGGCTCGCTACTATCCAGCGTGGCTGGCAGGAAGTTATACCAGACATAGAAATGCTGTTTACATTGCAATGGGCAAATTTGAAGTTACAACCATTTGAATTTAGTACAAACAAGAAAAACTAGACAAAAATATAATATTATGTACCATTTTTACCTGACTTGGTTAACTAGTAATTTGGATTCCTGCATGTGAATTGAATAAATCTTTTTTATGTGTTACATTATATGAAGTCATGAGGACAATCGTTGAGTGATAGCTTCTTGTATCTCAGTACGTAGTTCAACCAGGGTCTTTGCTGATCCATCAATGATAATTACATTAAATGAATTGCCATCTTGAGCGGCAAGGGTGGAGGCCATTTTCATTATCCTAAGGTACTCTGGCCACACAACCTTATCGACATAACCAGGAGGGTCTATGTACACACCAACATCGCTAGGATATGTCCGACCAGCTCTTCTCTTAATGCAAGTATCATAGTCAAGAGTGATGAAGAACATAGCCTGGAGAAGACCGTACAACTCCTTTATGTCAAGTATCATTGTACCCTCGACAATCACAGTGTGTGTAATATCAGTTTCAGAAGAAGCATTACAGTCTTTGCAACTCTTTTGAGGACACTTTATCATTGTTTTCAGTGTTTCTAAAAGTTTTTGTGTGTCTATTGCTCCAATGACGTCCCAATTGGTACATTCTCCATCTTCTGTTCGAGGTATGAGGTGGTCAGGATGGTAGAAGTCATCTTGGTGGAGGACTAGCATGTGCTGTTGAGTGTCACAGATGTAGTCGGTCACTGCACTCTTGCCTGAACAGGTAGCTCCACTCATTCCAAATACAACCACACCTGGATTTGAGGTGTCCATCTAGTCTCTGCATCATCATAGACAAGCCTGACACTTTTACTTTGACGACCAGTTCCACAAGCTGTACTCTTGATGCCCCGCCCCCTCACCTTCATACCTGGCTTGATGCAGTGAGTGACTAGTCCTCGCGGGCCAGACGTTCCTAGCTGAGGTGAGTGTGTATTTTAAAGTTCCAATAATAATAATATATAGCATGTATGCAGAGCTATTCTTCATTGTCTTATAAATATGGAGAAAATTTACATTGTTGCCTCAATGTACCATGAAAAACAGCTGCCCCAATAAAGGAGAAAGCATGTGACTGTGTACTCACTTTGTGTAGTGTACAGAGAATTCTATTGCATGAATATCCATATCAGTACAATATTTTACTGCAGCTGTAGGACTCCCCCATTACGACTGCACTGAATTTGATCAATAATTATTGTCTTATCATGCCTTACAGTCGTACAGGATGCTATGTCGATAATGACCTGAATCGAAGACTGGGTCGTGTTGGAAAACCGTATGGAACTCACGTTCAACATCAAGATGGGTCTGTGACCATAACAGATCCAAAGACGGCAAAAAGAGCTGGTCTAGGACACTACGTTGATAACCCACTCAACAGGTCTCTTGGTCGCGTTGGAAAACCCTATGGCACGCACATTCTTCATGGCGATGGAAGTGTGACTATTACACCACCAGAACCAAGCAAGCAGACACCAACGGAACAAAGCAAGTATCAACCGTGCCCAAGTACTACAGTAGCACAACCTGTGAATAAGACACCAATGATGACAGCAGCTCTGCAAAGCATATCTGGCTCTAATGTTAACAGTGTGCCTTCTGGTATGACTGCACCTCACCAAGCTGCCACAGTTCAGAGACCAGCTGCAGTATCAAACATACCGCCTTCCAAAGCATTTGCACTGCAGCAAAGTCATGAAGCTGTTGTTCAGAAACCAACAGCAAATTCATTGTTTGGACAAGTATTTGTTCAGCCACAGAATGTGCCTTCTTGTACAATCCAGCAACCTTCTGTTAAGAGGCCTACATCAGAACTTCCACCAGTATTTGCTCAGTCTAAGCCAGCTCCTATAGGATCCAGTGTAGATCAGAGACCAATGTCTCCACTCAAAGCTACCCTAACCCAACTTCCACCTTTTCCTATGACAACTCAGCAAGCTAGTACACTACCATCTAGCACTGCAACAAATGTTGCAGTAACTAAACCAGCTAATGTTCTGGGTGGTCCTCTTGCAGGACAAGTAACTAGGCTTCGGCAGGGTGATACTCAGAGAACAACTCAGTCTCAGCTTGGAACTTTCAGATCTAATGTGAAGCCATCTAATCCACCAGCCCAGTCCCAGGGGCCAATGCCGTTTATTCAATCTCATTTCGGTACAACCCAGCAAGCTTCTGTTCAGAGACCACTGTCCCCAGTGCTAACCTCAGCACCTCCACCTACTAGCACAATTTCTGTGGCTAATGATGCTGTACCTTCGAGCACAATTGCTGTGTCAAGTCCACAAGCTGTTGCTGTGAAACTCACTGGCTCAACGGGTATGCTATCATTTGGCAGTGGACCATTCCATTTCCCTCAACAAGGTGCTGTTCAGACAACAACCTCAGTGTCACCACTCACAACACAGTCTCCTCCTGTATTCTCTCAGTCTAAGCTACAACCTTTAGGACAACCACCATCAGCCTCTGTTCAGAGACCAGCTGCAGTAAGCTCATCTCGCTTTAAGGCCTTCAAATTCAAGATAGTACCTCCAGTTACAAGTACTCAACAAAATGATGCTGTTCAGAAGCCACCATTGAATGCATCAATCCAACCTTCACTGCCTACAGAAGTATCCACTGCTGTTCAAAAACCAACACTAAACACACCACTTCCTTCACACCCACAATTGCCCTCTAAGCAAAACGTACCAGTTGCTACAAGAGTGAACTTGAAGGATAAAACTGTTCACCAAAGTCAACCAGGATTTGTATTTCCTCCAACTTGGCCCCGAAATAATATATTCTCCATGGAACCCAATACCCCTTCTTCTACAAATGGTACCACTCAGGAGGCTGCCAGGCAGGTGCCAAATTTGGCTCCACTTCCATCTTTTCAATTTGGTACAATTACTACAGCAACTCAAGCAGCTCAGGTAGCTGATAAGAAACCAACAATCAATCCATCTCCTTTTGTGACAGTACCCCAAGTATTCACTCAGCAGAAAGTGGTATCTGATGCAAGTACAACCACACAAGCTAAATCAGATGGTCTTCCTTCAAAATCTCTGACTAAGACCACTGTATCCGAAATTAAAGAAGAAAAACTTAGTTGCAGAAATGAGGATAAGAAATCTATACCAAGAGGAGTTCCTGACTTACGTACACCAAATGAATCAGCTGCACTGAAACAAGTCAACCACTATTTGACCACCCTCGGATTGGACACTGATCAACCAGTGGCAACTAAAACTGGTAAAGAAAATCCGAAGCAGCCTGAAGCACATACATCTGAAACAAAAGCCATTGCTGGCCCTCCTTCTAGAGATCTTACAGTGTCACCACAGACTCTAGACATGGTACGTGCTGTACAAAAACCAGGCAGTCATGATGCACCACCTGCAATGCTACGAGTAGTGAGAGAGCAACAGGTTTTAGAGAAAAAAACAGTTGAAGTAGTTTTGCAGCCACCGTCAGGGACCACCTCTTCCAGTGTGACACAATCTGAGAGCAGTCAGCTGAAAATAGAAGCAGCAAGAACAAAAATTCTTCCGCTTGTACGTTGTCATGTAGTACCAATTCTCTATAAAGAGCTTCATTTGCAGAGTGTGGTTGGAAGTGGCAGTTATGGAAAAGTTCACAAAGGCACTTGGAGAGGTAGGGAAATTGCTTACAAGAAGTTGAAGTACCAACAAATAATGACAAAGAAACGAAAGCAACGTTTTGCAGCTGAAGTCGCCATTTTTACAAGTTTGCGATTCTCTCATCCCAACGTGGTTCGAATGTTTGGGATTGTAGAAGAAGAGGGCAAGTATGGCATTGTGATGGAATACCTCATACGTACCTTACACAAAGCTGTTTTGGTCGATGGTGTTCGATTTCCAAAGAAACGCAAGAAGAAAATCGTTACTCAAATTGCAAGTGCTCTGCTTTACCTCCATACCCACAAGGATGGACCCATATCTCATGGAGATCTCAAGAGTGCAAATGTTCTACTGGATAAAGACAATAACGCAAAGCTTAGTGATTATGGTATGAACATGCTCAAGAATGCCAGCAGCTCATCTCACTCGGGAGGTGGTGGTACTCCACGATATTCAGCTCCTGAAGTTCTAAGAGGTGAAAGGCCAACCAAAATGGAGCAGAAACTTCAATCTGATATCTATTCACTGAGTATGGTTGCATTTGAAGTCATAGTTGAAGACGAACCTTTTGAAGACTTTAACGTGAAGCAACTGGAGAATAATGTCGGACATGGAACAATGCGTCCACCTGTTGATGAGTTGTCAGAGGGTGTGGCCAGTCTTCTCACCCGTTGCCGGGAGAAAGAGGCTGAGAGAAGACCGACTGCTGGACAGTTTTTAGAGGAATGGGAATCCCTAGACCCTGCTACAATGGAGTTAATTTTTGACTTTTTTTTCCCTAAAAGAAAACTCTAGTTACTAATTTTAAGGAATCGATCGCATTTATTTTGTAAACAACAATATTATATTGGTTATCTATTGTACATTTAGTTTGTGGTTATGTTTATAATCACAGTTTTAAATAAATCCTGAAAATTGTCAAGCTATAGTCCCTGTCCACGTTGGGCATGCAGACCTGATTCCAATGATTGCTTCTGTTCAAAGGCGAAGGTAGCCAACCATTGATTGCATGAGTCCAACACTTGGGAAAGATCTTGAACCAAGTTAGAGAAGGTATAGGTGTTTGTACAGTTGTCCCCTGAGTGATGATGTTGCTGAAACTGTTATAATTTTTGTTTTATGATAAGTTTTACAGTAAATTAATTGCTTCACTGCATTATGACCATGCTACAATTACACACTACAGAATAGTGTCTAAAGACTTTTGTACTTTCTCCCAGAATGGACAGTTGTTTGTATAGCACTGATTATATTCTCAACAGATGGTTATCTAAAAACACATGACCAAACTCTATTCCATTAAAGGAGATACATACACATACACAGCTTCTATTGTTGAGGTCTTTTGTAATATCCAGCTTATTGCAGTGTTGTGGCAAAGTAAAAATTTTGTACATCATGTCTCGTAGAGGATGTTATGTTGACAATGAGCTAAACAGACGACTAGGTCGTGTTGGAAAGCCATATGGATCACACGTCCTTCACGAAGATGGAACAATGACAGTTACAAATCGTTCCAGAGGATACAACAGTTGTGACCGCAACAGAGCAACATCATCTTATTCTACATGCAGTTCCAGGACAGCAAGCCATGCTGTGAGAAGTGGGTGCTATGTTGACAATGAGTATAACAGACGATTAGGCCGAGTTGGAAAACCTTATGGATCACACGTTCTTCATGAAGATGGAACAGTGACTGTAAAAAATTCCCAGCCATATCAATATTATACTGCACCATCACGTGTAGAACCACGGCCTGTGTACACATCTCCATCTCCATCACCATCTCCACCATTATCGAGAAAGCCTACACCCAAAGCTCTTGCACCCTATGAAGAAGAAGCAGTTTCTAAATGCGATGTGTGGAGTAAACCAGTGCACTTTGAGGAGGTGAAGAAACCCATACCAACAGAGGTGAATCATAGATCACCAGATGAAGAGTTAGTTGAAAAGTGTTTGAGCAATCCTCAGCTTATAATGAAAATCAAGGAGTTAGTTACTGAACAGAAGCCTGATGTAAAACATCAGAGTTCATCTCTTCAAGTAGCTCCATTCACCGAAGAGACGGTATCAGCAGTACATGAGCAAAGGTCAACCAGTCATGATACACCAACTGCAACTGCTATGGTAATGACACAGCGACAAGTGTTAGAGAGACAAACTATTGAAGTGGTAGTACCCACATCAGGCCAGGCTGCTATTAGTCAGTTAAGATTGGAAAGGCCAATAAAAGTAGACCAACTCCCCAGTACATATACACAAGTACAATCATCACCTGCTGAGAAGATTCCATATGAAGAGCTTTGTTTGCCAAAAGAAAGTGTAATTGGAAGTGGAAGTTATGGAGAAGTTCACAAAGGCACTTGGAGAGGTAGGGAAATTGCTTACAAGAAATTTAAGTACCAACAAATAATGACACATAAACGAAAGATGCATTTCATGAGAGAAGTCAAAATATTTGCTGCACTGCAACATCCCAACGTGGTTCGAATGTTTGGGATTGTAGAAGAAGAGGGCAAGTATGGTATTGTGATGGAATACCTCATACGTACCTTACACAAAGCTGTTTTGGATGATTGCACTCCATTTCCAAAGGAACATAAGAAGAAAATTGTTCCTCAAATTGCAAGTGCATTACTCTACCTCCATACCCACAAGGATGGACCCATATCTCATGGAGATCTCAAGAGTGCAAACGTTCTACTGGATAAAGACAACAACGCAAAGCTTAGCGATTTTGGTATGAGCAGGATCAAGAATGCCAGCAGCTCATCTCAATCCAAAATAGACAAAAGGCTCCAAGGAGATGATGTGAATGGTGGCACTCCACAATACTCAGCTCCTGAAATTCTCTGTGGAAAGATACTCATACTGAAACAGCATCTTCAAGCTGACATCTATTCCCTGAGCATGGTTGTATTTGAGATTATAGTTGAAGTGGAACCGTTTGAAGATCTTGATGAGAGGCAGCTGGTGGCTAATGTTGGACATGGAACAATGCGTCCACCTGTTGATGAGTTGTCAGAGGGTGTGGCCAGTCTTCTCACCCGTTGCTGGGAGAAAGACGCTGAGAGAAGACCAACTGCTGGACAGTTTTTAGAGGAATGGGAATCCCTAGACCCTGCGGCAATGGAGTTTTAAACTTTTTCTTAAACAAACAAACAAACAAAAAAAAACAACGACAAAAAAAAATTGGATAGTAACTACTACTTAAAATTTAAGGAACAATAGCTAATTATGGTGTTTGTGTGGACAACAGTATTGGTACCTATTGTACATGTATACAAATAAATTTAGTGTTATCTTTATTTAAGGTTAAAAATTGGTTAGTTCCCATCCACATTGGTCAGATCTGATTCCAGTGATAGCTCCTGATCAAATACCCCTATGTGAAGGTAGTCAGCCATCGATTCCAACATTTGGGCAAGATTTTGAACCAAGTTAGAAAAGGAAGGTCGATCAACTGGACTAGCCTTCCAACATTGCAGCATCACCAAATCATAACTAATAAAAGTAGAAAATTCCATTGAATAATCACAAATAATAATAATAATTATGCCCATACATTTCGTCTGTACAAGCTGCATTTGTTGGTTTCTCCATCCTGTATCCGCTCTCAAGCTTAGTCAGCAACTCTGTTGGTTTAATCTCTACATAAGGCACTTGTCCAGCACTGAAAATCTCCCAACATGTCACACCAAAGCTCCACTGTTATGATGGATGTACATTGAGGAAATATACAAAACAATTTGATATTTACTTCAGATAGTGCATGTATAATACATCCACATCACTCACAATGTCTGATTTTTCTGAGAAGACGTATTGCTTTAAAGACTCTGGTGCTAGCCACTTGACTGGAAGTTTGATAGCTTCTTGTTGATCTTGTCTGAAGTAGTCCTTGGACTCCAACTGCTCAGAGAGACCAAAATCAGCCACTTTTATCACAAAATTCATGTCAATCCTGTAATTGAGATTGAAATGATAAGCCTTATGTAGTGCATGCATCAATGACAATGAGCAATTACATACATGCAGTTCCTGGCTGCCAAATCACGATGGATGATTCTCTTGCTGGCGATGTACTCCATTCCCTTAGCAACTTGAAAGCACATAGAAGTAAGTTGCTTGAGAGTAGCACTCACCTAAAATTTAATGACATAATAATAATAATTATAGTTATTAATTGCATAATGTACAGGTTTACATTGCCACAATTATTCATAACTTTGCTTACAGTTTCTTCAGAGGAATCATCTGAAGCGATGAAGCTCTGACATTGTTTTCGAAGGTAAGATAGAAGACTGCCATTTGTCATGAAGGGCATGACAAGAAATGGAGTTTGTCCACCATCCAAACAGACACCAGTCAGAGAGAGCACATTGGGATGATCAAAGTCCTGCATTTTGAGACACTCTTTGAGGAGATCCTCTACCAGTTTCTTGTCGAAGAATCCTATTGTATGATGTGTAAGACTAAAGTTGTAACAGTATGATCAATACCATAATAGCCAATAACAATTAACCTTTTAATGTTTTTATGGCCACAACTCCAGTTACCACTTGACCAAGATCCTTGAGCAAATGACCCTTGTAAACTACTCCAAACTCACCTGTGGAAAACAATATTATTATCATTAAACAAATTTGCTAGTAATAAGCTAAGCAAATACCTTGTCCCACTGACTCCAGTACTTTTAGGTTCACTGAGCGTATCAACAACTTTTGATGAATAGAATCATTATTCCAATTAACAGTCTGAGCTCCTAAAAGTGACTGGTTTTGTGAGATATCACCACCTACAATTGCAAAGATTAATTGTTATCATAAGATAATAATTTAGACATGATGTACCAGTAGAAATATAATGTATATGTAGTCCTATGTATATGAGAAGGAAACCTTAATGCATACATGTGTTAATCATTGTAATACTTATCAAGTTGAGTCATAATAATTTATTAATATTGCATGGTTTTGTTTCCTTACCATTTAACTCTGGCGGATAGTGGTACCTATTTGAACTCCTGCAATAGAGGAAATATCAAACATCATGAATTGATCATTAAGTATAATTATAGCCCTTCTCTTACTTTAGTGATGTCTGTGGCATTTGATTACTTTCTTTTCTTTTCCTATACATACTTTTCTTCTTCTTCCACACACACAAGCTAGCCCCAGTGACCCCACTCAGAATGAGTACTACTACGACCACAGCCAAAGCAATTGGAACTATACGAGTTAACATTGTGTTTGTCCCTTCCATCCTACTGATCAACTCTGTATGGACAAATATAGAACATTTTTCTATACCTATATCAATATATCTCATTGCAAATAAATTATTATACCACATCATACCTGTGATATTAAAGCAGTCCAGTGGGTCATGATTCCTCACTCCAGTAAGAGGTTCTACTGTATTGTTACATTCACCCCTGGGGCCAACGATGGTCTGGTCGGATGATTCTGGTTTAAATCCTTCAACAACCTCAAACACAGATTCTATAGTATTTATACATCCAGTGTTGTTCTGGAAAAATTGCTCACATTCAGTTGAGCAGATGCCCTGAGGCAGTCCATTAGTGGGATTACAGCCAGGATAAACATGATTACAGACATAAACTCGGGCAAAATCCAAACAGTATGGTGACACAGTAAACGCCAGGACTTCGTCCCACTTAATTAGAAGTTCTTTCAAGGTAATAAACTCTGTGCTATAGTTGTAGAAGAAGATTTTGTCATCTGGAAAATATCTCAAGCAGTCAACTACAATTAGATCGGCATCTACAAAGGCTTCCAAAGGGATACACCTATAAGTGAAGAACACAAAACAGTTACAGAGAAGCAAAAAATCATAGGCTGTGTAGTACTTTCAAGGTTTAATTAGATTTTTTATGGTGGCCAACATTTTGTATTGTGTCTATGGGACAGTCGGTCCATGCCTACTATGCGTACTATTATGATTATGGGTACACTCTGCTAAGAAGCTCCTACTGACAGATTACCAACTGCATGCAAGGCCTAAAACTCACAAAAACTTTCCTCAGCACTCGTAGAGAGTGCTAGTGGGAAGCCACAATAGTGCCTTTTTTTTTTGTCCTAACGCAGTTATTTACGTACCGTACTTTCTGACTGACTCATTAACCCTCGGAATGTGAAACATGCTGAAATGCTGGTTAAAGTAGACGTTTTTTCCGTGTGTGTGTGTGTGTTCACTCTTAATCTGAAGAACAGCAAGTCTACTCTGAAAATTATGAACATAAGCATAGAGTATATATTATGCGGATGTTTAGCTACAATACCTTGTGTTGCTGTTCTCAGACTCTACAGGGAAGTGAGGCTCACCAGATCCAGAGCCCTCTGACTCAGAGCAGCTAACCCCAGAGAGAGTAGCACACAACAATTGTACGCAAAGTATGACTGCATGAAGAGTATAGAATACTTAATTGATACTGTAATACAACAATAATTAAAACCTGCTTAACTGTGTAAAGAATTTAATTTACTCTTGGATCAAACGTTAACCAATCAATGCAAATTTAAAGTAAGTGTCTCACCATAGGCCGCATGATAGTATATCATCATCCACAGAGAAGCAGATCTGTATCCTTGTTGTTTAGTCATCTTGTGCACACATACATAAAGTCTTGTATCTGAAGATATTTGCTACAAGGCTCAGAATTTAGCCATGACGGCATGTTAGATCAAGAGTGCTGTATTATGTATAGTGCAAATGGTATGCATAAATTTACCCATAATTATGCCGGATACACAGTAAAATAACTGAATAACCCCTTGAGTACCGAAACTCCCACACTGATAAAGAACCTTGATTGACAAGGTACGAAGTTGGTGACACAATTAACCTTTCATTAATGAGGTCATGTCACGTCTGAACTGCTTTAATTGCATTCCGAAGTCCAAGTGGTCAGTCAGACTGAGTCCAAATGAGCATCAAAGATACGAACACGGTTTGCCTTGATCAAGCTGATGAATCAGTCCTTTCTACACTTTGCAGCAAGAGCGTCTCTTTGATGGTTTAGAGGTAGTCTCGCTAGCCAGACTCTCCGCAAGGGAAAGGGAGTCCCGAGAGTCTGGCTAGCGAGACTAGTTTAGAGGGTCTGGGAGTAGTACCTGTTGGCGTGCCTCTCATACGTTTTTTTTTTGTTCATGTATATAGCTAGGCCCGGACCACGTGGACTGTCACTTTGGTATGCAATTGTGCAGGGCCAAGTGGTAGCTAGCAAATTAATTTGATGACCTTAACCGATCGATGTCACTGAACACGTGCATGCAATTGCAAGCGCCCACACTACTGTCCGCGCGCGGCCGCTATGATGGCACTCAGTGTATACATTTACTACTGGTCTAGGTTAATATATTATAGCAACACTATAGTGTGGGGTAACTCACGGATGTTTATTAGTGTCTTACTCGATCTAGTTGTGACTAGGGTCCACAATCAAGCTGGAAATCTAAGGATGGCTGAGATCAAGAAATGAGTCAGTATGATATTCCAGAGAACCAGAATGCGTTGAGCCAACTTTGACAGCACAAAGTAAGTTCTTTTTATGGGTATTAAATTCCTTGATACTCGTTTTCATCACAAATAAGCCTAAATAAAAACTAGAAAGCTTTGCATTTAATGCGCATGCGCACTGGCATGCGCATGCGCATTAGCTGCTCTTGCAGACACTGTAACTCAAGCTTTTTGTAGGGACTAACCAGTCTCTGATAGTCTCCTCACTGTATAGTGTTGAAAAAAGTAAATGAACAAGTAGCAAAAAAAATTTAGCAGTGTAGGAATGGGGCAGTGCTGTAAAAAGTATTGGAACAATTGCAAGGAATGGTCTCAATTTCGGCACATGACTACTTCATTTTTTGTGCCCAAGTCTTGGCCATTAATCTCATCCTGCATGTTTGCTATGCTTTTTCCCACTTTTTAGCTGAGTGATAAATACTGTACAGATCATTCTTTAAAGCATTAATTTCTGCACAATTAATGAAAATGAACGGTATATAGTCATGTGAAGTAGTCATGTGAAGTAGTCATGCAGTATTATTCATAGTTATAAGGTATACCTGTGACATTAAAGCAGTCCAGTGGGGCATGATTCCTCACTCCAGTAAGAGGCTCTACTGTATTGCTACTTTCACCCCTGGGGGCAATGATGGCCTGGTTTGATGATTCTGGTTTAAATCCTTCAATGATCCATGACCTGAAGCACAGATTCTAATGTATATTTATATATTCACTGTTCTCCTGGAAAAATTGCTCACATTCAGCTGGGCATATGCCCTGAGGTAGTCCATTAGTGCAGCCAGGATAAACATGATTAGAGACATAAGCTCATGTAACAGTATGGTGACACAGAAGTCACTAGGACATGTAGCGTCCCACTTAATATAAACCTAGTTCAAGGTTATAAACTCTGTGTATATAGCCTCGTACCCAGGCTCTCTCCTTTGACCTTTCACTCACGGTAAGGAAGGAGAGAGCCTGGGAGCTCACGTCACGCACGTGCACCTAAAATTAATGAGCGTGGGCGAAACCGACCACAATCCACGTGCTGATATAGATTTTTTTCCCTCGAGTTTAGCGGCAAAGAAACTGAACTGGTATTTTGTTGGTAGTGCTCTGCTGTAGCGTTCAACAACAGTCTATTTTTGCTTGCTAGCGTATATTTAGTAGCTTAGTAGCTAGCAACGTGCTAGTAGTGCACTATTTTAGAGTGGGATACGGCTCAATCGACTAATCATAAAAACAAAGATACAGGTACGTTCTGACACATAACTTACTTGAAAAAATTGTTTTGTTCCATGTTGGGACTCTTTTAGTACATAGACTTAGCATTTTGCTTCAGTAAAGCTAAAATTCTGAAAATACGGCGACCTTGGGGAGCAAAATGCGTGGGCAGTCCGAGCGCTTGCTCATGATGTGCCCACGCTCATTAAAGTAGGTTCTACCTAGGTTCTATCTTTTTGGTCACGTGCGTGACGTGAGCTCCCAGGCCCTCTCCCTAGCCCTCCTTATTTTTCGAGGAGGGAGGGGCCTGGGTACGAGGCTACTGTGTATATATGAAGAAGATGGTTACCTTGGTTATGTAGATGGACTGACACACACGAGACATTTTGCTCCAGACCTGGTTAGTAGCAGTAACAGCAGCAAAGCTGTTAAAGACTATAACTCATGACACAATCTTTTATTGATGGTGTACATTATGTGTAGTTACAACTATATTTTTATCCTGCTCACATCATTTTATTCATGTTTGTGCATAGTATAAAAGAATACCTTTTCAGGGCTCACTTGTCTCAGTATTTCACCAGAAAGAAAGAAAATTTGCTATCAACTTATTTGAACATTGACTGCTGGAGTGGGACCAGTATATAGCTACGAGAACTTCCGAATTATTTACAGTTACTATGAGTAACTAGTGGGAAGCATGCACTACGTACTCCTCATTTAGCTGATGTAAGATTGTCTGTATTTTCTCACAATGTAGTAGGCTGTACAGATCTAAATATACATGACATTGTAGATGACAGGCTGAGATTTTATTATATCCTATAGTGTGGTTATGTACCATGACAATAATAGCTAATTATGATGTTTGTGTGGATAACATCAGATTGGTACCTATTGTATACAATTAAATTTATTGTTATCTTTAAGGTTATAAAAATCCTGAAAATTGATTAGTTCCCATCCACATTGGTCAAATCTGATTCCAATGATAGCTCCTGATCAAATACCCCTATGTGAAGGTAGTCAGCCATCGATTCCAACATTTGGGCAAGATTTTGAACCAAGTTAGAAAAGGAAGGTCGATCAACTGGACTAGCCTTCCAACATTGCAGCATCACCAAATCATAACTAAAAAAAGTAGAAAATTCCATTGAATAATCACAAATAATAATAATAATTATGCCCATACATTTCATCTGTACAAGCTGTATTTGTCGGTTTCTCCATCCTGTAGCCACTCTCAAGCTCAGTCAGCAACTCTGTTGGTTTTATCCCTACATAAGGCACTCGTCCAGCACTGAAAATCTCCCAACATGTCACACCAAAGCTCCACTGTTATGATGTATGTATGTACATTTAGGAAATAATTTATAAAAAACAATTTGATATTTACTTCAGATAGTGCATGTATATATCCACATTACTCACAATGTCTGATTTTTCTGAGAAGACGTATTGCTTTAGAGACTCTGGTGCTAGCCACTTGACTGGAAGTTTGATAGCTTCTTGTTGATCTTGTCTGAAGTAGTCCTTTGACTCCAACTGCTCAGAGAGACCAAAATCAGCCACTTTTATCACAAAATTCATGTCAATCCTGTAATTGAGATTGAAATGATAAGCCTTATGTAGTGCATGCATCAATGACAATGAGCAATTACATACATGCAGTTCCTTGCTGCCAAATCACGATGGATGATTCTCTTGCTGGCGATGTACTCCATTCCCTTAGCAACTTGAAAGCACATAGAAGTAAGTTGCTTGAGAGTAGCACTCACCTGAAATTCAATGACATAATAATAATTTTAGTTATTAATTGCATAATGTACAGGTTTTCATTGCCACAATTATGGTATACATAACTTTGCTTACAGTTTCTTCAGAGGAATCATCTGAAGCGATGAAGCTCTGACATTGTTTTCGAAGGTAAGATAGAAGACTGCCATTTGTCATGAAGGGCATGACAAGAAATGGAGTTTGTCCACCATCCAAACAAACACCAGTCAGAGAGAGCACATTGGGATGATCAAAGTCCTGCATTTTGAGACACTCTTTGGGGAGATCCTCTACCAGTTTCTTGTCAAAAAACCCTATTATATGTGCGCATATAAGTTGTAATAGTATATAATTTATATATAATTAATCAATTAACATCAGTTACAAACTGTATCTTAAATAGCCAGTAACAACCTTTCAATGTTTTGATGGCCACAACTCCGGTTACCACTTGACCAAGATCCTTGAGCAAATGACCCTTGTAAACTACTCCAAACTCACCTGTGGAAAACAGTATTATATATCATTAAACAAATTTGCTAGTAATAAGCTAAGCAAATACCTTGTCCCACTGACTCCAGTACTCTTAGGTTCACTGAGCGTATCAACAACTTTTGATGAATAGAGTCATTATTAACAATGTCATTCATAGTCTGAGCTCCTAAAAGTGACTGGTTTTGTGAGACATCACCACCTACAGTACGTTGCAAAACATTGTTATTGTAAGATATTCAGACATAAAATGTACCAGTTTATATTATGCAGTCATACATGTATGTGAACCTAAACTTAACACATGTGCATGCTGATCAAGTCATAATATTTTATTGCACAGTTTTTCCTTACCTACTAAGCCTGGAGAATACTGATACCTATTTGAGCTCCTGCATGTACAGGAAAATATAACGTCGTAAATTGATCTGTGTGTAATTAATAACTATAGCCTTTCTCTTACTCTAGTGATGTCAGTGGTATTTGATTGCTTTCTTTTCTTTTCCTGTATAACATTGTGTGTTTCTTCTTCTTCCACACACACAAGCTAGCCCCAGTGACCCCACTCAGAATGAGTACTACTAGGACCACAGCCAATGCAATTAGAGCTGTGTGAGTTGTGTTTGTCCCTTCCACGTTAGTACTGAGCACCTCTACAAGGACAAAAAGGACATTGTACTCCAAGTAGCTATATATCTCATTCCAAATAATTATACCACATAACGATAATTGTAGTTATAGGATATACCTGTGATATTAAAGCAGTCCAGTGGGTCATGATTCCTGACTCCTGTAAGAAGCCCTACTGTATTGTTACATTCACCCCTCGGGGTAACGATAGTCTGGTCTAATGATTCTAGTTTAAATCCTTCAATGATCTCAAACACAGATTCTAAAGTATGTATACATCCAGTGTTGTTCTGCAAAAATTGTTCACATTCAGCTGAGCAGATACCCTGAGGCAGTCCATTAGTGGGATTACAGCCAGGATAAACACGATTACAGACATAAGCTCGTGCAAGATCCAAACAGTATGGTGATGTAGAAATCGCCAGGACGCCGTCCCACTTAGTTAATTTATTTTTCAAGGTGATAAAGTCTGTGGTATAGTTGTAGAGGAATACTTTATCATCTGGAAAATATCTCAAGCATGTAACTACAATTAGATCGGCATCTACAAAGGTTTCCAAAGGGATACACCTAAGTGAAGAACACAAAACAGTTACAGGGAAACAATAATCATAGGCAGTGTATGTGTATGCACAACAACTATTCATTATTGCAATGTCAGCCATGTCTAGACACTAGACATGTAATAGCCATGAACCATGCTCAACTTGATATTTAGCCAACAGATTGAATCCTAATAAATCAGTAGTGGGCAGATTTAGTGGAATGGAGCCTGACTTCCAAGAAAAATTGATTACTATGAGTAACTTGTGTGACAGTATGAAGAATGTGCTCCTCCTTCCTGCCAAATTCCTGCCAATTTCCTGGTGATCTAGGTCTTATTCTCTCAGATAAACTGTACATGACATGCATCCCAATGTGGTTGCTATGCCGACAATAACTGTTTTCCCCGGAAGAACTTGAATAATTGGAATTCATGTCGTCCGTGAGAATAATTATATTACTACATGAGCTGATCATGCAAGGAATGAACAGAAGAATTGTTGTTCGAACATTAAGATCAAGGCAAACTACTTGGCTCCATTATAATTAGTGCATGATTGGTGGAAATTTAATGGTCATAACAATAATTAATAAAATTATCTATGATAATGCCCGTCAGTAGGCATGTTCTAAAATGCTTGTATCCCAGCGCTTAGACTTGTCCCTAGTTTCTTACCACTTTTGAGCTGTTTGAGAGCAGTTTTGACTTGAGCAAGAGTTTTAGTCAACTTCGGGTTTATACGCTAAAATATTATCTACGAGGAAAAGCAACACTAACACTGTCTTCTTGAAGTCTTCCGAAGTTTCTTTGAAGCGCTGGAGTATCTTTTCAGAGTCTTGAACGGCTCCCAGGGTAATATGAAGGGGAAAACCGAGGGAATATACATATTGCCCTCGGTTTTCCCCTTGCTCACGTTTCTTCAAGTTATATATACACCGTGAAAAAAAAATTAATGTGTTAATACTCCCGGGATACAAATAGTTATAAAGCTCATGCATTTTAATAATATTTATGATATCTGTTACTATGATAAGTACAGCGCCTACTGATTGTGATTATTTGATTAATAATCACACTCATCATCACTGGTATACGTGGCTGAAGTCTACAATACCTTGTGCTTCTGTTCTCAGACTCTACAGAGAAGGGAGACTCCCCAGATCCAGAGCCCTCTGACTCAGAGCATCTCACTCCAGAGAGAGCAGCACACAATAATTGTATACAAACTATGACTGCATGAAGAGTGTAGAATACATAATTAGAGCATTGCATCAGTACCATCTATTGTCTCTATTAATACTAAATTGATGCTGTAATACAACAATAATTAATACATGACTAACTGTGTAAAGCATAGTCTTGTGGATCAATGCAAATTTAAAATAAGTGTCTCACCATAGGCATAATATATCATCATCCACAGAGAAGTAGATCTGCATCCTTGTTGTTTAATAGTCATCTTGTGCATAAAATCGTCTCACTTGTAAAGTAAAGTCTTGTTTCTGAAGATGATTTGCTGCCAAGCTCCAATTTAACCGCAGGTATGCGCGTGCGCGGTAGAGTGTCCCCGTTTATACCATGACGTCATTACTCATGCAGATGTGGATTCTATATACCCATCGGATAATAACAGAGACTAAGAATGTTTCAGAACAAGAGGCTGGTAGCTAATAATATCATAGCATGGAGAAATGTTTGTTTCCATTTCTACAGTCTTACTATGTTCACATTGGAACTGTTGATCTTACTCTCCTTAGTCTCCTATCATTGTACTGAAAATCTAAGGATCGGACAACACTAGAAGCAATGGACAGATCCAATCAAGATGTGAATGAGTCTGGGAGCTAATAGCAACACCAAAGTATGGAGAAATGAAGTTTATTTCCAATTCTTATAGTCTTAACGTTAACTCTGACAATCGAATTGCAGTGTGCATGCCATGCAAGGTCCTGGAAATGTAAGGACTGCATGGATAACACTAGAAGCTGTGGAAGGTTCAGATGAAAAAGAGAGTGAGTCTAGTAGCTAACCTAAGTAACAACACCAGTATAGTGTGGAGAAATGATGTATGTTTCTATTCTTATAGTCTTAATCTGTTTACAATTGAATTGCAGTGCCTACCATCAAGTATCAAACTGGAAACCTAAGGATCAGACAATACTAGAGGCTAAAAATGGTTCAGATCAAGAAGAGAGTGAGTCTTGGAGCTAAATGGAGTTGGTCCACCATCCAAACAGACACCATGCAGTCAGAGAGAGCACATTGGGATGATCAAAGTCCTGCATTTTGAGACACTCTTTAAGCTGCAGTTTCTTGTCAAAGAATCCTATTGTATGTGTGCATTGTTGTAATAGTGTTGTAATTAATAGATGAACATCAGTTACAAAATTTATCTTAAATATAGCCAATAGTAACCTTTTAATGTTTTGATGGCCACAACTCCAGTTACCACTCGACCAAGATCCTTGAGCAAATGACCCTTGTATAAACTACTCCAAACTCGCCTGTGGAAAACAATATTATATACCATTAAACAACTTTGCCAGTAACAAGCGAATACCTTGTCCCACTGACTCCAGTACTCTTAGGTTCACTGAGCGTATCAACAACTTTTGATGAATCGAACCATTATTCCAATTAACAGTCTGAGCTCCTAAAAGTGACTGGTTTTGTGAGATATACCACCTTTTACATGTAGTTGCATTGTCATTATATACAATAACAAGTAGTAAAAATTTTGAAAAAATAAGTAGTGTAGGAATGGGCAGTGCGGTAAAAAGTATTGGAACAAGGTTGGGTCTCAGTTTCGGCACATGACTACTTCATTTTTATTTTTTAACCCTCATATGGATTTTTCAGTGTCGTGTTGCAATAATCTGTACACTATAATAGTACCATAGCTTATCATAATTATTGCATTGGTTCACTATTATAATTATTTGGCTAAGCAATGGAGTAACCTATAATAGACAGGTATATAACCTGCTGACCAAGAGTTGGGCATAAAAATGAAGTAGTCATGTGCCGAAACTGAGACCCAACCTTGTTCCAATACTTTTTACCGCACTGCCCATTCCTACACTCCTTATTTTTTCAAAATTTTTACTACTTGTTCATTCACTTTTTTCAACACTACAGTGTGGAGACTATCAGAGACTGGTTAGTCCCTACAAAAAGCTTGAGTCTCAGCTACATGCACTTCATTATGCTAGAGGCTAGTGCGCATGCGCATAATAATGCCACGTGGATAATGACCTTTGAACTCTACCTACAAAGATGGCTGCATTGTAGCACATGAATTTATACACTAAGTTTCAAAGCTTTCTAGTTTTTGTTCAGGGCTATTTACGATGAAGACAAGTATAAAGGAACGTACTACCCAAGAAAAGAACTTACTTTGTGGCGTCAAAGTTGGCTCAACACTTTCTGGTTCTCTGGAAATCGTTTTCAAGTAAGTCAGTTAGAAGGAAGTAAGTTAGAACAAAATTGCACTAGTGTGGCTTCTCGCAAGCGCTCTCTCTACGAGTGATCAGAAAAGTTTCGGCAAAGTTTAAGCCTTCCATGCAGTTGGTTTTCTGTAAAGGAGAGCCTCTGAGCAAGTTTGAAGCCTCTACCGTTTGTGTTGTTAGATTTTTATGGCGATAAATATTTTGTATTGTGTCTATGGGACAGTCGGCCCATTCCTACTATACGTACTACCGTACGTATGATATAGACATGATGTACCAGTATTATACAAGTAGTAAAAATTTCAAAAAATAAGCAGTGTAGGAATGGGCAGTGCGGTAAAAAGTATTGGAACAAGGATGGTCTCAATTTCGGCACATGACTACTTCATTTTCATTTTTGATCCCTCATTGATAATTGTTGTAAATGGTTCACAGAATGATCTGTATACTTGAATAGCTAATCAGTATGGATCACATACTAATGGTTCAAATTTCTACCAATCTTATCACTTAGCTAATAAGTGGAACATTTGGTTAAATTTTTATGATCATAAACATTTTGTATTGTGCCTATGGGACATTCGGCCCATTCCTACTATACGTACTACCGTACGTATGATATGCAGTCATACGTGAACCTATAACCCTTAATATACATGTATAGCCTTAAAGCATGTGCATGCCGAGTGATAATTTTATTATTGTACAGTATTTTTTCCCCTTAGCTTCTAATTCTGTAGTGAATACTTATAGTCACCTATTTTGAGCTCCTGCATGTACAGGGAAAATACTCTCCTGATGTCAGCAGGATTTGTGGTATTATTTAAATAATATTATTATTATTATGGCAGTAACTTGAACAACAGTCACAAAGAATTCTCATGCAACTAGTTGTATATAAGTTATAGTGTATTACATAATATTATATTTCAAGTCCAGGTAAATAATTACAAGTAGTAAAAATTTCAAAAAAATAAGCAGTGTAGGAATGGGCAGTGCTATAAAAAGTATTGGAACAAGGAATGGTCTCAATTTCGGCACATGACGGTACGAATGATAATGGTCATACAAGAATGATCATGAAGTAACTACAAATCACAAACTTACACAGTGGGTTCACATTTATTCCACAGTTTTTGATGATTCCTTCCTTTTCTTTTCCTGTACGTGCATTTCTTCTTGTTCCACACACACATGCACAAGCCAGCCCCAGTGACCCCACTCAGAATGAATACTACTACAACCACAGCTAAAGCAATTAGTACTATGTGAGATAGCGTTATATTTGTCCCTTCCATCATACTGAGCACCTCTGCAAGGACAAAAATGCAAGGACAAAAATGACCATGAATAGTACTATAATTGTTATGTGATGTATTATTATTTGCAATGAGATATAAAATAGGTATAGTTACTTGGAGTAACCTGTGGTCCTGTGATATTAAAGCAGTCCAATGGGTCATGATTCCTCACTCTGGTAAGAGGCTCTACTGTATTGTTACATTTTACCCCTGGGGGCAATGATGGTCTGGTCTGATGATTCTAGTTTAAATCCTTCAAATACAGATTCTAAAGTATGTCTACATTCACTGTTGTTCTGGAAAAATTGCTCACATTCAGCTGAGCAGATGCCCTGAGGCAGTCCATTAGTGGGATTACAGCCAGGATAAACATGATTACAGACATAAGCTCGTATAACATCCAAACAGTATGGTGACGTAGCAGTCACCAGGATGCTATCCCACTTAATCAGTAGACTTTCTTTCAAGGTAATAAACTCTAGATCTGTAATATAGTTGTAGAGGAAGACTTTACCATCTGGAAAATATCTCAAGCAGTCAACTATAATTAGATCAGCATCTACAAAGGCTCCCAAAGGGATACACCTATAAGTGAAGAACACAAAACAGTTACAGACAACCAAACAATAGGCCATTAAAAGCTGTAACATGATCTACCTATAACAACCAATTGCAATGTCAACCATCCATATCTAGACATGTGACAGTTGTGAATCATGCTCAATAATTAGCCTACATATTGGGCATGAATATGAACCCAAATTAACCAGTATTGGCAGATTTAGTCGAATGGAGCCTGACTTCCTGGAAAAATTGGTTACTATGAGTAACCAGTGGGACTGTATGAACCATGCACTACTCCTCCCGGAGGAGTAATGTTCAGACAATCTTACATTACCTAAAGGATCCTTTAGGTGATGTAAGATTGTCTGAATTTTCTCACAATGTAGTAGACTGTACAGATCTAGATACACTATGACATATTTTATTTTATCCTATTGTGGTTGCTATGACAACAAAATAGTATTCTCATCAACAACATAAATTCCTCTTATTTTCAAATTATTCCGGGAAAAGTATAAATGTTTCCAAGGTCAATCAGTATAGGTGCAGGTTAAGGAATAAAAAGAATTGTTTTTCACACAATGTCATGTTATGCAAGACAAAGTGAACTATATTACTGATCGAATAATTGTAAGTGCATAATCTGCAATTATAATAATTGCAACATTTTTGCTGAGATTTGGGCCATTTGGCCCATAGCAACCAGCTACAATTCCATGCAGTGAGTGGTAGCTACGTATACTAAGCTAAGATAATATTGTTGATTCAGTGGTCATGCAAGAACAATGGCTCATTGAACATTAATGGGCCCATTAGGGTACAACCTTATGCTCACTATTAGCCTCATGCCTAGCCTCACTATAAGCATGGTTCAGTGGTTTAGTCACTGTACAATCATGTAGTGGACTCAAACCACAAGGGGTCACAAGGTAACTAGTACTGCTGCAACACAAGTTCTGATAAATTGAGATATCAGTGAAATTATGCTGCCAACCTAGTTCCTAGTGGCTCAGAGAAGATTTCAAGTGAATTCCAGAATTTGCAGGAGTCTTTAGCTGAAACTACTAAGAATTGAGCCGACTCAGCAGGGTGTCTGCCAGCAAAGAACAGTATTGAACAGGCAGTACTCTGATCTGAGACATTCACCCAAGGCGGATAAAATAATTTCTGATCACTGAAAATAACTTGTGTATCATGCCTCGAAGAGGGTGTTATGTAGACAATGCACAAAACAGAAGGCTGGGTCGTGTAGGTCAGGCATATGGATCACATGTTCTTCGTCAAAATGGATTGACGACTGTCACAAATTATTCTAGTGGTAAATACAGCTGTAGCCAAATAGGTGCTACCAGAGCATTGCCTACATACAGTCCCAGGACAACAAGCCATGCTGTAGGAAAGGGATGTTATGTTGACAATGAACAAAACAGACAACTAGGCCGAGTTGGAAAACCATATGGAACACACATCCTTCATTAAAATGGCAAAGTGACAGTTACAGATCATTCTGCTAGCAGTCCCAAGGTAGCAAGCTGTGCTGCTGTGGGAAAGGGGTGCTATATTGACAATGAACAAAACAGACAACTAGGCCGAGTTGGAAAACCATATGGAACACACATCCTTCATGAAAATGGCAAAGTGACAGTCACAGATCATTCGGATAACAGTCCCAAGGTAACAAGCCGTGCTGCTGTGGGAAAGGCGTGCTATGTTGACAATGAACAAAACAGACAACTAGGCCGAGTTGGAAAACCATATGG
Organism: Tethya wilhelma; assembly: GCA_964030475.1. Taxonomy (NCBI): domain Eukaryota; kingdom Metazoa; phylum Porifera; class Demospongiae; order Tethyida; family Tethyidae; genus Tethya; species Tethya wilhelma. The sequence continues at coordinate 11,448,478 of CAXIPT010000003.1, read as the reverse complement.
AACACATATCCTTCATGAAAATGGCAAAGTGACAGTAAAAAATGCCCAGCCTTCTCGATATATTGCACCATCACATATCATACCTGCACAGAAGGTGTACACAGCTTCATCCCCACTACCATTTATGGAAACAAATTCACACTGTCTGCGACCACTTACACCATGTGGACCTCAGCAGCAAATACCTGCCACTAACAAACAGCATGTAGTACCATCATGCCGCACCACACACAGAGTTGAATCTAGAGGTGTTCGTGTTCTGCCACCATCAAGTGCACAGAGACCAGCTACTAACACTCACGAGGGAGCAGCTACTATTGTTTCTGCAAGTGAATCTTCACGAAAAGTTCCAGCCAAACCTAAACAAGAGGTAGCAGGTTCCAAACTACACAAGAGCAACCCACCATTGCCCTGTACTAGAGACAAAAGAGCCATACCAAGAGGAGTGCCTAATTTACCACATGAATCATTGGATAATGACTCGTTTCGTGAGGAAATGGAAAGGTTTTTGTGTAACCCAAGGCTGGGATTTAATACCAAGCAAATAGTTGCAGAAACAGTAACTGTATTTCAGCCTATATCAGAGACTAGTCGTATTCGTCAGTTTAGACCAGCAAAAGCAGACCAACTCTGCGCACGATTATCTCCTGCTGTGAAGATTCCTCATGAAGAGCTTTGTTTGCCAAGAGAGAGTGTGATTGGAAGTGGCAGTTATGGAGAAGTTCATAAAGGCACTTGGAAAGGTAGAGAAATTGCTTACAAGAAATTGAAGTACCAACAAATAATAACATGTAGTCGAAAGATGCGTTTCATGAGAGAAGTCCAAATATTTGCTGCACTGCAACATCCCAATGTGGTTCAAATGTTTGGGATTGTAGATGAAGAGGGCAAATATGGCATTGTGATGGAATACCTCATACGTACCTTACACAAAGCTGTTTTGGTCGATGGTGCTCAATTTCCAAAAGAACGCAAGAAGAAAGTTGTTACTCAAATAGCAAGTGCATTACTTTACCTCCATACCCACAAGGATGGACCCATATCTCATGGAGATCTCAAGAGTGCAAATGTTCTACTGGATAAAGATGACAACACAAAACTTAGTGATTTTGGTATGAGCATGCTCAAGAATGCCAGCAGCTCATCTCAATCCAAAGTAGACAAAAGGCTCCAAGGAGATGCTGCAAATGGTGGCACTCCACGATACTCAGCTCCTGAAATTCTCTGCGGAAAGATACTCATACCAAAACAGCGGCTTCAAGCTGACATCTATTCACTGAGCATGGTTGTATTTGAGGTTATAGTCGAAGTGGAACCATTCGAAGATCTTGATGAGAGGCAGCTGGTGGCTAATGTCAGATGTGGAACAATGCGTCCACCTGTTGATGAGTTGTCAGTGGGTGTGGCCAGTCTTCTCACCCGTTGCTGGGAGAAAGACACTGAGAGAAGACCAACTGCTGGACAGTTTTTAGAGGAATGGGAATCCCTAGACCCTGCTACAATGGAGTTAACTTCTTTTCTTAAAATAAATGTATAGTAACTGAATTATAGTGTTTGTGTGGAGAACAATACCTATTGTATCGTGGTTTAATTTAAAAAGCCTGTGGTACAGTTATAACTAGTTATAAAATTCCTGAAAATTGGCTAGTTCTCATCCACATTGTTCATATTTGATTCCACTGACTGTTCCTGATCAAATGCTCCTATGTGAAGGTAGCCAGCCATCGATTCCAACACTAGGGAAAGATCTTTAACTAGGTTAGAGAACGTAGGACGATCAATTGGGCTGGCCTTCCAACATTGATGCATCAACAAATCATAACTAAAAAAAGTAGAAAATTCCATTGATCATGAATAATCACAAGATTAATAATTATGCCCATACATTTCATCTGTACAAGCTGCATTTGTTGGTTTCTTCATCCTGTATCCACTCTCAAGTTTAGCCAGCAACTCTGTTGGTTTAATCTCTACATAAGGCACTTGTCCAGCACTGAAAATCTCCCAGCATGTCACACCAAAGCTCCACTGTTGTGATGTATGTACATTGAAGAAGTATACAAAACAATTCGACATTCATTTCAGACAGTACATACATCCACATTACTTACAATGTCTGATTTTTCTGAAAAGAGGTATTGCTTTAAAGACTCTGGTGCTAGCCACTTGACAGGAAGTTTAATAACTTCTTGTAGATCTTGTCTGAAGTAGTCCTTTGATTCCAGCTGCTCAGAGAGACCAAAATCAGCTACTTTTATCAAAAAATTTATATCAATCCTGTAATTTAAAAAGGAAAAAGGTTCACTGCCATGAACAGATCTAATGCAATATCAACACACAATGAGCAACATACATGCAGTTCCTGGCTGCCAAATCACGATGGATGATTCTCTTGCTGGCGATATACTCCATTCCTTTAGCAACTTGAAAGCACATAGAAGTGAGGCGCTTGAGTGTAACACTCATCTAAGTTTCATAAAAAAATAAGTATTGACGTACAGCAAAATAATTAAAGTATCTGCATGCATGCATGTGCAATTATGCCACAAGAAACTATAGCACCTCACAATAATGAATTTTGGTAACTTAAACAATTCCAGAGTACACCAATTTAAAATTCAATGAAAATTACTGATTTATATTATGGCATTGTAATAGTTTTGCCTACAATTTCTTTATAGGACTCGTCTGAGCAGCTGGTATCAGTAGCTACAGTAACAGTAAGGTTCTGAGATTCTCTTCTGAGGTAAGAAAGAAGACTGCCATTGGTCATGAAGGGCATGACAAGAAAGGGAGTTTGTCCACCATCCAAACAGACACCAGTCAGAGAGAGCACATTGGGATGATCAAAGTCCTGCATTTTGAGACACTCTTCAAGGAGATCCTCTACCAGTTTCTTGTCAAAGAATCCTATATGGCCACGATTGTATATGTGTGTACGTAATAGTGAGAGCAATTTATTGAAGTAGTTTTGAAGAAAATTTTTTTAGCCGATACAAACCTTTCAACGTTTTGATGGCCACAACTCCAATTACAACTTGACCAAGATCTTTGAGCAAGTGACCTTTGTAAACTACTCCGAATTCACCTGTGGAATATACTTAAATCAGTTCAAACAAAACCAACTTATATGCCAATACCTTGTCCTACTGGCTCCAGCACTTTTAGGTTCACTGAGTGTATCAACAGCTCTTGATGGATACTATTAATATTGCAGTAGTCATTCTGGTCCACAGTTTGAACTGATAAAATTGATTGCTTTTGTAAGATACCACCTCCTGGTCCTGGAATTGTAAAACTATGTCCTATCATAACATAGGCATTAAACATAAAGTGAACCTAACAATCACTCATAGTTAATTTTTCTTACCTTCTAACTCTAGTGAATAGTGGTAGCTAAATAGAATAAGAAAAAAATTTAAGTAAGTACGAATAGCAGTCTTGACATTGTGAAGTAATAATTATGGACATAATCTACAGGATAATTTATGTAAATTGATCATGACCAATTACAACTGAACTTTGTAGTCTTGCCACATTACCTTGGTGATGTCTGCAGTGATATCTGATTGGTTTCTCTTCTTTTCTTGTATGTGTACTTCCTCTTCTTCCACACACACAAGCCAACCCCACTCAGAATGAGTACAACAGTAATCACAACCAAAGCAACTGGAGTCACTGTTGCTATGAGAGTTGTATCTGTTCCTTCACCACTCAATGTACCTCCTGTACTGATCATCCCTGAGGGCCGTTCCACTGTAAGCAGCTCTGGACAAAAACAAATAATTCAGTATAGTACTCACCTCATCACAAAATGTACCATTAAGTTTTCCTATCATAATAATAATATTATTCATAATAATATTATGGTACCTGTGATATTAAAGCAATCATGTGGGTCAAGATTCCTCACTCCAGTAAACTGTACTGTGTCGGTACAGTCATTTCTGGCAGTAAAAACAGTTCGACTTGATGCTCCAATGACTTGAAACACAATTTCAAAATTCTGTCTACATTCAGTATTGTGAACAAAGTGCTCGCATTCGGCTGAGCAAATGCCCTGAGGCAGCCCATTAAAGGGATTACATCCAGGATAGGCATAGTTACAGATGTAAGCTCTGAGAACATCTATGCAGTATGGTGATGCTATGTTACTTGACAACGCTCTGTTAAAGTTGCTTAGATCTTGTTTCAGGATATTATACTCTGTTGTATAGTTGTAGAAGAAACATTTATTAATTGGAAGATATTCCAAGCAGACATCTAGAATTAGATTAGCATCTACAAAATCTTTTGTAGGTAAACACCTATAAGTGAAGTAAACAAAATGACAATAAAAACAAACAAAAAAAAACAACTGTACAAAAACCCATGCAGTAAAATGTAGGTGGCTTTAAAGTTTTACAAGTATAATATTTATAGTAATTTTTTCATAAAAATGAGCATGCAGTGTAGAAATGGGCAGTGATGTAAAAAGTAAGGAAACAAGCCAAGACTCTGGCACATCGACTAGCTACTTCATTTCAGTTTCCATAATATTATAATTTAATATATCCAATAACATGTCATGCATGTCCTGCCAGTATTATATAGTAAGACTTAGTAGATTTTTAACATCGAAGTGAGGTGCTTGTAGTATCCTCAGTGTGATATCAGTACGTTAAAATTAATTTGTGTATTAGTGGACTCTAAATAGAAATAATGATTCAAGATTTCAAACATCAAGCTTAACATTTTTGTAAGTATAGTATAGTACATGTGCTAGAGTTCAGAATCTTAATTGCCTCATTTCCTTATTTTTTATAGCCATTCCTACCACTGCTCATTTTTATAAAACTTTTACTACTTTTTTCAACACTAAGGTACATAGTGGGCTGGCTCAGATCAGAGGCTAGTCAATCCTTACAAAAAGTAGGAGTGCTAGTAGCAGATCTTCAAGAGTTGCTTCATGTTAGCTGATACCAATTATGCCCAATTAGTCAACCAAATTGGTATGTGGCATTTGTACTCATTCATTCTATTGAGCATTTCCTTCAATTCATTAAATAATGTCATATAACATTACCTAACAAAAACACTCACATGCATGTACATGACATTGTGGGCATACTTGAAAGTTCAGGCACTGTTATGGATTGAAGTGCTATCATAATATAAGTAGTAAAAAAATATATGTAGTCTAGGAATGGGAAGTGTGATAAAAAGGAACAAGGCATGTCTCAATTTCAGCACATGACTACTTCATTTTTATTCTTGATCCCTCATACTCAGTGTCATAAATGCAATGATCTGTACAATATATAGTACTATCAGTTGGCTAAGCAGTGGAGTAAATTATAACAGACAGGTAACTTAAACAGGCTGGACTGCTGGCCAAGAGTTGGGCATAAAAAATGAAGTAATCATGTGCCAAAAAAAAAAAAAAAAAAAGGGGGACAACTTACTCCGGAGCAGGAAGACAGGGGGACACTTTACTCTGGATTAAATTGTACACGTCTGGGCGGACAATTACTCCAGGGGACACTTTATTCCATGACAGATGAACATTTTACAATATTGTGTCTATGGTCAGTTTCTTACTATACATGCTACCGTATGGGTCGATAAAAATTAACGACCCAACAATATTTTTGTGAACAACAATTACTCAGTACGAAAGGTAACATGGGGATATTTCAAAAGTGAGTGAAGAAGAACAAAATATGTAAAATTCTCATCTGATACCATTAAATAAAAGAGAAATATAAACATCAAGTGCTACTCTACAAAATGTCTAATTATCATTGCAGAGAAATAATTATTATAGCTAGCACTATGACGTTGGAATTACATGTCCCACTATTCGAAATAGCTGGCCCCACTTTACCTTACCTAACTGTGATCTTTTTGGCTCCCTACTAATCACACTAATATTGGTGTGAATGGGCTGTAGGATACCTTGTGTTGTTGTTCTCTGCAGAGATCTCACGGAAGAGAGACCCACCAGATCCATTCCCAGACCCCTCAGAGCAGTTCACGTCAGAGAAAGCAGTACACATTGTCAAACAAAGTATTACTGAAAGAATGTAGAATACAATCATAATAAAGTATATCATTGTCTCAAATACCATCCATTCATTGGCTTTAGCATTGTACTAAATGCTGCAATAGTAACTGAAATTTGAAACTGATCAAGTGATATAGTATAGCATCATCCACAGATGAGTAGATTTACAACCTTGTAGTTTAGCAATCATCTTGTCTGAATCATCTCACTAGCTTACTTGGATGATTTGGTTTGCTGTAGGAAGTTTCCAATAATTAATAAAATCCTCAGGCGCTAGGCATGCTCGCAGAGATACCATGACGTCATTACTGTCCGGAAGCAAATTGACTCCACCCCCTCAAAGGAAGTGCCACACCAGAGCGCAGCAGCTGAGTTGAAAATGGCCACCCCCTTGAGCGAACGACCTTTGAAGGAAGGCTTCTACCGAGTGGAGCTGTTCAAGACGGTATGGGAAGTGCCTACAAAGTACCAGGAGTTGAGTCCCATAGGAACTGGCGCTTACGGCACAGTATGGTGAGTCTGGCAACTATGGGCAACTATGGGCAACTATTATGTGTGGGCATGAAAGTATCCTTGGTCAGTACAGTGGTTTGGTGGTGTTTATCTGTGTGCTTGGAGACACAATTTGTCTTTAAACCACCTTGATTTGGTCTTCAATATTTTGTTTTGACTGACAATAACTCAAATCGGTGCTGATCACAAAGCCGTTCAAATGAGTTTGTGTTATAAACAAGATATCATGATGTACGTATACATTATTGATACTCTTTCTCTAGCCACTCAGCCACTCAGGTGCCTAGCCTTGAGAACTAGGACTGGTAGGTTTGAAAATCTCAGGGGAACCTTCCTACCCTCCTGATAAATGCATATACATTAGTAGCTCAACTAACCCAGTGGCTGGATATCATTTGAAGGCAGTACTTCTTCAAGGCTGATGCACTGTGTTCTTCTGACGTCTGGTAGAGCTTGATGCAGTTACGAACAGTCACACTTGAGATAAGAGCCTGTTCACATCTGAAGATGATGTCATGAGAGGATATGAATTAATGCATTAGGTTCTACAAACAATATTGGTCAGGAGGTTATGAGCTAGTTTCTGTTGTGATAAAATATCACTTATGAAGTGGGCTTTTTGAAGATGTAAAGCTTCTTGTGTATACTACAGGCATGTATGATAGACAGTATGGCTAGCATCAAAATAGACACATCAACTTTACACAATATACTTCACAAACTTCACATACTTTGCACAATATTTTTTGTATATACAAGTACAGCTAGTGTACCTGTAAGTACTCAGTAACTGTGCATTCAATAGTCATGTATGTGTAAAACGACAAGATGTCTCAACAGAAAACAATCTGTCACTGTTTCATACGCACTGTAAACAACCACCTACTGCTTATATTAAATTTTCATAATGTTATGGTAAAAAATAAGGCTTGAAAACACATACTAATATTCATTTTCAAAGCAAAATTTCTCCAATCAGCTAGCAGACTAAGCAGAGGGCATATTCAGCTAGGAATCAAACCCAAGACCTCCACAAATCACTTACTTTTCCTTCAGCTCCACTAGATAGTACTTGTTAGAGGCTCCCAGGAGCTCAATCATGGCCGCCTGCTCGGAAGGAAGAATGATTGAATCCGTGTACACCCAGCGAATCATGCTAGCCGCTACGAAAGGTGTCATGTGACTGAAATCAAGTTCAGAGGTCGAGGTAAGGGTCTCGTCTTGATTCCAGCGTCGACTGCGAGTGGCTAGGACGAAACGATGACCAGGCATTTTACGATCGGCTAGAATGATGTCAATGTCACTGTGTGTGTGTGTGTGTGTGCGTGAGAGAAAGAGAGAGAGAGAGAGAGAGAGAGAGAGAGAGAGAGAGAGAGTATATATGTGTGTGTGTGTGTAAAGTTATATATATAACGCTGTACCTGTACAATGACTTGTCATACAAGTCAGAAACCAGTTTGAGCAGTTTCGACACAAAGTGATCCGGTCCCACATTGCCCGATGTTGCAATGGCTCGTGTGTATTTCTGCTCGAGGTCAGAGTACCTCTGTTGAAGTTTGACATACTCTTCTCTCAGGAGGTCCAAGTGTTGTTGGAGCTTAGCCGCATCATCTGAGAGAGAGAGAGAGAGAGAGAGAGAGAGAGAGAGAGAGAGAGAGAGAGAGAGAGAGATGTGCTAGTGCTGATAGTAGTGAAAATAAAATTTATTTGCATACAAGAATCAGCCATCATGCCTACAAATCACATCCTGCTGCAATATTGCACAACCCACATCTGCATTAAGCTCTGTACCTACAAGGTACTACAAACGTGAAGCCTGCATATATATCTATCTGTATACCCAGCTACCCAGAACTGCCAGAAGCCCGCCCATAAATTTCTAACTGCATGTATATACTTACAGGATTTTCTAGAAGGCTCGTAAGGTTTGCATTAATGACAAGCAACAACAGAACTATACAGCTGACTGACGCAAGTAAAGAATAACACAGACAATAGCAAACGAAAGCTAGACAACTTACTTGTGGAAGCGGCCATTTTTTCCAAGCGAACACCCAAACTCGGTAAAGTTCAAAGGTCAAATAAACGCATTTGACGACCCGTACCGTAATGTACACATGTGCGCACGCATCCCCCTCACACAAAGATGTACTTCAACATAGCTACTCTGTTTCTGGCTGTTTGGAGCGCCTTTAGTCTCCAAGCAAGTGCTTTATTGAGCAACAGAGTCCTTTCTGGCGTCAAAACAGCTACTGGAGAGCACGTAATAGTGGAGGGTCCTCATTCTGATGCTATCATCGCAGCAAGCTTCAACAACACCATTAACATCACTGGGTGAGGGCAGGTGACTGTCAATAGACACCGTGTAAATATCTATGGGTTAACTACGGTGTTACCATAGGTGATACAGACTGTCTTCATTCTTTTGTGGTGCATTTATACTGTTTTTACAAGCCATTAATTCAATGTTCTGGCAGTACACACATTTAAATATATTTCAAAGAGTGTGCGTGTCTGTAGTCTGGCATATCGATCCAGTGCGCATGTATAGGGTCTGGATATGCCAGACTAACTTGTCTGTTTGTACCTTTGTCTTTATTTAATAGTAACCTGAGTGTAGTACATTTTGTTGTAATATGATTGCATGTAGATGGTCTTTCTTGGAGGTTCGTGACCTTCGACCTGACAGTGGTCAGCAAGTTGCCACTGATGAAGAGATCGCTGAGCTGGCCGGTAAACTGGAGGCCAATCTCACAGCTGAGCTCATCCTCTTGCAGTGGAAGAACACCATGGCTGATTACTGCGCCTCTCCTTCCAGCTACTGTGACAAGCTGAGCAGTTTTATTCAAAATAATACAAAATTTGTCGACTCCCTGTTTGATAAGCAGCTCACGATGAGTCGTAAGTTGTTGACAGTTTATGTTGTGTTTTGGGGATTGAATTGTCGTTTTCTATTTCGATCTCTCTTTGCCATGCTGATGCTTCTACAAATCTATGTCAACTATTGCTTGAATTGGCCAGCTTATTTGTACCAGGTACATGTATATATAATTATTGGACCTTGGTGTAAAAACAATATAATACTTTAAGAGGTCTGTGTTCATTTTTTTTTTTTTTAACAGGTTTTTCTCTGGTATAAACAGCTCTCTGGTCTGATGGACGGCTACAAGGGATCTGGTTTAGAAGAGCTTCCAGAAGGAGCTTTCTTGTGAGTTTTATCTTTATTCTCTTGTTCACATTAGCATGGGAATCGTGCAGGCGTACAAATCCAATTTTGAGTCAAAAATAATTCTCCACTTCATCTATTTTCCATTTTGATACATTTTCTAGGATGCTCAATATTCAAGGTGATCTGGAAGATCTGGAGTCAGCTCTTGGTGGTGATGACAATTATTACGGGGATGCCCCTTTCCAACAACCTCGTAATCATCGTCGTATTCTTGGTTCCGGGTCGTGCTCTGCTCTCATTAAAGTCCTCCCTGGCAACGAGGAGCTGTATGTGTCACATGACACGTGGGAAGACTACAACAGTATGATCAGGATATTCAAACACTACGATCTCAAGTTTAGAGACAGTTCAAGTGGAAGTAAGCAACTTCTGATTGTCACAATCTTTAAAAATAGAAGCATAATATTATTACTGGAAAAAATATATATAAGATGAAAGTTTGTCAAATACCTGTACTAATTTTGAATGTTTTTGTTTTTATGATGTACACACTAGATGACATCATACCTGGTCATCGACAAGTCTTTTCCTCTTATCCCGGTATGATAGTCAGTAATGACGACTACTACCTTCTGAGTAGCGGACTGGTAAGACCCTCACACCATCACACCCTCACACCCTCACATCCTCACTGCACTCACTCACTCACACGCACACTCACTCACTCACACATACACACACACACACACACACACACACACACACACAGGTTACCATGGAGACCACTATTGGCAATAGTAACCCTGATTTGTGGCGCTATGTAAAGGACTTCAATCTCTTTGAGGGAATCCGTTCAGTGGTAGCAAATCGTCTCTCCAAGAATGGCAAAGAGTGGGCAGCAAACTTTGCACTCTACAACATGGGCACGTAAGAACATGCAAATAAAATGTACATACCCCTGCATGTGGAACCTTTCCTGTTTTTTTGTAGTCAATGTAAAACGTGATGTGTTGAACTTTTGATTTTTCATTCTTTCTTTGCATATATTGAAATATTAAAGAGCTAGGGTGCAGCTTAAGAAAACAGGTCTTTTCTTTCTTCCCTGCAGCTATGTATATATTATAATACTTACGAAGGTTATGGAGGGCGTGGGTACAAGGCTATTATCACAGATTGATAATGTTCTTTAGTGAAGAGGGTTTAGCTTGATAAACTAGATCTTTTCTCACTTCCTTCAGCTATAGTACAAAAAGCATGGAAGGACTGAGTGTACAGTGAAGATAGATGTACATGAGATTATACTGTGTTGTTCTCTTTCATTGATTCCCGTCCAGCTACAACAACCAGTGGATGGTGGTGGACTATAAACTGTTCAAGAAAGGAGAGAAGACACTCAGTGACAACCTTCTTTGGATCGTTGAACAAATACCGTACGTACTATTGTCTGTGTACCGTATACTGTGCACTGTGCACTGTGTGCTGTGTGTGCGCTGTGCACTGTGCACTGTGTGCTGTGTGTGCACTGTGCACTGTGCACTGTATACTGTATACTGTGTACTGCATACTGCGTACTGTGTACTGCATACTGCGTACTGCGTACTGCATACTGCGTACTGCATACTGCGTACTGCATACTGCATACTGCGTACTGCATAAGTGTAGGAATGGGCCGACTGTCCCATAGACACAATACAAAATGTTGGTCACTATAAAAATCTAGTCAAACAAAATTAAACCTTCAAAGTTGCACAGAGGCTCTCACTGACAGATTACCAACTGCATGCAAGTTCTAAAACTCACAAAAACTTTACTCAGCACTCGTGGAAAGCGCTTGTGGAAAGCCACCATAGTGCCATTTTTGTTCTCCTAACCGAAATTGAGACATGCCTTGTTCCAATACTGCGCTGCCCATTCCTACACTGCTTATTTTTTGAAATTTTTACCACTTGTTCTCTCCATCTTTTGTCTGTTTCTTGGTCTGTAATTGACAGTGGTACCGTGAAGAGTGAAGATCAGACTGGTCTGCTGAGGAAGCTATCATACTGGCCCAGTTTCAACATTCCGTAAGTCTTTTGTCAAAATCATTATCAAAATCATTGACACATTCCTCATGATTGAGTATATATATATTCAATTGTTATAGCACTGAAGGCCCATATGAGCAATATTCTTCAAAAACTACACTTACGTTGTTGTTTATACCTTAATGCCACACAACCATTACTGTTACGTATCATAACATTCCTCATAGTTGATTTTGTGTTTCGGTTGCTACATACATCACCTAAGGACTATTCATAATAATACTGGTATATAGCAATAGCATAGATGGCCCATAATGTTATGAGCAATACTAATATCCACAAACTAGCTCTCCAAAAACTACACTTCCAATGTTGTTTATGCTCTAATGCCACACCATTATTCGTAACCATGACTGTGATATGGATTCCAAATCTTTGCAGTTACTATTCTGAAATCTTCACCAAGAGTGGAGGGGCTGACCTCGTTAAGAAGTACGGTCAGTGGTTTTCCTGGGAAGGCTCCCCGAGGGCGTTGATCTTCAAACGGGACCACCATAAAGTGACGGACATCAACTCCATGATAAAGCTCATGAGGTAGGGTGGTTGGTTTGGTTAGCAGTGTTGGTCACTTTAAAGTTTTAAAAATTAACAAATTTGCCAGTTCTGCATGTGTGATTGTTGCTATTACTTTTCTAGCCTCGTTCTCAGACTCCTTCCTCACATTCGAAAATGAGGAGTCTGGGAACAAGGCTATAAATTTTCCCAGTTTTTGAATACCTTAAGGTTACTATTAATTGCGGCAACTAATTTTAGCGATTTTAGCGAGAAGCTTGAAAATCACTAAATTAAGTATGCACAATATTTTATACCGTAATAGAATTTCAAAAAAAATCGCTAAAATTAAAATCGGCCAAAAGTACATATGTGCCAAACCGCTAAAATTAGTTGCCGCAATTAATAGTAACCTTAATGTAGTTTGATCATTCTAATTTCGTAGGTACAATGACTTTAAGAATGACCCTCTCTCCAAGTGCAAGTGTGATCCACCCTACTCTGGAGAGAACGCCATTTCAGCTCGCTCCGATCTCAATCCCTCCAACGGGTCCTACCCCTTCTCTGCCCTCGGGCATCGTCGCCATGGCGGCACCGATAATAAGGTATTATCGGTCACATGATTCTCAAATGATCTGCATTATTGTCATGTGATTCTCACATGATCTACTGCCAAAATGCTAACATGAAGTCACATGATTCTCACGTGACTTGGTCACAATGCTATTGTTGCAATAATGTATTGCATTTTGTATGATAGAAAATTTTTAGAAACTTTTTCCTGATTTTCTTTGCAGGTGACTAGTTCTCAGCTGTTTGCTACACTGTCGTGCATGGCAACCAGTGGGCCAACGTTTGATCAGCAGCCTGTCTTTGAGTGGAGCAGTTCGGGCTTCAAACCTATACCACTGGGACACCCTGACAGATGGGACTTTGGCCCCATCACAGTTAAATGGGATAGTTAGAACAGAGTTTGGTTTTTATATATGTACAGTGGTACATATAGTAGGAATGGACCGGCTGTCCCATTGACACAATACAAAATGTTCACTGCATGTTTATATTAACTTATCACTGTATGCTCCTACATATACATTAGGTTATTGGTTAAATGTTTAAAATGTAGCAATTTTTGCAGTTTAATATTGAGTTTCTGTTTTTGACGACCCGTTCCATTTTGCAATAATAATGGATAATGAAGACGAGATGGTGTACGATGATGATGATGGTGCTCCCTCAGGTGTTGGGGAGCTGGAGTTATTCTTGTCCAACTGGAGGGAAGAGATAAGTCACAGATCCAATGTCGTACAGGCCACAGATCACAATAGATATGGTATAGGCATATAAAAATATTATCAGGAATTTTTTTTTGTTTATCAATATTAAGATAATTTATGTGATTCAATCATAACATGGGGGAATGTGTTATCATTCTATCATTCCCAGTGCCTAATCCTGTATCTCTTGGTAAACGTGGAAGCATCATCGATGAAGAAGATGCAGCAGCTGAACTAGTGGCTGGCAATAAGCGTCCATCCCTCGATGTCCCTCCTTCCCCTCCTCCCCACCAGTCCGTTGGTGAGCCTGCTCCCCTCCTGGTGCTGCCTCCGATAGAGAGACGGGGTCAAAGTGCAGCTGGAGGAGGAATTAAGAAGAAGAGTGATGAGAGAGGTGCCTTGAAGAAAGAGGCGTCCTTGCTGGACACACTCATATCAGATTTGGTACATAGTAATTTCATACCAGACCTTCTTTAGATACTTATGAGGACTAAATTTGTTCCTTATAATTCACAAGTAGGAAAATTAATGCTTTTAACTTCTAGGAAGGCTTCCCCACTTAACTTAGAGGCTTTGAATACGCATCAGGGGAGGCATGAATATGAGTGAAATCAGGAGTATACTCTTGGGGAACGTATTGTGTGCAGATATTAGACACTTACTATGATTTTTTGCCTTGTCTTGTTTCACTGTGTAGGATGAGATAAACACCATTCCTTTCTTTGATGTACAACTGCCGAGAGAAATAGCTCTTCTCATTTTCAAGCACTTGAGCAGAAGAGATCTGTGCAAGTGCTCACAAGTAAGTCAGTCAGTCAGTGAGCAAGAGCGGACATGTTTAAACAATAGCATTTTAACTACTGTATAATGGAAAATCCGCAAATTTTCTTATTATTTTTAGCTTGATCCTCAAAATTGAAATTTTCTGCCCAATAATTATTAATTGGTACAACATTTTTAATGTTTGCTTTCTCCAGGTTAGCAGGGCGTGGAGGTCGCTGGCAGAGGACAATTTATTGTGGTTTGCAATTTGTCACAAAATGGGCTATACCATTGATGAGTCACGGTGAGTGAGGATCAAACAGGTTAAATATATAATCTAAATCAGATACAAAGGAGTTAATGTAATAATTATGTATACAGAATGTAATTGTACAATTAGGGTAATAATTATGAAACTGAAAGGAGTTAAAATAATTATTTTTGCAAAATTCAATAAAGATTATATGCATTGTTTCTTCTTCTTCTTAAGCCTAGATGTCATCAACTGGAAGGAGGTGGTCAAGACACTCATCCTCCAACAGAGACAAGTTGAACGAAACTGGAAAGAGAGGATTTGTGGACTCAGCGATCATCAGCCTGACAGCTGTGGTGTCCTCTGCTGTGTGGACTGCTGCAAGGATACGATATTGATGTGGTATGTGTGCCATGTGTGTGTGCCATGTGTGTGTGCTGTTTTCTTTAATAGTTCAGTAGTTTTATATTGCACTTGCCATCATTAAAATTTTTAATAAAGATATTATTGCTCCTATAGAACTTGATACTAGCAATGCCAAATCAAATAAATATGTTTTATTTGGCCTGTCAATGTAATAATTATTGCATAGAAGGAGAAAATATAAATATCTATTATCTGGAGAAAGCTGTTTCTATAATCTTCAATCGTTGATTTCTTGTTGTATATTTTCTCTCCAGCTATTCCTCTGGGTCTGTCTCAGTGTGGGACCTCAAGGAGGAGGCTGGACCCAGCTCTGTGAAGAGGATCCTGGGACCCCACTCCTCCTCTCTCCCCACCTGCTGTTCACTGACGTCAGGATGGGGGGTCATGGCCACCGCAGATGGTGAGTGGGTGGTTGTTGTTAGTTGCTTAGAATATATTGTATGCAGCTCCAAAATTTTCATGAATTTCTTCACAAAAACATAATTTTTTGTTGTAAAAACTTAGGAAACTGCACATGTGATTTGTTATAAACACTTTTTATGCTGTGAAATAGTACTTATGTTGATGTGTTTTTCAAAGACTATTTTTAATTCCTATCTTCTCGTTCAGGTTCTCTGAGTATCATTGACACTCACACCTGCTCTCAAGTCTTCACTCTGAGTGATCTTTGTACCATCGACTCTGTTGCTATTAGCAACACCGAGGCCACATTGGCAGTGGGCTTGTCCTCTCATCGGTTATCTCAAATCAGTGATGTCATCCAATCGTCCGTTACTATGCTGGTTGCCAAGGAAGAGCAAAACACTTGGGAGAGAACTGTACTACCATTACTGCCAGAACAACAACACCAGCAGGTCTTGAAATTATAGTCTCATTCCCAGGCCCCTTGAAAAATAAGAAAATAAGGAGGGAGGGGCCTGGAAACAAGGCTATCTTCCTCTCTCTCTCTCTCTCTCTCTCTCTCTCTCTCTCTCTCTGTGTGTGTGTGTGTGCGTATGTGTACATGTGCATGTGTGTGTGTGTCTGCTAGTAATGCACTTTCACAAGATTGTGTGTACTAAGTTTTCTATGCTCAAGCACAATGGTGTCTTACCACCCTCTGAGGCCTGACTCTGTATGCTATACCATTGAGATGTAATACAAGTACAAATGTGTGCAATGTCATATTGATGTAAATGACTATAGATAATCATGTGTGACGAATGTACTATCACGAATACATGTATGAATTATTGCAATTCTCCAGATTCTTGACTTTGGTCTTGCCCGAGCCACGGACCAAGAGATGACAGGCTATGTAGCCACAAGGTATTGGAGAGCCCCTGAGATCATGCTCAGCTGGATGCACTACAACATGCAGGTGGACCTGTGGTCGGTTGGCTGCATCATGGCCGAGCTCCTCACAGGGCAGGTCCTATTCCCGGGAACTGATCGTATCCTGACCAGATGTGGTGAATGTGGTGCTACTTATTTACGTGTATTTGTGCATTCTGGCTAAACAACTTATGCCTGATGAAGATGCGCAAAGTCTGGTCGAAACGTCATAACAAAAAATTGTTTCAAAACTGGTGAAATACCAATATACAACCAGTTAGCACCAGAATGACCTTATCTAATCATATCTGTGCATTTGTTTCATTTATGCTGAAGAAGGTCCTCGAGACTGAAGCATCCATTAAAATCAAATGTTTTTGCTATGACAAGCTCAAGGATTCTATCCACATGTGGTAAAGCTTTGAGTGTAATCTTGTAAACAGAGCTTTTGTGATTCACTTTCCCATTATTTTTGTTCCCCTTTGTTTTTATTCTGTGTTTTTGTTTTGTTTGAAGAATTTCCAAACAAAATCAGAACTGGGGAAGACCCAGTTTACAAGGTCTTTGAACTTCCAGTTTTATGAGTGAAGCCTAGCTAGAGGTTTAGGAGCCAATGTTGTGAGTGTGAGTGAACACATGTATGGCTGTGTTGTTCTTGACCCACTCCTTCCTAAGATATCGATCAGTTGACTAAAATTCTCCAAGTTGTTGGCACCCCGGATACAGAGTTCCTTCTGAAGATCACCAGCGAAACAGTGAGTGTATACATCACAAAGAAAACACACACGGAATGCTACTATCAACTATAGTTTATGCATAACAAAATTTGCTCTTTGATCTGTTCCTCTAGGCGAGGACCTTCATTGAATCCATGCCACATTTCCCTAAGAAGGACTTCCACAAGTTCTTTGTCGGTGCTAACCCTCAAGCTGTTGATCTACTGGAGAAGCTCCTCATCATGGACCCTGAGAGAAGACTCACAGCAGAGGAAGCTCTCGCACACCCTTACTTCGTGAACTACTCCGACCCCGACGATGAGGTGGGTGTGGTCATAATAGGTCATATGACTCTTGTATGAAAGTAATGTATGAGATCATGTGATGTGATTGATGGTGTGTCTTTTTTTCCTTCTTTATAGCCTACTGCTCCACCTTATGACGAGTCCTTTGAGAGGCTTGAGTTGGATTCACAAGGATGGAAGGGTATGTTGTGGCCATCATGCCATCATGTGGGGGGTGGTTGTGGTATGGTTGTGAATATGATTATAGCTTAGGCATACAAACTTCATTGCATGGTAGTAAAGTTTATGCTAATGGCTGTTTTGTAGTTCAGAATTGCACCATTGTAAATCAGCAAGAAAACAGCTTTGAAATTCTTTTTAGTCAAAACCACCAAAATATTACTTGTTAGTTACACATGATGACTAGATAATAGGCCCACCTTTTTAATAGACATTAGTGCCTCCCCATGTTCACTTAACACACACACACACACACAGAGCGTGTTTGGAAGGAGATCTTGACCTTTGTACCCGATCCTTCTCAATACACTCAGAGTCAAAATTATTAGACTATACATCTGTACAACATACAAATGATACAATAGCTCTCAGTTAGTTTGTGCTGTGGTTGTGATCGAGCACGCTTGAATTTATCTGTTTGAAAATGGCAACTTTTTATTAAACTTTAATTTTTGGTTGTGTGATTAAGAAGTAGTAGACATGACAATCGCAAAAGGCTCCCTGTACCATGCATGTGAAACAATGAAGTTTGTATGTCTAAGCTATAATCATGTGGGGGAGGGTGTGATTGTGGTATGGTCATGAATAGCTTAGGCGTCTACACTCACTGTGGAATCATGCTTGTGTACACTCCATTGTTTCACATGGCAAGGCTGTTCATAATGGTTCATTAGACAGAACTAGAACTGGCATGCTCCATAGTAATCTTCAAGAAAAGAGCTTTAAAATTATTGTCAAAACCACCAAAATTTTCTACAAGTATAGGCACACTTTTATTATAATTTTGATCTAGATGTTAGTGTCTCCCTGTGTCACACACACACACACACACACACACACACACACACACACACACACGCACAGAGCGTGTTTGGCAGGAGATCTTGACCTTTGTATCCGATCCTTCTCAATACACTCAGAGTTAATGTACGACAATGTTAGACTGTACATCATACAAGTGAGACAGTACTCCCATGGAGCTAGTTTGTGTTGTGGTTGTGATTGAATCTTGAATTTCTTTGTATGAAAATAGCAACTTTTTAAAACTTTAATTAACAATGGTTGTGTGATTAGTGTGTCTTGAAGTGTTGTTTTCTGTGTTCAATATTGTCCACTTGTTTTAATAGTTGACTATAATATTATTTCAGTAAGGATATAAGTGATGGAACCATGCAAGCACTAGCTCCCTTCAACAGAAATTTAATGTAAACTGTGAGGCAGGGGAGAAATGCAACGAACTTCAGAAGAGGGACATCTCTGAGACTCACCACTGCCCTGAGGAAGGGGAGAAACGCAACGAGCTTCAGAAGAGGCATGACTCTGAGCATCACAAACGGCATCACGAGCCAGCACAGGATTGGACACTGCTGTGGCAGCAGGTGGTTCAGACAACTTCTTCCTCCTCTGCCTTCTCAACCTCCTCTTCTTGGATTTACTTGCACAGAACTTGACCTCAACTGAGGAAGAAGAAGTCACAGAGGGCCAAAAGAGACTGACAGACAGTCCAGAAGTGGTCTTCCTGATGATCCAGGAAGCTTCTGTCAGCAGGGCTCCTGCCTCTTGCATTGAAGCAATGGCTGGCAGAGGGAAACCAAGCCTCTGGAGGGCTCTAAGAGGCCTAGGCCCATCCACCACTAGCACAGAGATTCCACTATCAGGGGCAACCGCCATTTTTTTTACAATTATTAACTCACATGCATAGCTAAAACATAATGATATTAATTTTCATTATAATTAATATCAAAGAAAAACAGCCAATAATAATATTATTATTATTCAGAGTAAATTAATGTTGTACAAATTAAAGCATTATAATAAAGTTTAATAAGAAAGCATGCATACAAAATATAGATTGGTACAAAACATGTACAATATGTACTTTATCAACCACTGGGTCTGCAATTAGGTGGGGTTCCTTCGTATCCAGGGCAACAATTGTGTTCAATAGAGTACTGACTATAAGACTCTGGTGTTAGATTTGCTATAGCTTTTGTTGTTTGTCTGCAGACATTGCATAATAGTACAAGTAGTAAAAATTTTGAAAAAATAAGTAGTGTAGGAATGGGCAGTGCGGTAAAAAGTATTGGAACAAGGCAGGGTCTCAGTTTCGGCACATGACTACTTCATTTTTATTTTTTAACCCTCATATGGATTTTTCAGTGTCGTGTTGCAATAATCTGTACACTATAATAGTACCATAGCTTATCATAATTATTGCATTGGTTCACTATTATAATAATTATTTGGCTAAGCAATGGAGTAAACTATAATAGACAGGTATATAACCTGCTGGCCAAGAGTTGGGCATAAAAATGAAGTAGTCATGTGCCGAAACTGAGACCCTACCTTGTTCCAATACTTTTTACCGCACTGCCCATTCCTACACTACTTATTTTTTCAAAATTTTTACTACTTGTTCATTCACTTTTTTCAACACTACAGTGTGGAGACTATCAGAGACTGGTTAGTCCCTACAAAAAGCTTGAGTCTCAGCTACATGCACTTCATTATGCTAGAGGCTAGTGCGCATGCGCATAATAATGCCACGTGGATAATGACCTTTGAACTCTACCTACAAAGATGGCTGCATTGTAGCACATGAATTTATACACTAAGTTTCAAAGCTTTCTAGTTTTTGTTCAGGCCTATTTACGATGAAAACGAGTATAAAGGAACGTACTACCCAAGAAAAGAACTTACTTTGTGGCGTCAAAGTTGGCTCAACACTTTCTGGTTCTCTGGAAATCGTTTTCAAGTAAGTCAGTTAGAAGGAAGTAAGTAAGTAAGTAAGTAAGTTAGGAGAACAAAATTGCACTAGTGTGGCTTCTCGCAAGCGCTCTCTCTACGAGTGATCAGAAAAGTTTCGGCAAAGTTTAAGCCTTCCATGCAGTTGGTTTTCTGTAAAGGAGAGCCTCTGAGCAAGTTTGAAGCCTCTACTTTGTGTTGTTAGATTTTTATGGCGATAAATATTTTGTATTGTGTCTATGGGACAGTCGGCCCATTCCTACTATACGTACTACCGTACGTATGATTGTGTCAATTGTGGCAAGCAATTCAATCATTACATAATATTATAGCGAAGTTGTTTCGTGTGTGTGTGTGTGTGTGTGTGTGTGTGTGTGTGTGTGCATATGTGTGCATGTGTGTGAGCGTGCACGCACGCATAATTATGTGTAATATACTTAATAGCTCGAGGGTTAAAATGCTTTGGGCTGGTACACTCCTTGTAATATTATTATAATAATATACTATTATTGTATATAGTCATCATTATCACTTACCGGTAACGTGTACCCCTACATCTTCTCCACCATCCACACCTGTAGCTGTAGTTGTAGGATTCCACATCATAAGCCGTATGTGTTCGGTAAGCAGTGCGATAGTGAGTTGATGAATGTAGTCTGGTACATATTGGACTAAAGTGGCAGTGAGGTGGAGTCCCAGTATATCCATGACAACAATAGTATTCAGTTTCATATACCAGATTGGAACGAGTAACAAGTTTGGAGGTTTGACTGCATGCAAGAATAATAATGTGGAGTAAAAACTAATACGTACCTCCGTACACAATAATAGCCAAAATCATAATATTGATTCTGAATCACTTGCGTCATCCTTACTAGTATCTTGAGCCTGTGCACCATCGCAACCATCCACACCTGTAGCGGTAGCGGTCTGATTCACTATCATATGCAACATCTGTCACGTATCGAATAGTTCTTGACCTCTGCCTAGTACATACACCCCTACAAAATTACAAATAATTTGTAAGCCCTATAGTTTTGTGCATGCTAGCTTGAATGTGCGCATTTAAGTTTAAGTTAATATAACACAATGGGTTATCATGTCTTGCAATTTAATATTGGTGAACTGCATGATTATTATTAATTTGCTTACGCCTGACTTTGACTCTGAACTTCCAATGGCACTACTATGATTGTAATAGCCACAATCAACCACACTATTAGAAGGTTCTCAACTTTCCCAGATGTTGGCCAGATGTGTACATATGGTGTACAACCCTCAGTAATTGACTGCTGTCCTTTCATCTTGTCGGCATACACTTTAGTAGTACGTACAGTGGCTATGAGAATGGCATGTTTTTCTAGCCTCATTCCCAGGCACCATGCCTACCTTTCCTATAATTATAAGCCTTTGTTGCTACCTCGTACCCGATACCCAGGCCTACCCCGTGCAAGTATAAGAATTAAACGCGGGGGTAGTCTACAAGGACTGGGAACGAGGCTACCATTCCGATAATAATAATTTTATTATTATATTATTAAGCCCATCATATACACTATGCAACATTTTCATGCAACATTGATGCAACATCCGTACAACAATGTTGAACTGTGTATGTTGGTTTTGATTTTGTTTTCAAATGTTTCATGCAATATGTTGCACGAAGTTGAAGGCCTTTCTACTTCGTGCAACATAGACTGTGCAACATATTGCACTGATGCAATGTGTTGCATGCAACAATCTTGCACAGTGTATGATGGCCTTAAGACATAATAAGAAGGGGAAAAAGAAAGGAGAAAAAAAAAGGATCAAATTAACAGCATACAAACAAAAAATCTGAGCAGTGTCACTGCACTGGCAATGCCAATGCCCAATCGTTAATACCAATAGCAAAAACATGCAAACAAAAATAAAGGGGGGAAAAAAATCTAAGCATAGATTGCAAGTCCAACCATGTATGCGTGTACGTGTACACTTACAAATCACGCAGCACTGGTGTCGTCGATGTCTACGTCTTGAGTTTTTTGCTCTGAATTGCGATTAGACTCGGACTCACGGAGATTCTGGTATTGCATGCATGCAGCACTGCATGCACGTCAGACTGGTCTGGTCTAGTCTGGCCACAGTATATAAGTCTGATCTGCATCTGATATCCGCTTCTGGCCCTAGACCCGCCTATTTCGCGAGCGAATGTGTTGCGCATGCGCAATTCATTATTAAAATTTATACAATACCCATACATATCATCAGCCCTAGCAGGCTAAAAAGTATTGATGACCTTTTGGTTCTATAGAATGGTATTACTGTTAAAGAACAGTGCCTTGAAGAAGTAGTAGACGTCTCCTTTAGCAGTGACACTCGCAAAAGGCTCCAGCATCTTAGCCACACCCACCACACTGTGCAGTTCAAGTTTAGGTAGCTGTTCTTTGCTCATTTTTAACTCAAACACCTCCGCCAACTTGCACACCACCTCTTCAACTCTCTTGGCAAGATCGGGAGGAACCTTAAACGCTAACCCTTTCTCACTCTTCTTCTGTTTGGATGGTGAACGAGATACAGGGCGTGTGATGGGCTTGGTACCAAGGAACACTTTAGTGGTCGAAGCCACATCGTCCCAGAGACTGTACAACTCTGTGAGAGCCTTCGTCGATAGGGTGACAACTTGTGTTTCGAATCCGTACGAGGAGAGATTTCCTGGGTTTAGCGTACGAACAGATTTATAGTTCATTGCAAAGTAACCCACAATGGTATCATCATCGGACATTGAAGCACTAGTGTTACAAGGTCCACCAGTGGACGAGGATGGTGGTGCTGTAGAAGGAGTGGTCATGAATGGCTTGGACCAGAGAACAGTGAGCTCAGCATCCACTGCAGTGAGGTAATAATCAAGGGGGCTGCCACTTTGATTACCGGTCAAAGGAGGCTGGGTGGATGGGGCGGACACACCGGCACTACTGTTGCGTTTCTGTTGAGAAGTTTGCAAGATCGAAGGAAGAGGTGGCAGTTTGCATGTCTTGGCAAATTGTTGACAGTGTGCAGTGAGGAAGGTCAACAGTGCTTTGCATTTTGGATAGACAAGTGGTGTAAGTGTGTGATAGTGGAGAGCCCATTGAGAGTGGGAGAGGTGCAGTGTGGCTCTCTGCCAGTAGCACTGCTGGAGTAGCGTGTTGAAGTGACCAGCTATCTTGAACCAATTCAGACCAGCCGTACTCAGATGCTGTGCACTGGGTGCTAGCAGTTCTATAGGAGGTACATCTTCTAAGCTGCTCACTACGAGTTGAATGTAGTACACTTGAGGATTCAACTCGAGAAGTGCAAAGTCGGGCAACTCGTCCAAAACCTTCTCCGACAACTGTCTTGTGTTCTCCTCCTTGTGCAACTCGGACACAAGACTCTGAAGGTTGCGCATGATGTCCAGACTGTAGCGAGCCGTCTTGACCATCGCCCACGCCAGGTACCCCTCCCTTACCCTCTCCTTTGTCCACTCTCGCTCGAGTTTGGTCCCTGCTCGATCTTGACTCGGAGATTTGTTCGGCCCGCTAGCTGCTCCGCTGCGACTAGGACGACGATCCCGAGGGGAGGATCGTGACATGGACTGCTCGCGGTCTCTTTCGATCGTAACAACAGAGGTGGGGCTTGTGACGGTGAGGGTGGAGTCAGCTCCCTCTGGTGACAGTTTGTGAGGGTTGGGCTGCTTGCTCAGCGTGGTGTAGATCTGTGCCAGTTCACAGTAGGTGGAGAAGACAAGCCTGTGGTACAATAATAGTGATAATGGTGAGTGAAACCAAGATTGAATTGTGACAGTTGTTTTGAAACATTGAGTGTTTGTGTTGAAGTGAGAGTGTGAACTCTTGTAAGGCAGTGTGTGTAGTCAATGTACCTGGCATTGATTCCACTGTTGGTAATAGCTCGTCTAGCTTCAAGGAATGAAGCGGTGTCGATTGTTCCATCTTTTGGCAGTATCATAGCCTTCTCAATCCAACCTACACACATGAAAAGTACACATACACAATGAATTCTATATCTAACACATATTAAGCTTGCTATATTTCTGTACAATGGGAAATTTTGGTATGGTGCAAATTTTTATATTTTTCGTATGCAGTTCAAAATATACGAAAATTAAAATTTAACTTCTGCATTATGCGCAATAAGAGTGTGTGCCACAAATATGAATTTTCAAAGCTATCAAACTTTTTCCTGGCACATTTTCATCTGAAATTTGCACCAATGAAAATTTCCCACCATATAAATTATATGTATGTACAGTTTAATTTTCAAGATGTCTTACCAGAGTGAAATAGCAGTTCTTCCATGAGGCAAGGGTCCTCGAGAGCAGACCTCTTCAGTATCCTAACTCCCTCCTGACAATTCTCCAAGGCTCTGCTCAGATGATGGGACTGGTCGCTGCCATCGGTGGAAGAGTAGAGCAGTACGTGTGTGTGTGCCAAACGCAAGTGGCAGGATGCCAGCAGAGGCCACTGGGGAGGGTAGATGTTGACTGTGAGGTTCAAGGAATCCAGCTAAAGAAATAGAGTGAGGAAACAACTGATAAACCAAACTTAAATGTCTCTATCAGTTAGTTATACATAAACAAACCGAAATCTATCATAAACACGAAAATAATACATTCTCAATGCAAAAAAACAAAAATAAAAATAAATACCAAAATAAGCAAACAAACAAACAAACATACAAACAAACAATAAACTCTCAAACTATAGTATACTTATAAACATACCTGTTTCTTGATCATAGTCTTGAGACCCTCAAACACCCTCACCATCTCACTGCTGTTCACACTCACATGTCTCATACAGGTGACATCAGCCAACAGAAGGGAGAGCCGGCACTGAAGGAGGTCACCACACTGAGACAACTCCGAGGGGGACTCCAGCAGCTTGAGACCAAGCTATAGGGAACAGAAACACTGTATTATTTGCAGACATGTAGTGCTGGACACAAATGAATGTCAATGTTTATCACTTGTACAGTACTTACTAAAGATTGATTGTTTTGTATTTTTTTATTTTTATTTTACTACTAGCTCCCTGGTACTAGCTAGCCTCTTCCCTTATTTTTCAAGGAGGGGGGGCTGAGGACAGAGCTAGCTATACACATGCTTAAAATATCTACTGCAGTAGTTATAGCGTATACCTGAGCTCTCTCAACCACAGTGTCCAACTTTGGTGGTATTTCACTCATGGCGTGAAGTGCTCCAACGTAGCACAGTTCAGCTCCCAACTCAGCCTGGCCATACTTCTCACACTCTTTGATTCCCTCGTCACACTGCACACCACAGTCCACCAGTCCCCCCTCACTGCCAGTCACCTCAGGAAGCTGCGCTGCTCCACACAAGCTCTGAGCCAGTACACTCCGACAATCCAACCACAGTTGAACATCGAGGCTGGAGAATTGACCAGGACCATCACCACCGGCATTCCTTCCTGCGTTCTGTATCAGTCTCATGGCAGCCAGTGTGAGTTGTACTGCCGTGCTTGAATGATAGAGAGTGTTTGACGCTCTGGCAAGTTGGAGATGTGCTCTGATTTTGAGTTCAAGTTTTACTTCCGGGTCCGAACATAGAGGGGTGAGAATCTTCTCCACTCGTTCGAGGAGAAACAGTTTTGTGTTTTGTTGGAGAAGTTTGACTTTCTTGTTGGTGAGGTTTTGGGATGCCCCTGGCTGATTTCTTGTTCCGCTGGTCGTGGAGGTGGCGGGAGATGAGGGTTGAGTGGGCGGAGCTTGTGAGAGGGATGAGGGTGGTGGATGAGTGGGGGTGGGAGGGTCTTTACTACGACTGCACAAACACACACACACACACACACACACACACACACAGAGAGAGAGAGAGAGAGAGAGAGAGAGAGAGAGAGATTAGTATTTGGTAATATTATGAACAACACGGCACCATACATGCACATATTTGTGTCTGATTTCTCTCAGCAGTATGACTTGTACACACACAAAATTGGGCAAAACATGTAGTGAAATTGGTGTTATGAAAACTTCACAGACCAGACTATGTTAGTTGGTTCCAATTCCGTCAATTTCCAGACCAAGTATCTGCACCATTGAAAATCAGTGTTCCCACTACTACCAGTTATGTGACTTACTTGAGCATCTGTACTGCTGGTATGTGAGCCATTGTCTCAGCCAGTGCCACATAGAGCTGAGCTCTCACCAGAGTCAACAGTCCAGCGATCTCCTTGCCATACAGCTCCCTCATCTTGACCACGAGGCCCTTCTCCATAATGACGTGAATACACTTGATGTTCCTAGCATCAGACAGAGGCAGTCTGACATCAAATGCAGGCAGAGACTGAAAGAAAGGGAGAGAAAAAAGACAGATATAAATCATCGACAATTTTACATTTTATGAAGATTTTATTTTTCCAAGAGAGGGAAAAATATCTGAACCAGTGATGCAAATTGTTATTGATTAGAAGCTACAGAAACGTAAAATATTGTGTTAAGTCAAAGATGCTGAGGTAGGCAAAGTTTGAACAATTGTTAACTCTTCTATGTTTGTGTTATTGCCTTGCTGCCAAGTGAAGATCACATAGCAATCGTCTTTCTTACCAAATTTGAAGTTAAAGGTCTGTCTTGGTCTGTAGTGGCATGCAACGGCAGTCCAGCTCCTCCCAGCACTTCAGCGAGCAGCTCAATGGACTCTGAATACATCGAGAGCTGGAGCAGAGCTTGAATCTTGAGGATCTTGGCTCTTGCAGTGTGAGAGTGGTCTCTGCACACAGTGTGTGCAACATGGTGGTACAGCCAGAGAATAGGGAGAGCCTGCATGGGGG
This sequence comes from Tethya wilhelma, assembly GCA_964030475.1. Lineage (NCBI taxonomy): Eukaryota > Metazoa > Porifera > Demospongiae > Tethyida > Tethyidae > Tethya > Tethya wilhelma. Next base: position 11,421,351 of record CAXIPT010000003.1, on the reverse strand, counting down.
GAATAACCATGAAGTTAGATTAATACAAATCCAACAAAATAATGAACTTTATTAATTTATTTCATTTTTATTTTATTTTTGCAGACCAATCACTTTGATAGGCCTTCCAAAAAAAAAAAAAATCTAAAATAACCATTACTAGATCATAGACCTATTTCTAGACAGGCTGCTACTCTAGCCATTTTATATCACCAACACTTGTACAATATACTTGTGGGTTTAAAATTAATGAATATGATTAACCTTTACACTGTGCCTCCTCTCAACGAGCTCTTCCACACACCACTGCAGTGAGCCCAGCAGGAGGGTTGGATTGCACCTAAAGTGGTCTGAGAATAGCTCCACTCCTGGCAGGAGGGTGGTGCCAGTGGACAGAGGTAGCTGGTAGGAGGCATAGTCTAAGTCGTTGGTAGGATGAGGGAGGGTGAAGGAGAGGAGGGACTTGAAGAATGCTCCCGCCATTAGGGTGTACTCAAGTCGAGTGTCCAGCTCATTGAAGTAGATGTACNCTAGCCATTTTATATCACCAACACTTGTACAATATACTTGTGGGTTTAAAATTAATGAATATGATTAACCTTTACACTGTGCCTCCTCTCAACGAGCTCTTCCACACACCACTGCAGTGAGCCCAGCAGGAGGGTTGGATTGCACCTAAAGTGGTCTGAGAATAGCTCCACTCCTGGCAGGAGGGTGGTGCCAGTGGACAGAGGTAGCTGGTAGGAGGCATAGTCTAAGTCGTTGGTAGGATGAGGGAGGGTGAAGGAGAGGAGGGACTTGAAGAATGCTCCCGCCATTAGGGTGTACTCAAGTCGAGTGTCCAGCTCATTGAAGTAGATGTACCTGTTTGTGTGTGTGTGTGTGTGTGTGTGTGTGTGTGTGTGTGTGTGTGCGCACGTGTGTGTGTATGTGTGAGTGTGTGTGTGTGTGCGCACGTGTGTGTGTGTGAGTGAGTGAATGATAAATTCGCCCCTATTTACAAACTTTACTATAATCTTCACTGATGGAGAATATTCATAACAACCTGAATTGTGTTGCTCAATTACAGTTAAAAGCTCTCATTTATCATTCATTGCACAGTGCTCTGGTAAGCTGGCACACCTGGCTAGCTTCGTGGCTGTGGTTCCCACCAGCAGTGCTCCCCACAGTCCCACGCCATCCAGACCACGCTCAGAGACCTTCCTCCATGACTCCAAGGGACTCTTGCTCTGTAGGACGACACACAGCGCCTCCTTCCACCACGTCACAGCCGACCTACACATGGAGGAGACACAAGACTAGCACACATACTGCAGTACATATGTGACATTGTATAAGAAGAAGAGAAGCCAAGAACCTAACCATCACACAGAGCATGCAGATGACCCATGCATATATTAGATTGACCACATGCTAAATTACTGTATATTGACTAGACTGATGACTTACTTTGGTTGTCCCGAATGTTGAAACAGGTCGCCCAGTTCACTCATGGCCTGAGCAGCCAGCTCCCCCTCCCCACCATCAACCAGAGCACTGATAGCCTCATCGTAAGCCGACACAACCACACCCAGCTGTGACGGAGGCAGTGCACAATCACTAAGACCCTCCTCTTCTTCTTCCTCCATCTTCAATCCTCCGAGGTACCTCACCATCAGTGACCTAGCCCCTGACAACACCATGCTGGGGTCCTTAGGATCAGAAGCTTCCCGTTCACCCTGTTGTGCATCAAGTCTCTTCAGAGTCTCGTTGCTGTCCAGCGAGACTGAAACCAGTGCTAAAGCGTGGCCCATTTTACCGTACACGTCGTGTCCCTCTGGTCCTGGATCTAAGTGAGCAGCAGGCTCGATTTTTTCTCGAACGAGGGTGTGCTTGTATTTGACCATTCTCTCCTTGAGATGAGTCTGAGCCGAGATGATGACTGGCACTAGTTGGTCGGCCCAAGAATGGCTGAGTTTATGTGTGTGTGTGTGTGTGCATTACTGCCATAGTTTGTATGTGATACAGATGTTACGGTATACTGAATGAGAATCTCTCTCTCTCTCTCGTCAATCAAACAATCTTTTAACTTCTTCCCCCGTCAATCAATCAATATACTTTCCACTTTTGTGCATAGAAACACTTACTTTGTTGCATTGTCAAAGTGCACAGCAGCATCGATCATCTCCTCCCAGTGCTGGTGAGAGTGAAGCACATGGAGGGCCAGAAACACAGCCCGTTTGACAAACACCACTCCCACCATGTTACAATCATCAATACGACCTCCGGTGAACTTGAGAGGCAGAGCTTGAGGAATTCTCCCACTGCTGGCGGTGAACACACCCAACTCCTTCTGCCTGAGCAAGTCGGACAATCCGAGGGCAGCGAAATAGAGAGGCTTACAAGAGAGACCATACACAGCTGCTAGTAGTGACTGGGTACTTTCACCAGAACAGGCTTGGTGTAGGGTGTTGATGGTGTTACAGAGTTGCCTCGAGGCGTTCTGTAGCAGCGTCCAGGCTCGCCCTCTGTGGGCTAGGACAATGGCCCTCCTGTAGTGGGTCATAACCTGACGGAGGTCGTTGAAGAAGAGAGCTTCAGAGTTGGACGACGGCTTGAACTGGGAGAAGAAAGGAATGGCAAAAATAATACACCATATAGAATTGAATTTGGCAAATTGGTGAATTATTTTGCAAATTGCCAAACAGTCTTACACACACGCATGCGCATATCAACAATGCAGCATGCAGAATTAAATCGGCAAATTTAAAATCGCCAATCATGCTAAAATGTGAATCCGCCAAATTTTAAGCCCGCTAAATTTACTCGCTATACAGTATGGTACTTGATAGCGATGTGCCACATTTGTAATAAGAAGAACAAAGATTTTTCAGGAAAAAGATTGACATGACTTCAAAGTTGTTAAGTGACTATAATAATTATGCTATACTGTACTGTACTTACCTCTTGATCACTTCCAGGTACTGATGGACCATGAGTGGGGATGACTCCTTCAATTATTACCCCTGCTGCATCAAACCCCACCCCCACACTGGCCCTCTCACCATCACTGCCACCCTGCCCCTCTCTCCCCAGCCTCTCCAGCAACACACCAACACAACAGGTGGCAGAGATGAGGTTGGCCTGGACCCTCCAGGGAAGCTCTTCACTGCACACCACCCTCAGACGCTTTCTGCGTGTGTGTGTGTGTGTGTGTGTGTGTGTGTGTGTGTGTGTGTTTGTGTGTGTGTGGTGCTCATTTGACGCAGTACTTATAACCTGAATCAGCATTTAGCAGCATTATTCAGCATTTTTTGTGAACAGCTGACAAGTGAATATCTATGTGCAAGATACACATGTAAAAGTTTTTTAGAGTACATTAATACATAGTGATGCTAACTAACACATGAGTAACTAACTCATTGCCTATACAAGGATTATTGAAGTTTTTAGTTTAGTTTAATTTTGGCAATTTGAAAACGAAGACAATCATTTCTGAGATACTTCGGTTTTAGTTCATCAAGAGGGAGGAACTGGTGTTTTCCCCAACCACCATTCTTGTCTCCTTGTGTCACTCTACCAGCGAGGCTATCAGGTGTTTCGTTAGTGTAATGAATGGTGTCAGCACGATGTTCCTCCTTTCCTGTCTGGTCCACTAGTTGGACTGTGATGTCACCACGAAATGGCCACTTGAGGTGATTGTCATATTCTCCCTTCATTACACAGATATACACAGAGATATGCGTTCCTTTACCAATACCATTTCCACCAGCATTGACTCGGAAGCAGAGCTTGTAACCTCCATAGTGGGTGTAGAAAGGAGGAGAGTACCAAGTATCACTAACTCTTTTGTGTACATTAAAATTCACCATAGTGCCAGCATAGCCCAATACATGCATGGCTGTGTCTGTATGAGAATCAGTAGCTCCAGTTCTCACTTGTAGTCTTGAGAGTTGACATTTGAGTGTTTTATTTTCACTCTCTAATTTATTTACTTTCTCTTGAAGTTTAACTCGAAGAGTTGCTTTATCTTGCCGAAGAGCAGCATAGTTAGCTTGAAGAGTGGCATGACTGGCTTGAAGTTTCTTATGACCAGCTAGTAGTTTGGAGTAGCTGGCTGCTTGTAGAGACATGTGAGTGACCAAGTTCTCTTTGAGATGGGCTGGCATGTCTTTACGAGGTAGCTTCACATCACATCCAACATGGTGGAGGTCACAGGCAATAACTGTCTCGGGACAGTCTTTAGTGACATGGTTCTCAAGATCCTGACGTTGAGGGAATGTACCACACTCATTGGGACATCTTACTGGGTGGTAGCCACACACACGCCAGTGATTGTTGATGACATCATCATAGTGAGACTCATAGCTTTGACAATACTCACACTCAAATGGACGTTTGTAACAGTGTTCAGTTTGATGAAATCTGATTCTTGAACGTTTAACCAACTCAGAGCAGTGGATGCATTGAATCTCACTGTAGTCACACCCCTCTAGCTGTTTGTCAGGTTGTGGAGACAAATTGAGGTGATTGTCAAGCTGGCCTAGCTCCCCCCTCCACTCACAACCTTCCTGTTTGTGTGAGCAGTAAACTTTAAATCCATAGAGAGAACGTTGAAGTCCTTTGTTGTGGAAAATAGTAAAGTTCTCTTCTTTACACGTTGGACATGGCTTGTTGGCAGTTTTGACTCTCTCAATACAAACTTTACAGAAGTTGTATCCACAGCAGGAGACTAGATGAGGCTCTCTAACAGCCTGTAGACACACTGGACACTCAGACTGGAATGCTTCTTGTGGTTTTTCAACAAACACACAATCAAATCCACCTGTAGCCATTTTCATTAATCACATGACACACTAGGGGCTGGGTAGACATGTCCTTTGACCCCTGCACTGAGCTGCTAGTCTCCCAGGCCAGACTCTTCCCAAGGGAAAGGATCGAAGACTTCAAGAGTCTGGCAACACTGCTATCAGAAAAATTTGTTCTGCACTGTCAGCAGATTGTAGTGTGGTTTGCTGTTATCAAAAATTATTGACAGGTGATGTAATGGCTTCACTTTCAATTGGAGTTTACATAGCTAACATGCTGTGGCCAATTAAAGTGTCCAAGAAATTCACCACTTGAACAAAATCGCTATATGTGAGTGTTACCACACCCTTTCTTTCCTTGAAAGGGGCTGGCCCACGAGACTATGCAGCTGAAGCGAGTCTGAACTGAGATTGCTAGCATTCATAGATCGATTTAAGCTAGAAAAACTGTGAGAATAAAGCAAGGTACAGTTTCACAGTTTATAGGAGCTATTCCTGACAACCCAACAGATTAATTCAGTTGCATTGATAAAGTTAAAATGAATCTTCTAGCAGAGGTCAAGGTCATCCCTGAAGTCATATTCACGCCTTGCGCCTTCCTTACCATGAGTGTAAAGGTGAGAGTGTAGGAACGAATAAGGCTACTACTACTACACAATGTAAATGACATTGGATAGTCTTACGTGGTTTTGAAGGCATATATATGCAGTTTTATTAATATGCCTCCATCTCTTGTCATAACTTTACTAGTCATTATTCACACACAAAGAACTCATTCACGAAGTTATAACGTCACGTGCGAAAGATATAACGTGAGTTATAACTCATGCACAAAAGCATCTACTTTTGTACTATATATATATATATGTAATCCCTCACCTGCTCTTGAGTGTCCTCCACAGTGATGGCAGGATGGTACTGAGGACCACTCCAGCCTTGTGCTCAACATCATCACGAGTGATCTTCACGTGGTGGACGTTGTGCGATATATTCAGAGACTGAGAGACAACAGGTTGAAGCTTCTTCAATCTTGAAGCCTGTCTTGGTACAATATTCAACGAGGCACCGAGCAACTTGCCACCCTTACTCCCTCCCCCTCCAGCTCCTAATGCTTTGACCAGTGCAATCGTTGAACGTTGAGTAGCAGCTTTGTCTTGAGTGAGAGCTATTGCTGAAGGTTGTTTCAATTTTGCTTGTGAAGGTTTTGCGACCACTCCACCGGTTGTTGTGTTTGCCACGACTTGCTTCCCTTTTTGCGTCGTCTTTTTCTGTTCGTGGATTTTAGACTGCTTCGGCGTGATGAGTAGATCGTTTCGTTTCTTGAGCCACTGAAAGGCATCTCTGCACCATTCCAGCACTCTTTCTCCGTGTCCCTTGGTCAGTGTGGAACTAGCAAGGTGTACAAAATACTCCAGGTACTGTGGCCTCCTTCGAAACTTTTGCACTTCTTTGTAAGCAGCTTGCGACGGCAGTAGAGCAATCACTGCGTGTAGGAGCACCGGATCCTCTTGTCCTGTGAGGTCCAGGTCATCCAAGGAGGCTTGAAAGTGGTTGGACATTATGAATGCTTCGTACGCCTTGTATTCAATGCTCTTTGCTTCATCCGATAGCTGTTCGGCAGCTACTGCAACCTTTTTACGAGATTTTCGGCTCTTTTTGCTTGTTCCTTTCTGAGGTATTGCTAGAGTGGGCAGCATGGAGCGGATAGTTGCGTAGCTTGAGAGAGCTGGGTCTGGTGCTTCGGAGAGTAGAGATGAAGCGTCCATTTTGCTGGAATCGGATCGTAAAGACGTTTCTGTTGGGACATCTTTGGACTTTTGTGTGGATGCTTCCATCGTGATTAAGAGTAAACCCCTTACGTTATCAGAGAGATAGGAGAAAAGAGGCTTCTTATTGGAAGCCAACACCACCTGGAACAAAAGAGGAAAAATGTAAACTGAAGTATACTTATATCCAAGTAAATGACATTAAAAAATATTATCATGTACATATATATCTTACATGTGAAAATTAGACAAAATAGCTACTTAACTACATTTATTTTTCTTCAAATTTTTGCCATAAAAGTTCAGTATATTTATACATGACTATGTACCTTTCCAATGTGGTAGGCCATGGCTGCTATCATGTGGTGCAAGCTCCTCACGGAAGAGGCATCCTTGTTCACCACCACTGCTGACTCCGGCAGCTCAAACAGCGCAGCGTGACACTGAAGCAAGATGTCCGTGAGTGGGGGTGTGGTGACACTCTGTTGAATCAGAGGAGCTAAAACACCGTAGCACATCACAACAGCTTGCAAACACAAACTGGCACTGTTCAACATCCCGGCCACATCAACGGCCACTAGCAGTCGTCTTGCCAACTCTAATCTTAGCAGCTGACTGTTTTTGAGTGAGTCTGCCCTGCTGAGCTGATTGGAGAGGAGCGAGCCTTGCTCTATGGTGAGCTGGGTGTGGATGAATATGGACTGGATAAAGAGGTGGAGCAGGGCAGGGGGCGTGTCTGAGATGGTAGTGCTTTTGGTGCGATAGAGCTGTAGCGATTGCTCGATATCGTCGGTGGTTTTGGAAGTCTGGACGATAAAGTACTTCCAGAGAACATAAGATGACTTTTCAGCCACCGAGCTCACACTAGCAATATAGGCACACTGTGAAAGACAATCAGTAAGAGTTTAATGACAGGGTTTACCCACGATCAATGATAATATCAATCACGATCAATGATAATATAGCACTAGCAAGTTGTACAAGTTATAACAGGGTTTACCCATAATCAATAATACCACCACAGTAATAGCAAGTTACTAATGACAGGGTTTACCCATGATCAATACTAAAGTACTAGCATGTTACTCACTTCACAAAGGTATCCCCATGCTGCTATCAGTGGTAGAGAGTAGCGAGCCACTATTGGCCGACAAGGACGACCAATGCCACCACCAACCAGCTCTCCATTGATGGAATAGGCGGCCACAGCAAACAGGTACTCCTCATTGGCCTCCAGACCACTCACAGAGAGAGTGCAGCCACTGGAAGCAGGCACCTGGATGGATGGATGGAGTGACAACAAATGGATGATTTGGTAATAGTATACCAAAAAAATTGCATGCAGTGATTTTTCTTCCAAATGGATAAAAAAATTTCGGATTTGGACATAATTGTCTATGTGTTAAATCTAAAATAGCATCACTTGGTAAATCATAGTCTTCTTCTTTCTTACCTCCACTCCGAGTCCATCCAAGTGGTTGTCCGTGAGCCTCACCTTGACGTTGCTACCGGCAGAGCTCCTTCCAAACAGCTTGTAGTAGGCCACCCTCTGCTGCAGTGTGGTATCGAGAAAGGGACCAGGTTTGAAGACCATGGTCGTATCGGAGGAGTGGAGTAGAACTGGAGGTGGGAGGGTGCCGGGAGATGAGGTTGATGAGAGGGTCGCCCTCGAGATTGATTTTGAAAAGGTGGTGAGTCTTTTTTGCTCTTGAACCAAATAGCTGTAAGAATCCTGTATACATAAAAGGTAAGAAACAGACATGTGTATGTGTGTGTGTGTGTGCGTGTGTGTGTGTGTGTGTGTGTGTGTGTGTGTGTGTGCAGTGCATAAAGAGGCTGTACGTTGCTACAGAAGAAGGATGGTAAGAATTCTGGTACTTTCTCAGGTGGACAGAAATTGCTAATACAAATATCCCAATCCAAATATCCTGATCCTAACATTCCGATCCTAATACCTCGATTCTAATATTCCGATTCTCATAATCCGATCCTAATATCTCGATTCTAATATTCCAATTCTAATATTCCAATCCTCATATTCCGATTCTAATATTCCAATCCTCATATTCTGATCCTAATATCTCGATTCTAATATTCCAATCCTCATATTCCGATCCTAATATCTCGATTCTAATATTCCAATCCTCATATTCCAATCCTAATATCTCGATTCTAATATTCCAATCCTCATATTCCGATCCTAATATCTCGATTCTAATATTCCAATCCTCATATTCCAATCCTAATATCTCGATTCTAATATTCCAATCCTCATATTCAGATCCTAATATCTTGATTCTAATATTCCAATTCTCATATCCAGATTCTAATATTCCAATCCTCATATTCCAATCCTAATATTCCAATCCTAATATTCAGATCCTAATTTATCAGATCCTCATATTCCAATCCTAGTATTCTGATTCCGATCCTAATATTCTGATTCTAATATTTCAATTCTCATATTCCGATCCTAACATCTCGATTCTGATCCTAATATTCTGATCCTAGTATTTTGATTCTAATAGTCAGATCTTCAAATTCCGATCCTAGTATTCTGATCCTAATATCTCGATCCTAATATTCCGAACCTAACATCTTGATCCTTCCCCATATGTAAAAAGTATGTATAATTCTATGTACCTTTATGAGTGTGTCCTTCATTGACTGGCTCAGCTCTGGACTGGTCACTGCTTGCAACATGCATATCATCGCCAGAGAGTAGTGGTTCTTTGCTGCATTCTCTTTCAACTGTGTCTCATTCTCAACGGCCACGTTCTGCGCAGTGAGCTCCGACAACATTCTCTTTCTCTGCTGCTGAGCTGCCTCGCGTTCCTTCACCTTGGACTTGAGAAAGGAGAGCTTCTGAGAAGACTCACTGGGAGCTACATGTAATGGGAGGAAATAACAATAGCTCCTTATAATAAACACATTAATTAGTATAAAAATAGGACATGTACCATTATATATGATCAAACAAGAGACGTTTCAAACAATTTTGAAGTCTAGAAAGAGGCTAGGTGCACACAATCTTACGTACTAGGTGGAGGTATCGTCGAAGCCAACTTCAACTTGACTCTAGTGATGGTGTGAACAAACTCCACATGAATCATCTCCAACTCTGACACAGACTCTCCTCTCCCAAGAAACAGAGCACCACCATCATCCTCTCCCCTCTCATCAATGTACTCATCCTCCCTAGCAAGCTGCACACACTCCAGACCTTGCTGCAGCTCGGCAAGACACGTCAGCAGCTGACTGCGATCGTGGAGTAGGAATTGACCGGTCTCTAGTGTGTCCACACGACTCATTCTCCTCGACCTCTGACCCACCTCGGCCTTGGCCTCCATGAGACAGCCCAGCTTGAGAGTGAGCTCGCCTTGAAGAAGGGGGTCGATGCGCCACAACTCCAGAGTATGGAACACCTGGACCAGCTGGTTGAGCAGCAGCATGTACTGAAAGGAGGAAGAAAAAAAGAGAGAGAGAGAAAAAAAAGTGAAAATTTTGATGAAAGCATAATAATATACCGTACTATACATGTAACTCAAATTTACTAGCTGTGTCTCAGGTATTTATATTTCCCTCCCAAACATGATTTGAGCTTGGATGTATTTCACAAAGATCGTGACAATGAAATTAATCCTTAGCAGTACTCTAGTATGTAATAGTGTCCATACTTGTATTCCTATGGAGTGGGTCAGGAACTGTCGGCACGAGGGGTAGTCATGTGACTGAATCCTTACAAATGCAGGCCGAGCCACCTCCCAGACAAGCATGGTGGAGTCGATGAGGAGGTCAAAGTCCACAGCCAGGAAGTGAGGGTCTGAGGAACAGATGGAGTGGATGAGAGAGAGCACCTGTTGGAGGCGCTCAAAGAGCTCCTCAGGAGATCCTGGGAAAGAAATGTTTGAAATAAAATATTGGCAGAGAAAGTCATCCACAAAGCTCTATGTAGCAAGAAAATTTGGTAGTAATACGTTTTTTGCACTTACAGTTTGCAAAATTATAAAAAAAATGTTATTCAAAAACAATCAATGCAAGCTGAGTAAATACATAAGATTTGACAAGACTTAAATCCCTCCCAACAGCTGATATTACTGTGCTTTCAAACAAAGTGCACGATATCCAGTCCACCTCCATACATACCTCCCCTTCCCTCCTCATTGCCTGATGCCACTCTAGCAGTGGCAGTGGCAGTAGTGGTGGCAGTGACTCCAGTGTTGGGAGGGGCAGGGTGCTGAGAAGCAGCGGCTGCTGTGAGGGACTTGTACTTCTTGTGAGAGGACATCAGTTGGTCCACAGAGAGAATCAAGTCCAGAGATGTGCCCTTTGACCTTACATGCTCGTCACTAGACTCCTATATATACGAAGAAAAAAATGGATAAATTTTTTGGGGATATTTGCATCTCCTTTACATTGCAAAACTGCAAATTCACAAAGCATATTGACATCAAATTTTCTTGCCACATGTACATAGTCCTTTTACAAAAATTATTATATTCTGAATACAGGCTATACACATACCTGAGTTGCACGGATGACTTTCTCTGCCAATATCTCCACCACCTCCTTCTGGTCGTAGCTACGTGCCAGGCGGACAAAGCACACGACAGCATCGAGAGGAATATAGTGGCCCTCAGTGGAGGCAGACTGGATGAGGGAGGTCTCGAGCTCTCCACAATCATCACCTTCATCATTTCCTGCCAATGCCTGCTGAGCTAGGTCAGTCCCAATGCAAAAGAGCTCCTGTGTGTATAACAATACACCATACAGCAGTCATTGCAGGCTCTCTATACAATTTGTGCAGTAGCCTGGTACCCAGACTCTCTCCAGGTGTAAGTTTCACATGAGACTACCAGAGACTGGTATATGACACACACACACTACATACAGTTCTTACCTGATAGACATCTCCAATGGTATCCTGATCAATCTCGGTCACTGGAGAGGGAGGTGCTTGGTCCAAAGGTCGTCGCGAGCTCTCTGCCAAACTTTCGAGCACTGCTAGAAACTGAGCACTAGCTCCTCCAAACATCTCCTGGAGGAGCTTCTCTGTTGGCGACCTTGGTGTGGGTAATTGGAGTAAGTCCCTGATCGTCGGTCTAATCTTTGGTCGAAACACAGTTTTTGTCTTCTTCCGTGATTCCAACACCGAACGCTTGAAGACCATGACACCTAACTTGACCGAGACCTCTCGAAACAACTGCTCACTACTCTCAGTCGCTTCGGAGTTACTCTGATGCTCAATCTGAGCCAATTCGTGGACCATATCAAGCCCCCTTCGTGCAAAAATCTCCGCCTGATAAGGCAGCTTGCAAGAATAGTAGCACTGACACACACCCACGTAGAAACTGACCCTCAGTGAGAGATATTTGGTGGTCATGAGAGGTACGGAGGACTCCATGCACACGGACCCCCACAGGAGGAACTCCAGCACCGGCGTCGTGTGCCCTGCGGCCATCATCTTACGAGAGATGGAGTAGATGTGAATGAGGGTGTTGTAGGTGAGCCAGTAGAGAGGCTCTCGGGAGAGGGAGAGCTGGGAGGCCTCCTGGAGGCTTGAGAGGACAGAGTGGATGGTTCGTCTGGTGCACATGTGCTGTGAGGAGAATAAGGGATTATAAAGTATCGTATAGCACAAAAATTTGGCGGATTATAAGGATTGGCGGTTTGGTAAGGATTGCCAATATTAAATCCATCAAATAGTCATTCTTGTGCAGCACAAACAGAATACATGGATAGCTGCACCAAAATTGAACAAGAATTGATACAGAGATAAAAAAAATTATGCCAAAAATTGGATGGGTTGGTGATTGTTGGAATAGCAATACACTTAGCGCTAAAAGTGTTGAATACCATTAAATTTGGATCCTGCTTCTCAGCGATGAAGAATTGACACATTGAGTCACCAATAGCAGCTCTCAGCTAGAATGAAAAACAAAAATTATTTAACAGAAAATGATTTGACAGTTTATTTGTACGTATGTAAGCCTATTGACTCTAAATTTGCATAGCATTTCCAATAATCACGTAAATGATAACTCACAATGTAGACCATTTCTTCAATGTCCTTGATTTCTTCAAAGATCTCACAAAGAGTCTTCTCCATTCCAACGCCACCATACTGTGAGGACAGGTACCTCCCATAGCAGTGACCACTGGCTAGTTCATAGCATCCACACTGGTAGAAGAGGTCGCCCGTGGCGAGCAACTTTTGAACAAAGTAGTTGGCAGGGAGTCGAGCTTCATACCCACTCCACAGCGAGTACAGACCATTTGACCTGCAGTTGCAAACAACACGATTTATAACAGCAAGCAATACATCACACAGCTCACAATTAATACTTTCAATCGTTATATGAGAAGCCTAGCCTGCCTAGCTTGCTAGCACATGGCCATAAATTTCTTACAGTTTTTGCTTTAGTTCGCCAGTGACTGGTTTTCCCTGGTTCTTTTTCAGCGAGTTCACAAGGTACCCGAGCTCCTTCTCAAATGAAGTGACCACAGGGTTCGGCCTTTTCGGCCCTTCTGTGAAATACTTCGGAAGAAGAGCAGCACTCGGAACAGCAGACATCTTTGTGACTAGAGGCGCATAGCAACGTGCACAAAATCCCTAGCAACGAAACAAACCGCGCGCGCGCGCAAAATTCGGATAATGTAACTAATTTTGACGATCCTTTACCGAACACTCACAAACTGTTGACCATACAAAAACAACTGTGGGTACAGAAACCTTGCTAATTCAGTTTCTTTTTCTTCTTTCCGGGTGTCTTATCGCCTCTATGTCTTGCTGCTACTCTTGCAAACCACCTAGAAGTTGCTGAACTCTGAGTTGGCATCCTGTCCAACAAAAACTGAACAAGTTGAGGTTCAGTTACGAAAACAACAGAGCCTGTCACAAACAGCAGAACAGCACCAATGCCTATGTGTGCAATGCGATAGAACCAGCCATGGTTGCAACACAGATAGACCTGCAATGACAGGAAATAGCAACAACAATAGAAATGAAATCATACTGCAATTGAATGAGTACAGCTCCTGGTACTAAAGACATGAAAGTAAAATTTGACTTCCTGTCAAGGAAAACCAAGAAAAGGAAGCAACTTAGGAAACATCAATTAGTGGAACCCTTCTTAGAATAGCATTTGGGCACTATGTATGCCAAGGCACCCGTTTACTATGCATCAGCAAAGGACAAAGCCTTTCAATAAAGAACCGTCAATCTCCGACATTCAGTAATTCTTGCATCTTTTGTTTAGAGGTTTCAATGGAAGTGAGGTCCAACCACATACGTACCTCAGATAGTGCAGTGAGTATGAAAGAGACTGCAAATGCTAAGAGGGTATAAGGAGATGGCATGGCATCGTAGAGAGGAGTGTGAGGTGTGGGAGAGAAGAAAGAACGGATGTACTTGCAGCTGTGGACGATTCTGGCAGCCATGTTGACACAGTTGGCCAAGATGAAGCCAACACTGCCTACGACTCGAGTGAGGAGGAGAGAGGAGGAGAGAAAGAGAAGAGAGAAGACTATCATGGAACGGTTGTACCTGGGATGTGTGTATGTGTGGGTGGGTGTGAGTGAAAATATTATTCAAGCATTTGTAAAACACACTCAGTATTCAGATAGGCCTATCCTATAGGCACTCAGTACTAAGAAAGGCAGTGTATGTGGTGTGTATACAAGTATTAAGTCTTGCAAAAGAGGAAGTCAATACAAGTGTAGTTTTGAATCTCCACATTTTCTTATGGATTTAGCCACCTGTCTGACAGTGTCTGACTATACCTAAAACCTCACTGCACCAACTACTCACGAGCTGCAAGTACATTAACTTGAATAGATCTCTTACTTGTCCACTTGTTCCTGGCTCATGGCTGCAAACACGAAGCACTCTGTGACTCCATTCACAGCCAGCAGCAACACATACACACAGTACCACCTCAACAGGTTGGGCCCGCCTCCTTCTGACAACAGCTGGCCTCCATAAATATCCAATGCCAGGTACGAATAGGCATAGCCGAACGAGAGAATAACCAGTGCAACGAGTAAAACCAGTTTGATGAGCATTGCCAGCGTGTTGGCTGCAAGAGGAACAGATTCTTGTTTTTGTTTTTCGACCGGTTCTCCTCTGAAGAGAGTAGAGGCAAAGAAGACGTAGAAACTTTCTTCAATTGGAAGAAAAATGAAACGTGCAGCCAGCGAACCAAGGTTGTTGATGACATCATAAATGCCTAAAAAAAAAGAAAAAAGAGGGAGCAGTTTTAAGAAGTTGATAAAAAGTATATTGTATGAAAGATAAACTTTATAGCCTCATCCCAGGCTCTCTCTCTGTCATTGCCTCCATGACTAACAGACAGGAAAAGCTAGACAAAGAGTGTGATTCATTTTGAGAAAGAGGGAGCCTGGAAACGAGGCTACTTTAACCTAGCTTCACAGCAAACCTTGTTCTGCAAATGTGAGGACTCCAAATATCGTCATCACATACTTTTCACCTACAAAGAAACAAAATAATGAATCAGACATGCAGTCTAGCAGCATAGTTCCTGATTCCACAAAACTGAGTACTTTTCCACCAACTAAAAATCATAGTACTTCCTCTGCCACTTACAGTTCACTTCCTGTACATAAGAGTCATAATGACTTATTATGTACCCACTCATTTCATAATAGGTATAGCCAACAGCTGACATCATGTGTCTCTCCTTGTAATTTAAGACTAATATCAGCTACACACACACACACACACACACACACACACACACACACTTCTCATACCATCTGTCAGTAGTTGTTTGAGAAGTGACTGTTTAAAGAAACTCCATGATAATGTAGTGAGAAAAGGGTTAAACCATTGTCTAGCTCCGTCATGCTTGGGTAGTGTGTCTTTGAGACTCTTTATGGGGATCACATGATTGTCACGTGACGGCAAGTGATTGGAAAAGTAGACGTAGTAGATCAAGACATAACCAAGAGAATAGGCCAGCTTCATTTGTACATGTGTGTGTGTGTGTGTGTGTGTGTGTGTGTGTGTGTGTGTGCGCGCGCTACACTATAATACCTGTGCAGCACAGAATATAGCAAGGCCCCAGTGTGGAGCAAGCAGCACACCAGACACCACAACAGCACACCTGAATATCTGAGGCACTCCTTCAGCAATCACCTATGACACAGTATGTAGTCACAGAACACATAACTCTTAATGAACTCAATGCAAACAAGCAAACAAATAATTGAATTTCAGGTTTTCTCTACAATAAACTTAAGGTTATATAGGATGCTTAATGATATTTGGTACATGCTATTTAATTTAGTTAAGCCTCAAACCACTCTCATTCCTTTGATGTTTATTCAATTAGTTCAAATGTAAACAGAGTGGTCCACCCTGTTTAGCATAATAGTAGTGGAAACACTGAATTTGAAACAGGAAAAAAATTTAGACTCTCAACTCTTGACCACTGAATCCACTGATCATATTTTATCCATCACAACATAAAGGGCCGACCAAACAGACTAGTCTAGTCTCACCTTGAGTGTGACACACTGGTAGAGCTGGCCCAGGACCCAAAGAGGCTCGGCTGTGAGCTCAATGAAAGCAGCTGCTGCAAACACTAGCAAACTATAATACCTGTGCAGCACAGAATATAGCAAGGCCCCAGTGTGGAGCAAGCAGCACACCAGACACCACAACAGCACACCTGAATATCTGAGGCACTCCTTCAGCAATCACCTATGACACAGTATGTAGTCACAGAACACATAACTCTTAATGAACTCAATGCAAACAAGCAAACAAATAATTGAATTTCAGGTTTTCTCTACAATAAACTTAAGGTTATATAGGATGCTTAATGATATTTGGTACATGCTATTTAATTTAGTTAAGCCTCAAACCACTCTCATTCCTTTGATGTTTATTCAATTAGTTCAAATGTAAACAGAGTGGTCCACCCTGTTTAGCATAATAGTAGTGGAAACACTGAATTTGAAACAGGAAAAAAATTTAGACTCTCAACTCTTGACCACTGAATCCACTGATCATATTTTATCCATCACAACATAAAGGGCCGACCAAACAGACTAGTCTAGTCTCACCTTGAGTGTGACACACTGGTAGAGCTGGCCCAGGACCCAAAGAGGCTCGGCTGTGAGCTCAATGAAAGCAGCTGCTGCAAACACTAGCACACCTAGAGGATCACCTCTAATCGTAGGCTGTTCAATGAAGGGGCTTACCCACAACGCACAGAGAAGGAGGGAAGAGACGAGACCGAGAGGAATTCTGGAGGAAAAAATGAAATTATGTGAATAGTATAGTGAAATGTATGTTGAATGTGTGTGTGTCCAGTCTACTCACGAGCACCACATGAGGTTGAAAAGATGACACCATTTCTTCTCGTAAGTGGTCTGTGAGAGACATGCCTTTCTCAGAGCTTCACGAGACAGGAAGAGAATGGTGTTGTAGAGCAGAGTGAGCCTGCACAAGTTTATTGTAATGATTAGTTAGTTGGAATACACAAAAATTATGTGAAATTGCACAGACCTGAGGTTAACCACGCCCAGTAATTCTGCCTGAATGAATCTCAGGATGAACCCATTGAGTAGAAAGGTGCTGGCTCGAAGAGACACTTGCAGTAGGACATTGTAAGATGCTGCTTTGGCTGCTACATCAAGATGATCAGGCATTGCTGTTATACTCCGTGATCTTCTGTCCACATGCACAAGGGATTCCCCCCCGATAATAAAGCATTACGTCATAGTACTGCGAGCCGATATCGCGGAAGCGGAAATAACCCACTAAAGTGACCTCAGCAGACCCTCGACCCTGCGTAAATATTTGCTCAACACACCACACTCTCAGTCAGATTCGTTTACTGGTACAAATTGCTAGCAAGTGCTGAAAATTGTAGCTGATAGAACTGCTGTAAATCATGGCGTACAACCAGGGTAATTCACTAACTCCGATGATGTTTCGCAAGAAGAAGAAAGAAGCAGCAGGGGGAGGCACTCGAAACGAGCGCTGGAGATCGCGCAGTGTGGAGAACATCTTCGATCCAGCCATAGAATCCTCCCCAAAACAGAGCAGATCGAAATCCACACCATACGTGGGCAGAACAGTTCCCTGGAGAGAATTGGAGAGGTTGAAAGGCTTGGCTCCTGTGGTCATGTGTGTAATTCCATCTCTCTCCATGGACTTCGTTGCCAGTGCCCTCTTAGCCACAGGTGCCACTCCCATAGTGGTTGAAGGTGAGAACCTCAAAACAAGCAGCACACTTGGTCTTAGCTGATAATGTGACAGTATGCAAGTCATGTACGTCATGATGGATGCATGCTGTATAGGTAGATATAGCAGGAATGTTGCATTGCACAGCAACTGCCCCCACTAGAAAGAAGCATTTGAGTAGGAGGATTGTTATCGGAAGCTTCTTGGGAGGAATCTTTTAGTAACGTCGTTGGTACTTGAAAGTGGGTGTACATAATTATTGTGTGTGTAGGTGTGCATTTGTACTCCAGTTTGTATGTTCACGCTATAACACATAGCATTCTGATTCACATTCAATGCTGAAAGAGAATCATACAGGAAGTTTAATTTTGAGCCAGCCAGCATCCTCTGTACCTGTGTTGTTTGTTGACAAATGGCTGACCTAGCTGATCCATGGTCTCAGATTGACCTCACTCCAGGTGCAATTATATGCATCATAGTTTTGTCTATGTTTATTTTGTCTAAGCTATCAACCGCCCTCTCTCTCTCCCGCTCTCTCTCTCCTGCTCTCTCTCTCTCTTGGTCTCTCTCTCTATGTGTATGTTTGTCTGAGAGTGGCTTCTTCTGTATAGTCCATATGTGTATGTGGGAGTCATAGCACATGCTACTTGCGTGTATTCCAGCAATTTTTGGCTTCTTAAAAAATATTTACAAGTGAGCAACGTCAATTTTAGTGTAGCTTGCTACTCAACAGCACAGTTGCTGAGTGTATGCTAAATAAATTATCAATGGTATGTCCATTATCATTCCACTGCACTGCATGTGCAGAGTGACATAATATTACGTAATGTTACTGTAGCACTGCACAAGAATTATTTATTGGCCCTTAGCTGGAGCTAGTATTCATGACAGAGTTGCAATCGATCACTATGGTAATTTTGTCTTTCATCAATCCTCATTACCGTGACAGTGATGGCTACATGCAGGCTTCAAACCACACACCTTTGTGTGGGTGCCCTCGCATGTGTAGTGTGAATGGGAGCATTTTTTCCATGCCATTCCTTTAAAGTGTTTTGTCTTGAGCTCACTGACCTGTTGTTGTGCAGATAGAACAATCTTGATTGCTTTGTCTGTGCACACATATAGACCACCAAAATATGGAAGCATTATATTATGTTGTATGTGCATGATAGTCTATGTTAGCTATATAGGTGTCTACTTGATCTCAAAGCTTTTTTGTTGGGTGCCTTCATCTGCATGTGGCAGTTATAACTAAGTCTTATACTATTTTTGTGTAATTCATTGAGTCGCATCTAATTCACAGAACTTGTTTTGTGGACTTTAAAATCATTATGCAATTCTTGAAAGGCGACGTAATTCTTGCAAATGTCAATGTAGTGCCTATAATTATAGGACATAAAAATATTCATTATTTTTGTGGAATTCAGTGAGATTGTGCATGGCTGGCTGAACTTGTTAAGGGTGATGATGTCATGGTGAAAGTTTAGGGGGCCGGTTTGCATAGGGGGTCAGAGGTGGGTTCGTTCACATGTTTGGGGGACTGGGAGAAAGAGTAAACAATTCAAAATCCAAGCATCTCTGCTGATTAGGTCTGTTGAATGCATGAGGCTGTATGTAGTGTATATATGCTGTCAGCTATTGGCACCTCTGTTTAAGTCCTCAGCTCACTTTAGCACCCTGGAGTTAAATGGCCCAAGTACATGCACCACAGGCCATTATAGAATTAACAGGTGGTGTGAAAAAAGCCTAAATACTTAATTGCAACTACACAGCATTAACACCACACACTTGTATGCAGCATCATGAAGAAAATTAGCATAATTATGCTTTGCATGTGCTGGAAATGCCCCAGGCGTTCATTCATCCTTCAACAATGCAGTTCAAAGGAAGCAAGTATCCATCAATGAGTTGGTTTAAAGGGCTGTATTGTCTCTCCACTCCTAAGAGAGAGACAGACAGGATGTGCTTTTGAAGTGATGCAGTAGCATATGACCAGAGCGGTCTGTGGGGGACTTCCTTTGCTTGTGTCTGTTTGTACCGGTGTTTGACAACAGTGGGGGTTAAAAGTAGTTATTGGTAATCAATTGCATTACATTTTGAGTGCAATTGGGTTAATTCGATCGTGTCTTGCAAATACTATGATAATTGAAAGAATTGTTGTATAATTAGAGGGATGTGTTTTATTAGATTAAACACTCTATAGAATGCATTACATCACACACCCACATATACACACACACACACACACACACACACACACAGATCCAGCGGACATTCCCCAATATCTTCAAAACTCCAAGGCAGTAGTCGTGGACACGAGTGCTCCGCAAGTGATCATCGAATCTCTTCTCGATCACTACGAGCGAGGGAGCGTCCCCCTTGTTGTGGTGACCACACACTCAGGCATCGACGACAGGAAGAAGGGACTGGCCGTGAGATTACTGGAGAGGACAGACCCTACAATGGTCTCTGGGAGGATGGGAGACATAGTGGCCATCACACAGGCATGGATGGAGAAAGGTACATAAGAGAGAGAAATTTGAAAGGGGGAAATTATGATTTTCTCCTTTAATTAATGGTTAGAACATTGAACTGTATAGGAAGGCCTGGGTATGATAGTTCACCATTAAATAATTTTGGGAGTCGGAAGATATTGATATCAGCTAATTCAGAATTAAACACACGGGAACAAGGCGTGGGAAGAGGCCAACATTATGCCATGTAACTATACACCCTTGCTTTGTCCTGAAGAACAATTCTCTGAGGCAGGAAAGACATAACTTGTGAAGCTGTAGCATTAATTCTCTGCTTTGACGTTTTGAAAAACTTGGAAGCTGGGGAATTAAGGCATGTTCTGCAAGGCTATCATTATAAGATTTCCTATTGTCTGCATGTGATTGTGTGTGTGTGTGACATCACTGGTATTTGGTAGTTGTTTTCATGTGTATAGTCAATGGAATGTATTAAATTGCCTCAGAGCATTTGATGAAGATTACCTGTCAATGTAGTCACATTTTCAAGAAACCGTTGGCATGATAAAGTACTATACGTGATTCACACACGCACACACACACACACACACACACACACACACACACACACACACACACACACACACACACACACACACACACCAGTGGCTGACGTATCCCCCCTCGATAGTCTCAGCAGTGACAGTGAAGACGATGAAAATGACATCTCGTCAAAGAGTGCACCCCTCGTAATGATCAACGACTCCAAAGCCAACCGCAGAGACAAGTTCCACAAGGCAGGAGCAGCTCGTAGCGCAGGTTCCTCTTCTTCGTCTGGCAGTCCACCTTTGACCTCACCTCGAGGGGGAAGTCCCTTTGTCAGTCCGAAAACTAGCCCCTCCCCTTCTCCGAGAGGAGTAAGAAAATTCTTACGAAAGGTATGTAGAAAACAATGTTAGTAGTGTTTATACATGTGTGTGATTGTATAATAGGTATGGTATGCATTGTGTGTGTGTGTGTGTTATTTTATGGGATGTGCCCATATTTCACATTTCATTGACTTTATGTAAGGGTAGATGACAGGTGTTTTGCTATTCCCAGTTGCTATTAGATTTGATCACAGGATCCCAATTTGCTAGCAAAGCTTAATAAGCTCACTGGGAAAGGGTAGTCTTGGGAAATGTTTTTGTTTGTTTGCTAGTACAATGTCAGACAATGTATCCATCTCCACGCTTGGTCCTTCCTTTCAAAAATGGAATGTGGTGCTTTTTCTGTTTGTCTATTAGATGTTGGCTATACCAAAGGCACATTCCTTGTGCTTCTTCTAATGGGAATATATCATGCAATGGTTTCTCTTGGCCTATATTGGGAGACGTCACGAGCTAGTATGTGTGTATATGCATGAGTCACAGTTTCAAACTGTTATTGGTCCTCCAAGTCATATGATTAGCTGTCAACAATACCTCCCTCACTCAGCAACTGGTACAACATGAAGCACTCCTCATAGCAAACACTCCTCTATAATTGGGTGAATACACACACAAAGCAAAGCTCTCAAAACACACTGTGTGTGCCTCCAATTCCTGCAAGCTGGGCCTTGTCGTGGAAAGGGGGTTATTTTTAGAATGGCTTCTTCCTTGTTGCTTTTGTGAAAGTCCAAGTGTGTTGGGTTTCATTTAGTAAGCATTGGTTTCAATCAAGTTCAAAGGTTTACAGAGCTGTAGCTTGCTATTGCATGCAATGGAGGCTAGTAGTTGTGACACAACAGGAGTTTCTTTGTTCTTGTAGACTCTTCCTGAACGGGAGGACATCCTTTGGTGCTAAACCTTTGTATCTTGATTCCCAAGTGTGTGTGAAAGCCATGCTACATCTTCCTGTTAATGGTTACTTAACCTGTGTGCTGCATGTGGTCATCCATCAATATTTGAGAAGCACCACAGCAATATTGTCAATAGGCACATGACATTGTGTAGTTTATGAATTGATCATTTGAGAAGCATTTCTAGTGAGTGTAAAGGCCTTTAAGATTCCTGACATTAGCTAGAGTTAGTTTGTGTAATATATGTATCACTATTGGAAGATTTCTTTTGCAGTATAAAGTTGACACACATTCAATTGCTACATGTGCACACACACACACACACACACACACACACACAGGTCACTGGTAGGCCAGACGGTCCCTTGCAGAGAGTACCATCAGTCCTTCCCAGATTGATGATGAAAGGTAGCGAATTAATAACCAATTTTTTGATGGACGAAGCATTATTTTGTCCACATCTTCATTCAGGACAATACAGAGAGACTCAGATGAACCAAGTAGCTAGCGAAGATGCTTTAGAGAGTGCTCAAAAGCTCTCGGCCCAGACAAGAGCCATGGTGCACGTCTACGAAACCAATGTTGTCACAAACGGTGAAGTGGTGCTGGAGATCAACAACACCCAACTGGGCATGGGCAACCTTCACTCGACCCTCCTCGTGTCTGGAGCTGTGACGGCTGCTGTGCTGGCCTGTGTCAGGTACAGCGCTGAGTACACTGAAGGTAGGTGCCAAGGTAGAGAGAGAAACAACAAAAAATGTTGTGATTATAGAAACAGGAGGATCGAGGGGGACTACTGAGTTAAATTTTAGGCAATTATATGGAGCTTTTGTCATAATTTTAAACTGATTTAAGCAAAAATTTTAAGTAGCTAATGAGATTTTCTGAGTTAATCTTTTAGTGAGGCTTCTTTCATTAATTTTAACCCATTTCTCTTCTCTTTCTTTCTCTCTCACTAGATATCGAAATTAAACACTGTGGTCATGGTTTAGCCTTCTACTACGTTGCTGCTGAAGTAGCTGCTAGCGAAGCCATTTCAAAGTGTCAGAAGGACGTTGCACCTTCGGGAGCACTCAGAGAGAAGTTCATTGACTCCCTGTGTTGTCTCAGTGAAGATCAGGTCCATCGCGACGCCGTTTTAATAGCTTACTCGGGAGGCATGAAGTCACAGTGGAAGTAGAGGGACATAAAATAGACTCTCTGTGACACCCACACACACACACATACATGTACACACTGTATTAACTTTATTGTTCAATCTACGAGTGGATATATGTACCCTGCTTATTTTTTTTCCATTTATTTATGTTCCGGTATACATAATTATATCATAGTACATGCTTTATTGTAACCTATAATTATATATAATTGTACAAGTGAAAAAAACATTGGAAATGTATAATGAGACATAGGAATGGCCAAATCGTAAAAAGAAAGCAAACAAGACTGATGGATGGCTGTTTGAGTGTATGCAGAATTCTTCTTGTGTGGGCTGCATGTAGTACTCTCTTTCCATGTTGAGTCCCTCATGTTGCCCATAGGAATAATTCTTTACACACTCAAACAGCCATCCATCAGTCTTGTTTGCTTTCTTTTTACGATTTGGCCATTCCTATGTCTCATTATACATTTCCAATGTTTTTTTCACTTGTTTGTTCTCTTTTTTTCATAATTCTACAAATCTTATTTGAGTGCGCGTGTATATGTTGGTTAGTTGTACACTATCAGCATGGATACTTATGCTATCCACAGTGATTGCCAAGTTAGAGCATCTCAGGAGGCTGGATTTTAACAAATGTACTTGTTTTGCACATCTTCTTATAGTGACAACTACATAAGTGTAACAAAGTATTCACCTCCTAAATATTGAAGACTGAAAAATTACAGAGAGTTCAGCACAACCAGAAATCTTCATGTATAATTTGCAGGCAGGAAGCGAATATTTGAATTCCAAATAACGCACACCTGTCTATCTGGAAAGGGTCGTCATATAAATTTTCAAGTAGTTTATGAATTTATTCATGAGTGTAGAAATGAATGGCTGCCATACGAAGAAGGCGCTTTTCGCCTTGTATCTAGCCACTAGATGAGAGACACGAGCAGGCGATACCAAAAGCGGGTGAAGACAAAGAAACTAAGTATATTCGTTCAAGAATCAGCTTCTGAAAGTGAACAGTCTTCGAGAAACGCTGAAATAACATAGAAGAAGAAGATGGAGAAATTTGGAGGTTTGGCATATTTTAGTTTGTTACTTTAGCGATGGTTTTAGGCCATGTTTTTAGGCTTGTTAGAAAGAGAATGAGCTAAATAGTAGCTTGAGAAGCCTTTTAGTGCCAAGCGCTCAGTTTTTGCAGAGTTATTCGCGTGAATATTTGTATTGCGCTAATGGGCCATCCGTGCCATTCCTATGTACCCAGTACTACCGTACTGGGAATAACATTTATGCTATATATATATATATCTATTATGAATCTCATTGCATGAAAATATATAGTATTCATAATTAATTAGCAAGTGAAGAAATTCTCAAGGGAGACAATTAAGTAAGGTGGTTGTCATAGCAACACACATGTATATCCAACATGCATTCCAACACAGGCATGTAGTGCACATCCACACACTCATGCACGCTCCTATACTGCATGCAGAACATGCATGCTAAAAATTAAGAATCAATAACATTTTTATAACTATATAAAAGAAAATTAGATTTGAAATGCACTACAGAATAGTAATATAATTTTACAAACCAAAGACCACACCTACTAATTAGTGGGACTACGCACAGTGAGGAATCAAATTTCTATACAGCATTAAAGGTCAAAGGTTAAGAGGAGAACTTTGAAACTTTGTGTAGATCTACAGAAGCTAGTTGGTTGGTTGGTGTGAAGTGGAAAATGTTGCTACCAAGTAATAATAATCATATATACATGAGAGTGAGTGCATCAGACACAGTTGATGCCAAACAGTTCAACCATAACTCCACTTAATTTTTATCAGCTGCAGGTTCCCCCTTTGGCTTCTTCTCCTCCGTTGTCTTACTTGCCTTCTTCTTCTTAGTGGTCCCGGAGGCAGGTGGCTTCTGTCGTCCGGGCGGGGTGTGAGCAGCTTTCTTAGGAGAAGGAGGAGATGGCTTGGTCGTTGTCTTGGTAACAGCAGCACCCTCTGGGATGACCTTGATGGCAAACTCCTTGACCTTGTTCCAGCCCGTGACGGCCAAGCTCTGTTTGCCTTCTTCACAAGTGAGGTGCTCGTAGACTAGAAAGGCAGCTCCGAACATTATCACCAGCAAGAGGAGACTGCACACCAGAGAGCCAATGGTGGAAGGTTGGGGTGACCTTGAACGGCTTGGTTTTGTTGAGGGACGCTGGGATTGGGACTTGGTGGATCCCTGGGGACGCCTTTCACGAAGAGAGGGGGTGTTGGAGCCACGACCCTGAAAGAGAGACAACAATGAGGAAAATATATCGACATTGTTGCTGTCATATTGGTGGATAATATATATATGCTCTCATACATCATAAACATTATCTTATTGTGATTCAATGAGTTAGTAGATTCAATTGTAAAGCTTGTTCATCAATTCAAGTGATGCAATAAGTGGCTCAATTTCAGCTGTGACATTCAATGCTTACCACAGCAGGTGATTGCTGGTAGCGGTAACTCTCCTTTACTTGGTAACTAGTCGATCTAGGTTTCTCCTGCGCCATCTGTGCCCTCTGGTGAATGTGTGTGTGTGTGTGTGTGTGTGTGTTTGTGAGTGTGTGTATGTGTTTGCCATTGCCTAGCAACCAAATTGTTTATAATCTAATTGCAGGTTACTACCGGATGGGTGCAAACAAACTAATCGCATGACCCTTAAGTGGGGGGCACCCAGTGCATGTGTGTGTGCACTAACTATATGGTATGAGCCTGTGAGGAATGTGTTGACGTGACAATAACATCAAAATACATACAACTCTCCTCATCATCTTTCCTGTGCACTGAGAGTAGGGGAGTTACCAACTCAGCAGCTATATAGAATGCACTTTCAGTATTGACATAATCACGTACTTGTTACTATTTATAGTAACAGCCTTGCTAAAATTAGCCCACCTTGGCGGCCATTGACCTGGTGAGATGAGCCGGCTCCTCCTCCTCCTGTTCCTCACTCTCTTCTTCCTCCCCACTGGACCACTCCGCCACGTACGAGTGATGACCACTGTCCACGGCATCATCCTCAGTGGGGGAAGGCTCTGCAATTAGAGAGGAATTGAATATTAATAGCAAGCAGTTATTAGCTACTAATAGTTTTGCAAAATTGATCAGAAAAGCAATGTATGTAAAATTTCCTAATCTACATCCATGAAAACCAAGATTCTAATTACGTTAATTTGGTCAGGGACACTATCACATCAACACCTAATTCTTAAAATGTTCACAGCCTATAATTTCAAAACTTTATAGCACCTTCTCATGAACACACACACACACACACACAGAGAGAGAGAGAGAGAGAGAGAGAGAGAGNGAGAGAGAGAGAGAGAGAGAGAGAGAGAGAGAGATCCTCTTGCTCACCTTTCCCAGACGTCCATGCCTTTGAGGCCATCAGTTTAGCAAGCTTCCTGAGGTAGACATTCCTCGTGGTGGCAGTGATGGGTCCCACGTCCTCTCCAAACTGGAGCAGCTCGTCCATTAACTCCTGGTCTGTGAGATTCTCTACCTGAGGGAGATAAGTATCCACGTTGGCTACCTTGCGCTTGGTGACGCTTGAAACAGAAGTAGAGACCTGCTGTGTGTGTGAACAATCATGATAATATAGCTAGGGTATATTATGTGTCAAAGTGTCATAAAGTGGTTTGGTCATTGGGTCCTACATGTGAAATTGCAGCATGCTCAATCATGTACACATTCTACAAGGAAAAAGTAAAGGCTAAAAGCGTACTTTGGCATGTGAACCCTCCCACTCACAATCTGTTTCTAAAAGAAGCACACCCCGTAAACCGCACGATTTTCAACACAGACCTGCTGTCTTCTAGTAAGCCTCGGGCTGTGTCTTACAAGCTCCTCGTCAGAGGAAAACTCGCTTCTCTGCTGCTGCCTTGCCTTCCCCTTCAAGACGTGCTTGCGGTAGAGTTGCACGTAGTAGTCTTTATTCTCGTTGTTGTTGAAAGAAACACCATGTTTCTTTAGCTCGGTCTTGAGACGATCTTTGGGAAGATACTCGGGATTGTTCAGGGTAGACATCTTGTGTGGGAATTTTCAAAAGCTTGTTAGCTTTTTGCAGCTAAAGTTCAAAGGTTAATTATCCAGATTTGTTATTTTTGGCGGGAACTATTACTGCGCATGCGCGGCTTGACCCAAACACAAGATGAGGGTTGTGTCGTGGAACATAAACGGCCTGAGAGCCTCGTTGAAGAACGCTGGGAAAGATCTGAAGGGTCTTCTGGATAGTTTGGACGCTGATGTCATATGCTTCCAAGAAACAAAAGCGCAGAGTGAGTCTAAATGAGTTCTAAACACAAGAAAACTTGAGATGTGTTCACATGTGGTTTGCTGTTAGAGTATGACATCATGATGAAAATTATGATTATTTCAGGGGACCAGCTTGATAGTTCAACTTACTTGGCTGAAGGCTACAATGGCTACTTCTCTTTCTGTCAGACCAAGAGTGGATATTCAGGTACAAATGAGTGCACAGTAAGAGTGAGTTTATCTGAACAACATCCTGTTGGTGTAAATGTTTGTAGGTGTGGTCACTTTCTGTCGTAACAGTGCCACTCCAGTTGCTGCTGAGGAGGGTCTGACTGGTGTGCTGTCATCAGAGAGGAAGGATGCTGTGAGATGCTATGGAGACATGGATGAACTCACATCAGATGATGTAAGAACACACACACACTCACACACACACACACACACACACACACACACACACACACTCACATGATTGTGCATTCGTAAGTTCCCTCATTCCCAGGCTCTCTGTATACAGTATACAGTACGCAATATGCAGTATCCAGTATGCAGTATGCAGTATGCAGTACGCAGTATGCAGTACGCAGTATGCAGTACGCAGTACGCAGTATACAGTATACAGTGTACAGTGTACAGTCATACAGTATACTGTATACTGTATGACTGTATACTGTATACTGTATACTGTATACTGTATACCACTCTGGTAAGACTTTGCTATCTCTTAGGTAACAACAGTAGTATGCAATTATCTGCCTTGGAAGAGAGAGAGTCAGTACATACTTCATGTGACTGCAATGGGCTATAGAGAGACAGAGACAGTAGAGTGGTTTCTTACTATACATATTCTGAGTCTCTATAGGCTACATCATTCGTGTGATCTCACACATCAGTCTCTCTTTTCCTTCCTGCTTTTTGGACTAGTATTTGCAGAGAGAAAGAAGTAGCCTGGGAATAAGAATGACTCACAATCACACTCTCACACATGTCGTACTACACACACATACCTAGTCTCGTGGGCCAGACGCCTCGGACATCTGGCCCACGAGACTAACATAATATCCACATCAATATTGTATCTATATAGCTGGCATCCCTTGATGCTGAAGGAAGAGCTGTGCTGACTGAACATCGCTACCAAGACTCGGCTGGGAGAGAGAAGAGCCTTGTATTGGTCAACATCTACTGTCCCATGGTGGACAGGGAGAACCAGGAGAGAATGGACTACAAGCTCAAGTTTTACTCGGCTCTTCAG
This sequence comes from Tethya wilhelma, assembly GCA_964030475.1. NCBI lineage: Eukaryota > Metazoa > Porifera > Demospongiae > Tethyida > Tethyidae > Tethya > Tethya wilhelma. The sequence continues at coordinate 11,392,605 of CAXIPT010000003.1, read as the reverse complement.
GCAAGATGCACCGCCCTGGAGAGAAATGGAAAGTAGGTAATGAGTGATACAGCGAACAGTTCGTGTTACATATAATATTATGGAGCTGTCAATGTGTATGCTATTTTAAACTGTACTAGCCTCATTTTCTTTGGAAGAAAATATGTGCAAAAGGAATGAGCCTGGGTATTCTGTATCAATTTGTTGCCAGGCTTTCTCTTATTGTACACAAATCCATGAAATAGCTAACTTAACTGGATCAAAATGAGAATTTTCAAAATGGTCAAAATTGGTAAAGATTATCCAAAATTACTGCATTTTGCTTATTGTGCGAAATTTTGGAGCAGGCTAGTGAATAAAACTATGTGTGTGACTGGATGTGTTTTTCCTTTCTTCATCAGGTCCTTGATTGTGGTCGGTGACTTTAATTGCTCGAGAGAAGTCATCGATAGTGCCTACTTACAAGAGGACAAGGTCAGTACTATCTGATCCTAATCACATGACCCACTCAGCCATCACGTGATCTGCACATGATCCCTTTCCACTCCCACCCCACAGACCCTCCTCCTCACTGGTAGTCCCACGAGAGACTGGATGCAACAGTTTGTCATCTCTGATCCAACCCACCCCTCCCCTCAGTCCCACTCACAGCTCGTGGACACGTTTCGATTCCTCCATCCAACACAAGCGAAAGCCTACTCCTGTTGGCAGACACTTATTGATGCTCGAAAGACAAACTATGGCACTCGAATTGACTATATTTTAGCTAGCAAGACACTGATTGAAAGTTTGACAAAGGGAGAGGTCTGGCAGCACATAGAGGGGTCGGATCACTGTCCCGTCTTTGCAGAATTTTCTGGATCTCTCGTTACAAATTCTTCAGTAACGTACCCATCTATGTGTTCTCATCATTTTTCATCTGGCAAACAAAAGAATCTCTTTCAGTTTCTCTCCTCTTCTCAGAGCTCTGGTAGTAAAGAATCAAGAAGAGGGGCTGCTCAGACCACAAGGACTGCTTCCACCAAACGGAGTAGATCTGTTGATGCTGGCAAACCAGCTGCCAAGAAGACAAAGAAGTCTGGCTCGGTTGATCAAAACAGTTCGAAACAAACGGTGCTATCGTTTGTGAAACCAACACAGAGTTTTAATGAAGATAGCGCTGCATCATCGCTAAATAGTGACAAAGACTCAAGCTCCAAAATTACTTTATCCAAAGAAAACGAAACAGACAAACTCTCACAAACATCGACAGAAGACGCGGACAAACTATCACAAGAAACCTCCTCTTCACAATCATCGTCATCATCACAGCCTGGAGCTGAGAAGAGCTCCAAGCTGAGCCAAGAATGGAAGAATCTGTTTTCTGTGGGTCGTCCTAAACCTCCCTTGTGTAAAGGTCACAGCGAACCCTGTGTCTTGAGAACTGTCAAGAAACAGGGACCCAATAGATTACGTCAGTTTTGGGTGTGTGCTCGTCCAGGGGGAAGCAAAGGTGACCCCCTGGCTAGGTGTGACTTTTTCCAGTGGAAATAATAGTTTCTTTTCTGTTGTTTTTTTGTTTTTGTTTTTCTACTTTTTTTCATACTTTGACTATTCTTCTGAAATCATTATAATGGTTACTTTTTGATAATCTATTATAGTCTTCTTGTCAATCTAGTTAACCTATATAATTAACTTAACTTTATTCATAATTATATAAAAATATTAATATACATGTATAGAATGTTTACGACATGACAGCTATAGACTGCTGCATTAATTAAGGCATATCTTAGTTTCCCAGTACCTCCTTCACGTGTGCTACATAAGCATCATTAATAGGAGGGTTCCTGTTCCCTGACCTGTAGTACTCTACAATGTTGGGACGTGCCAACATTCTCTGACGAAATCCACTCAAGAGGGGGTACTCTTCTTCGAGGACCTCAGGAAACGTCTCCACCACCAGCTCAAGTATCTCAACAAGCGAAACGTCGGCAAAGCTAATCTTGTGTCCGAGTAAGAACCCTGTCTTTTCTCCATTGTTCTTCCTCTTCAGCTGCTCCTCAAGAGCTCCCAAGTATCGTGGAAGGACCTGGTCCTTCATCTTCTTGGAGTATTCCTCTGGATTAGTCTTTCTCAGTGTGTAGTTGTCAAAAGTGGTAAAGTGCTTGCGTAAATCGGCAAGACCATCCACTATGATGTCACAGTAAACTGCCTCGGTTGGGTCATCTCCATACATGTCATGTTTCCGAGCCAGATAGCGCAGTATGGCTCCACTTTGTACCAACTTCAACCCATCAATCTCCAGCAAGGGGAGCTGCTGCCAATAGAGGTCTCCATTTCTTCTCAGCTCTTGGAGCAGCTGGCGTGAGATGGTCTGTTCTGTGTACTGGGTACCGGTCTCTGCCAGCATGAGTCGTATGACCTCACCCAGACCTCTGCCTTTGAAGTAGGTGAGCCTTGCTGTGGATGATGAGTCAGCTGCCATGAGGAGTGGATATTCCAATTAATGCACACCAAACCATACCACAATGTTGTCATGCATGATCAACTGCACAATAGATTTTTACTCAATAAAACATGTTGAAAAAGCTAATTCAATTAGCTTAAATAAGAATAAGCATAATATGCCACAATTAATAATTAATAAGTGTTTCTATAATTATTAAGTAATCAATCGAAAAATTGTGTGGGCGGTGGTATATATTAGATAGTGACATGTACATTCTAAATTTTGGGTGCACTGCGATCATTAGTGACTGTCTTTTTCAATTTTCCTTTAGTGAAGCCTTCGATGGATCCTAAGAGAGCACCTCGTTCACCACTCCTAGTGGGAGGTGGGGCTGGGCGGGGCTCAGGTGCTGCTGATGATGGAGGGGGCGGGGCTGAGGAATTGAGAGGGTGATAAGAAAATTATCACAAGATTGAGGTACAATTGAAGTAAAGATTTCATGAACAATGAACTTGTATGAACATTATATAGGCATATGAATTTTGGAGGCTCTAAAGTCATGAGAGATTGGAATTGGAGATACAGAAAATTTAACAATAGCTTTGTCCTATTGTATACTCTGACCACAAGAATAGCCCATATTATCTCATTAGGCTAGCAGTAGTTATTTCTAGTAGGATGAGGAGCTGAGCGACCAAGCTACACACACCAGACAGATTCTTACAGGCCCTCCCTACAACTTAGTATCTCTAACACTAGACACACCTCATCGGAGGGGGGAGGGTAGAGGAAATGAGGAGATAACCTACCTTTACTTGTGCTGGCCTTTTTCTTGCCACTGCTCTTGGCAGGAGTAGCTGAAGATGAGCTAGAAGATGAAGACGAAGAAGAAGAGGAGGTGGTGCCTTGTTTGGCCTGACCGTTGGTGCTGGCGTATTTGTTCTTCACTGCAGCACTGGCGGTGACCCCGCTGGTCCCGATGGTGTTCTGACGGGGGACAGAGGTGGTGGTCGGGTAGGACTCCTGCTCATCTACCTTCTGTTGGGACAGTTGTTTCTATGGAAGATTATTAGGGAGGGAGTTTGTGAGGAAGGAAGAAAGACAAAATTAACTGATTCCGAATTGAATGAAGTGAATTAACTGATGAAGTTCAGCAAGCAACTATTATATAAACAAAATAATTGTAATTCAATAATAACTAGATATGGCTGTCTAATACCGTATAGCGGGAAATTTTCGTATGGTGGAAATTTTCGTATTTTCATATGCCGTTCGAATATACGAAAATTAAAACTGCGAAAATTTTAACTTCCGCATTTACTTTATACGAGCGGGCGCCGAGTATACGAAATTTAAAACTACGAAAAATTTTTCTGCCGCGTTTATACGAAATTTTGCCACAACGAAAATTTCCCGCTTTACGGTAATGGACTTTAGTGCCATTTAAATGTGGTGATATCATTATTCTACAAGCAAACTCTCAGTGCAGCCAACAACGATCATCCAATCTACCTTTCTCAATTTTCTCCTCTTTGTCTTCTCCTCCTCTGACATGATGCTCTCCTGCGCCTTAGAGACCCTCTTGGACTGGGCCACCAGCTGTTGCTGTCTCTTTAGTCTCAGCTCACACTTTTCGTTGTGACTTCTGATGACCTCTTTCAGCCGGCTGGACACTTTGAGGCGTGGCTTGTCGTATGGAGGGAGGGAGACCGTTGAGAAAAAGCTTTATATGACGTGTGTGTGTGTGTGTGTGTGTGTGTGTGTGTGTGTATGTGTGTGTGTGTGCGTGTGTGTGTGATATTGTAACAATGGATACTTTCTTAACAGTGGAATAGATTTATGTACAAAGATGTAAGGTGTGTTAAAGGATAGTGCATCTTGTAGTAGTAGATTCATTACAACGCTTTTACTTACACAAACAGTATGAGGCTTGGCAAACAAGATAGGGATTGCCAGACCAACAAATTTGTCAACAAATAAACATGTACACACTAAAAAAACATGAACAAATGGCATGTGTAAGTTACTTACGGATCAGCGATCAGGTCAGCTAAAGATGGTAGACCGTCTTTGATGGACTCTGGTTTAAGAATACGTTCGATAATTGGTTCTGAGAGAGAGAGAGAGAGAGAGCAAGTATGTGTGTGTGTGAGAGAGAGAGAGTGAGTGTAGCCATCATTACAGTAACCACACAAAACACATACAATGTTTCAATCAAGAGAAGTCAGAAGAGACAACTCACTTATTGCAGCAGGTATGATTGAGGGGCAAGAAGACATGGTCCCTTCGTTATATGGCATCCCTGCTCCCATCTCATACAACATGTGACCAAAACTGTACACCACCTCATTTGCAACACTCTAAACAAACAAACAAACAAAAACATCAAAATGTTTCACTTTCAAAGATACATTATACCAACTAGTACTGGTAACATTCATACATTGATTTTCCTGATGTCCAGTAAAAAATGGCGATACATTGAACACAACCCCATAAAAGAATTCTCCAGGTCCACTAACCTACACAATCACAACCACAGAATAATTACAATCTTGACAAGGGGATACTCCTATAATTATAAATACGAGACTCACTTGCAATTTCCACCCTCAACAATGACATTACCAGCGTGCACATGACCTGAAAACAATCACAAAATGCACACAGTTAATTTTTACACTCCCAGTCCCATTGGGTAAAGGGTCGTCAAAACAAAAGCAACAAAAGCATACCTAAAACGAAACCCTTATCAGAGAGGAACTTGAGTGCCTCTAAGATTTGGCGGCCATAAAGTGCGATGTACTCTGCACCCAGTCCTCTCCTGGGGGGACCGTACTTCTGGAGGACGTGGGTTTGGGGCTTCTGCTTGTAGATAAGGTCACGTAACGAGCCCGAAGGGACGAATTTCCTGACCACCATTATCCCCGTGCGATCACTGTAGCTGGCGTGTTCTGGAGAGAGGATGTAGGGATGCTGTGTGTGTGTGTGTGTGTGTGTGNAGAGAGAGAGAGAGAGAGAGAGAGAGAGAGAGAGAGAGAGAGAGAGACCCAGCAATGATATAGATCGTTACATGTGTCTGTAGTAGGAAATATTTGTGAATTTTGTAATTAGATAAATAGTACATCAGACTTTTGCGAACCTCTTGTGGGAAAAATTTGCAGCTATACATGACTATTGAATATTTTATTTGCACATCAAAAGTCAACTATAGTGTGTACCTTAATTTCTGTGAGAACTTTAAAGCAAGCCTCACGTTCTTTCTCTCCAAGAGTGAAATCTGGACCAGGCTCACTCTGTATATGTGTGTGTGCACACAAATAAAATACGCTGTCATTACACAGTCATAAAACTTCAAAACATGAGGCCAAAGTTCATCAATTAGCATGGGAGAGTGATAAGCTACATATGCCACATTGTACTTCAAGGAGTTCCCTTAGAAACATGAATAGAACAGCCAGCTGGCTGTTGCACAGACAGGAAGTAGTAAACCATTGTTCAGTGGAGAGATACTGAAAGACAAACTATCTGACAAATGTGGAGGACATACTCACCCATGTGAGAAGATAGTTTGAGAATTTAGGGTTAGTTACGCTCGAAATAAGAAAGTAGTGTTTTCGCAATCTCCATCCTACATGGTGTGTGAGTATAGTAGAGTGTAGAGAGAGTGGGCATTTTATAGAGAAGGGGTTTGGGCCAAGTAAAGTTTACAAAATAATCATGTCAGTTTGTGTATATCTGTTTCAGTGTTGACACAACAACAGCTAGATCATTGTACACATGTTGGTGAAGACAACCTACCGATATCTGGGAACCGCTCCACAATGGACCAACTGGGCTCTGAACGAAAGAACATTGATGAGCTCTTGTGAGCATCCTCTGTTTGAGAGAAAGGTAAAAATAGATAAAAAGAAGAGAGAGAGTCAAAATAATCCTGAAAACACAAAGAAGCTCCCAACTAAGTAGGACATCCAATAGCAATCCAGCACAGACTGTCAGTGTTCAATTTGACAATTCTGTCATCCCGCCACTTACCGTGGAAATCCCTGCTGTAGTTAACAGGATCTAGGAACCTCTTGGTCTCCAGGTAGCTGCTCAGCAGTGGAACGGCTAGCACAGCATCGAGGAAACTCTGGAGACCCTCTTGTCTTTGGACGAGAAACTGTCTATCTTGATTCCCAAATACTTTCTTTGGTGGGAGGGGCAGGGAAATCCCCGATGGCTAATGAAATTACCATTACATAATCACAATAATTGTAGACTCTTGTGCACACATAGATTATAGCTTGCCTGTAATTTCTGATGTAAAGTGGCAAACTCATTATATCTGTGAATCACCTAGATACGTAGACACACACACGTACGAAGGTACAAGTAAACACACCCAAAAACACACATTGAACACAAGCAGCTGAGGAGAAACACCGTCGCTACAAGCTAAAGAAAAACACACAACCTCCTACAACTGGACATAAATTTTATACGTACATAAACATGGCAATTCCAAGTCATTAGAGCTACTTACCACCCAGCTGTCAGTAGGAGTTGGACCACGTTGTACCCTTATCTCATACACCTATACATGTGAGTGCATGTGTATGCTACCTTTTAACAACTGTAGGCACACAGTGAATGCCAAATGGACCAAACTGCCAAGCAATGCATGGTAATTTGACTCTTTTTCGCATCTTTTCAGTTGCTTGTTTCACTTTAGCTCGCCTCAGCACTTACATAATGGTCTCCTTGTTTGCGATGCGTGGTGATCTTGGCCGTCAGCGGGACGGTATCGTCCAAGAAGCTTACTTTCTGCTGTTTCTCTAGCACTGAGCCTTCAGCCATACTGGCACTGATATGGTTTCTAAACCACACCCACCGAACAACTCGTGATCATTATTAGATACGCCCCATGTGCGCGCGAAAAATCCAAATGCGCGAAATTAATTAATTACACATTTTGAAATTGCGTGAAAATGAATATTAATGATGATGATTTGAAAATGTATGTGCATTGATACAACAACCTAAGGGATGCCTGACGTTCGTACGCAGCATCTATTAGCAGGGGTGGTCCAATTATAAACGTACGACAGTCTCGAAACAAACTCCTCTTCACAGATGTGGCCATTTTGTTTGAAGACGATGAACTTTGCAAGCATGCTCTCTGGCGTCTCCTTATGTGTGACGATATAGACATTGTTACATCCCCGTGAGTAGAGGCCCGTGTTAAATCTCACATCATGCTTCTTTTCAATGTCGTTGAAAGGAGAGATCCACACACCCAGTGCTATATCGTCGTGGGAATAGTGCTGAAGATCTTCTCCCAAGATCGAGAGCATCGAAACAAGTCCGCGAGAAATGATGTAGCCTCCGCCTTGTGGAAATGGGAGATAGTGCGAACACAAGAACCAGTCCTTTTCAGCAAGGCGGCCATCTTTAGCGGCTTGCACACCGCCGGAGAAGAACCCCCAGAGGAAGTCTTTATCTGAGTCTCTCGTTTGGAGTTCTTTGAGTAAAATTGGGAGAACAGCAAATGTTGCATCACTGCATTTTAACATGTACGAAAAGTCAACATTATTAATCGCCCATGTGAAAGATGCTAGTAGTTTTTCCGAAGACGACCATTCAATTGTTTTCACTGGATCAGTGATATCGTGTAGTAGTACAAGATCGCCATGCTCCTTGTTCTCACAGGCTAAAAGTTGAACATCTTTTGGTTTGAGTCCAGCTGTTCCTATGACGAACCTAGCCAGGTACTCCTCACTGTTGTGTAAACTAAGCCATGTTGTACGGATTTTGTTTCTTAGATCTGAAGCTCTGGGTGTAGAGTGAATGAGCACCAGCATGAAATGTGGGCCTTCATCAACAGGCTGTGTGTTTAGCCAGTAGCTGGTGTTACAGGACTCGTTTTCAAGTTCTTTATACAAAGCTCTTCTTTCTTTTCGCCTCTGTTCGACGCTCTTTGATCTCTGAAGAGCGTGGGGCAGTTCAAGTTTCGGTAGAACCGACTCAATTCCGAGATTGATGGACACTTCTTGAAGTTCTCTCTTATCTTGGTGGGTCAAATAGGGGTTTCTCCACAGAGCAAAGAGTAGAAACGATGAGAATATACCAATGAGGATCCCTGGTAGAAATCCACTCAGAAACGGGCCACAACTCAGTGCCATTGAGGATCATTTGTAGAAAAGAGAGGAATAAAACTGATTTATTTTCGCGAAATTGAGAGCATTAATGATATTCATGACCATTAACACCGAGCTCACGTTCCATTGTTCAAGCTCAGATGTCTAGGTATCCAGTTTATGGATGAAAATAATTTGGCAGAATGAATCTCTACTGGCCGTGCTGTCGTGGTGAAAGATTAGCGAGTGCTGTTTAAACTGCGGCTGTGCTTCAACGAGAGAGGTGAGTCACACATGAAGATACACACACACACACAAAATGAGTACAAATTTATAGTGGTTTTCACACACACACCTCCCTCTTCCACAAGCAGCACAGCAGCTCTCTCCTATGACTTATGCCTACAAGGAGTGGCAGATCTACTCGAAAAGAAATGAACACACCAAAGATCTCCCTTCACTCCTTCATCCTTGGTTTCCTACTTGGCTGTACCGTCATCTACATAGTCTACAATAGCTTGTGTGTAAGCGACAACTGCTACTACTTGGTACGAGACGAAGTTTACATGCAAGTCGAACCTATTCCCAACAGTTATGAGTCACAGAATGAGGTCATTGGTAAAGTGTACGACTTTGAAACTGAGCAAAAAATTCAACCAAGACAATCACAATCGTCATCTAACTTAGCAAAAATTGACAGAGATGACGATGGAGTTGAGAATGTGGATGGATTGCAGCCATCTTCTCACTCGTGCCCAAAGGGACCTCTTCATCTCGTCATTCTAGTTCTCTCCTCTCCGCGAGGACATTTAAGACGCTATGCAATCCGTGGTACATGGCTCCACGACTACCACAGCGGGAACATTAAAGTGACGTCGAGATTTCTCATAGGTACCTACGAGCTAGACAGGCAAAAAGTTGCAAACTTGACAAGAGAGAACAATCAATTCGGAGACATTTTACTGCTGAAAGATCTAAAAGACAGCTACCAGAATCTCTCAACTAAGGTGCTGAAAGGCCTTCAGTGGGCCTACCAGTTGGAGCATTTTGATTTTCTCCTCAAAACTGACGATGATTCTTACGTACAAATCGGTCCCATCGTCGAAAACATTCGCAAGATGAACTGCGACCCCCAACTCTACTGGGGGTACTTTATGGGCCATGCCTACCCAGAACCCTCGGGAAAGTGGGCGGAGAATAGTTGGTTCAATTGTCCCCACTACTTACCGTACGCTATGGGAGGAGGGTACATCCTATCAGGAGAGATTGTGAGAAAATTGTTTCGTTTTTCAAAACGTTTGATAGTCTACAACAATGAAGATGTCACTGTAGGGAGTTGGTTGGCGCCGTTCGATTTGAATCGGATTCACGATCTCCGTTTCAACGTGGAGTCTCTGAGTCACGGTTGCAACAACAATCACCTCATAGTTCACAAGGAGAGAGTGAGGTCTCTCTACGAGAAATACACGGAGCTGGTCCGAAGTGGGTTACTATGTTCGGAGGAGAAGGAGATTCGACCTGGCTACGTCTACAATTGGACAGTGTCTCCGTTGGATTGCTGCAACAGAACTAAAGGCATTCAAGTGCCGAATCTTGTACCTAGCAAAGGTCACAAGATAATCCAAGATCACACCAAGATGGAAGCTGGTCGCAAGAAACGTCATGTGAGAATAGAACAATCATGGGGAATAAAATAAATATCATCTTCTGGTAAAGCAGGGCTACATGCTGTTAGGGTTTGTACAGTTATTTATCAGTTCAAGATCATGATCACCATACAAATATATACATGCCGACATATATGTATTTTCTTCCTTTTTATTCAAGCTATAGCTCAATTTATAAAAAGTGTCAACTATAATAAGTTCATCTATGCAAAAATAAAATTAATATTTATATGTGTCAATCTATATATCATGACATTATAAGATCTGGGCCATGCATTAATTTACAATGATGATTAGGTATAATGTAGGTTGCATGTGGTACTTGCAATTGTGCAGCTCAAGATTAATATTGGCAAATTAAATCTTATTCATACCATGTACAGTACTTTAAGCAAATTTACAAGTGAGCACAAAATGAATGCGTATGACTTTACATATATATAGTAACAGTGGACACTTCAAGATAATAATTATGCCTTCAGCATACATACAATCATAAGTTTCATAATAGTTAAAATAACGCTAGAGTTTTGAATAAAGAGAGAAAGGGGACTAACTGATCACTTCGGCTCATGATCAGGATTCTTCTTGAGTATGACGAACCCTTCCAGCAGAGGAGTGACTGCCACATCTGAGGAGAGAGGAGAGTAAAAGGAACTACTCTTATCTTGACCAAATCCATTATTGGTTAGAAAGGAAAATTAATTAGTTCCTCCATTGTCCTGCACCCACCACAGACCAGCTGCTGTCAGCATCCTATAGTATAACCTTTGCCACTCTCTCTCTCTCTCTCACTCACTCACTCACACCCACACGTACATGTCCACACAAACACAAATGCACACACACGCACACACACACACACACACACACACACACACACACAATGATATGTTCAAGCCTTGTTATCAGGATCTCTTATGACTAAGAATACCAGCTGACTTTGATCTCAAATTTCAGAGGTAAATATTTGTGGACTGTAAAGATAAATACTGATCAGATGAAAGCAAAGATAACATGAACATCAAAGAGATTAAATACATTGTACAAGGCTTCGTGGATTTAATCTTATTATTATCTCTCTCTCTCTCTCTCTCACACACACACACACACACACACACACACACACACACACACACACACACACACACACACACACACACACAGACACAGCTGTTTATCTTTAAATAAACTCACATTCGTCATCGGCTAGTTCAGCTCTCTCTCCATAAGCCAACAGGACTGGGGTGGTGTGAGTCTGGAACCCAGTGATGGTCTTTGGCTTACCAGCTTGACCCACCACATCCACTGCCTGTTAGAGTGAGAGTGTGAACATTTCAACAATACACTAGTTAAAATTAATATGCATTCAAAAATCTTAACATCTAGTTGGGATTTGAATCCAAGACCTACTTGTAATGGGATGACCCAAAGTAGAGATGTATAACGCAAATACATGGCCGGCATGTACATGCATACACAGTATCTGATTTTCCCCCCCANCACACACACACACACACACACACACACACACACACACACACACACACACACACACACACACACACACACACACACACACACACATACTTTCAATGCTCGCCAATGCACACTTTTCCCCCTCGCCAATGCATCTCTAAGACATAAATCACAAACTAAACCACATTCTAACAGGTGTATCACATCACAACTCTAGTGATCCACACAGGATAGAGGCAGTCAACACCAGGCACAATGAACATTGACACCTCATAATACCTATTATCACTGCACTCCACACAGACAGTAACATACACAATCATCCAGATACTGGTATCTATGCATGAGTAACAAAGCACTGAAGCCAAACAGTCCTACTTCAATCAGGCTATATACAGCACTGTACAGCAAGTAAGTAAAAAAATGCTCTTAATCTGTTGATTAGTAACAATTATTAACTCCTCTTTAACACAATAGAGCCATCACCTTGGCCTCAGATGTTACCAAGTACAGTGCTCTAAAGTGGCTTCCTATAAATCTCAAATAGCTCATCACCTTGATTCAAGCAGTTTGGAATATGTAATAAAATGCTACTAATTAGCACGTGATAGACAGGCAAGTGATGAGGACCAACAAACACCCTCAGAAGTAGCAAAAGATGACTTTGAATGACATAACAGCAGCAATAACAGAGTGTTATACACAATCTTATGCAGACATGTGGCAGAGTATGGTACAAGATGGATGGTCAAAACACAAAATTCATTCACAAACTAAACACCAAACAATGACCATGACAGGTCTGAAGGGGGCTCAAATTTACACAAAAGTCCTTTTGTCCAAGACACAAAGCTCTTATACGTTTACATACAACCCACTGCATACTGTCCACTTCTTTTAAATACAGCATTCAAATACACATACAATGTACCAACCAGCCTAACACAAAGGCATGGCAAACACTATTACAGTGTATGATGAAAGCCAATCATTGACAATAATTAAGAATCTTAGTAAACTAATTAAACTAACTAATTAAATTGTGCATGTGTACACAGAAAGCAAGAAAATGAAAAATAGCATTCAAATACATATACCAACCAGCCATACATAGAGGCATGGCAAACACTATTATGATGAAAACCCAATTATTAGACACTAATTAAGAATCTTAACAAATTAAATTGATGGAGCATGCAGCACTACACGTGCACACACAAAGCAACGCCAACCAACCATTGGCAAGCCAAGATGTGACAACTGGAAGGAAGGCAAGAAAAGAAAAAACTTGGCTAGATGGTACGCAACCAAATGTGCTCAAAAGAGTCGTCAATTTGAAGTTATTAAACCACTGATTGCAGGAAATGAGAAGCAATCACACACACCCAACAGAAATAAGACATGATACCAACTAGGCAACACCAACAAAAACAACTCATTATGTATGATGACATCATGATGATGTAATCTGACCTGTCCCACTCTGACGTCGACGGAGAGAGAATTGAGCTCCTCGTCAAAGACGCACAACATCCGAGGCTGGATGGCCGGGGTGAGGTAGTACAGCATGTAGTGGGCATCTTTTAGAATAACTAGAAACAACAGACAGATACAACACGCAGACTAGTCAATACTTACACAACAACTATAGTTTTAGTCTCGTACTGGGCCACTTAGGGAATTTAGTTTCACAGTAAAATCAATTTTTGGGCCTCATATCAATTTTTAGAGTGAAGTTACTAAAAAGAGAGAGTCCATGGCCCAGATAAAGGCTAAAACATGAGTATACACTAGGCAGAAACTTTCATGAATACAAGTGCTTTTTTATTCAGTACAAATGATAGAAATGAGAGCATATGTGTTGCCATGGCACAGACACACGTACTGTTGGAGGCGTCCAGCATTGAGAGCAGAACCACCATGAGTCCAGCCACTGCAACAGGAGTCATTAACATACGATCAGAGTGGAAGGGGTTAAGAGTCAAAGTACCCTTTCCAAGATGAGTCAGCCCCTGCAATCAAACAGACACAAATTAAAATCCACTGCATATAGAATTAGCAAGTACTATAAACACAAGAAACATGTAATTTAAAAACTACAAAAGTCTACGGCCTCATATTCGTGCTTTATATAATTTTTTTTTCTTGCAGACATGAATATTTTATAATTCTAAGCTGCTCACCTGTGCCAGACGGACCATGAACAGGTCCTGTGGTTCTTTGTGATAAAACTGGGCCAGGTTCCTCAGCATGCCGGCGAGGCGGGCATTATTGGTGCCACTTCCCACCAGTCCCATGCTGAAGATGGCGTTGCGTGCGACCGTTGGGTCACTGTCGTGGGAGAACTTGCTGAGGGTGTCGATGATCGGGAGCTTGGGATTGGAGGTGGAGAGGAGGGCAAGAGCTAGAGGGACTGCACGACGGATGACAGGGTCACCGTATTGGAGCTGGGAGAGAGAGAGAGAGGAGAGAGAGAGAGAGAGAGAGAGAGAGAGAGAGTGAAATAACCACACTTGACAAAGGTCAAAGTACAGGTAGATGTAAGCAATGGATTATCCACAATCATAGACCAAAAATAACCAAAAACAAAACAAAAAAAAATTTTCTAAACATTTTCCTAGAGACTCCAGCTAGTTCAGACAGCCTCCCATCCTCACACCTTACAACTCACACCTCACACCTCACACAACTCACCAGATGGTTGAAAGTCCTGAGTGCCATTTCTGCTCCGATGTCATCCCCCATTGCAATGAGAGCTATGCCCAGCACAGAGACGGCCTGGTGGCTGCCTGGCTCACCGAGGGAACCTGGCTCCTGGAATTCTGCATCTTTCATCTCGACGTCCTTGCTCTTTTTCTCCTTCTTTTTCTCTCCCTTTGCCGGCGTGGAGGAACTCTTCTCGCCCTCACCGGACGTAGGAACGGCCTCCCCTTCCTTTGGGGAGGTGGGCGCGGCCTCTTCAGTTCCTGTCGTCTCTTTTGCCGCTGGTTCCTCTTCTGTTTCCTCCTCCTCCTCATCCTTTGACTTGAAGTGCTCACTGCACACGTGGAGCAGAGACTGGATCTTGAGGACTGCTCCAGTGCCTGAAAAATAGCAATCCGCCAAACAGTCATTTTTGTGTAGCACATATAGAATACACACATTCCTGCATGCTCTACTGCCAAAATAAAACTAGTCAAACATGAAAACTTTGACAATCACCAAATATTATTTCTGCCAATATTTTGTGTTTCTCTATTAGAATTGAAGAAAAGTTTGCCTAATACACATTTAATTTGGCAATTTCTACTCATCACAAAATTGGTAAACTAAATACCGTATAGCGGGAAATTTTCGTGGGGGAAAATTTTTGCGTTTTCGTCTTGAATAGAAATTCGCGGGGAAAATTTTCGTGGATTGCGTCTCAACTATACGTGACGACCACATACCTTACAAATTTCGTGGGGGAAAATTTTCGCGGAAAGCTGCCAAACAGCGAAATTCGCAAAAATTTTCCCCCACGAAAATTTCCCGCTATACGGTAGTTTTTCTGCCAACATTTCCACCTTAACAGTGTTTCCCCTAATTTCCCTCAAAGAGGCCCTCACTACTTTTGTCCTTGGGTAAACACTGCTTTACGATACCACACTCACTGGCATGAACCAGCAATCAATAATTGAAGAAATTGTCCTCTATACATTTGACAATTTCTCCCCATCACCACCTTGGCAAACTGAACAAATATTCTCCCAACATTTCCAAACTACATACACCCTCTCACCAGCATAGGCACATATCTCCAGGAGTGTGCTGGCAAAGGAGCAGAGAGGCTGAGGGACGACCTTCAGAGCCTCCATTGTTGTCTCCACCGTCTCTTGCTTCCCCAGGTAGAGCAGGCCCAGTGCTAACGCAAGATAACGAATAGGGGTCTTGCTCAAATCACTCGCATCTCGCTCCATCATGATTTGTAGGCAGTTAACCGTAAGATCGCCATGGCAACTGCCAATAGCAATCATAGCACACGATAGTGCACCCAGACATATCACCTGTATATTTATGGAAATGTTAGTATATCTTTGTAAACTTGGATACAATCTTAGTAATTTTCAGGATACTGTCAGTAAACTAGCTAACTTCAAGAGAGGACTTTTCATCCACCATGACTGGCGTGAGGACTTCAATGACGTCTTCACGGTTGGAACCAGCATACGCCAAACCCAACCTGAAGGATAGAACATACCAACAAGATGGTAACAGTAATAAGGAAGGAGTGGGTGTTAGCACAGTGTGCCAAAATTGTATGCAGTAGAATGTCCTTTCAAAATGTAATGCTTCTTGTTCCCAATAATTAAAACAACAATCATCCATTTTTGGATTAGGTGGATAAGCAGACAAGGAAACAGCATCAATAATGAAAGTCAATATGATAGAATTATCTTTTCCTCTCTCTATCTCTTTCTCTCTCACCCGATGACCGCTCCCAGTCTCATGGTGTTGGACTTGTGGAGGACATAGTCTGAGAGGAGGGCCAGGGCGGGGTCACACTCATTGCGAACACCAACGTTGACTATACCACATGCCAGCAGAGCACCGGCCTGGAGGGAGAGGGGTGTGCATGTGTGTGTGTGTGTGTGTGTGTGTTTGTGTGGGAGGGTGGGTGTACTGTATCAATGCATTACACATGTACATTCAGAAGCATTCTTCATTCATTAGATACAATCAGCCAGTGCACAAAATCAGTTCTAAATTTTCATTCACAACGAAAACAGAAAGGACTTGGACACACTAGTGTAATAGTTAACAGAGCATTCACACAATGAGCTATCATGATAAACCAAGAAAAAGTAGCCTATAAGAACAATTTGAGACAAACCAGCCTCTATGCATCACACAGCCACGCCCACCTTGTCACACCCACCTTAATGTAGTCCTCGTTGGAGTAGAGGAACTTGTCTATCTCCGTGAGTCCCCCCTCCACGTCCCAGAGGAGGATGAGACCCAGGGCGGCTGTGGCACTCATCATGCCCATCCCCTTGTGTTTGTAGATCCACTTGTAGTCTTCTGCGAGGAGCTTGTCCTGACCGAAGGCCACGTTTACGAAGCCATTGACAAAGGAGGAGGCGAGGTTGGCACGAGCTGAGTCCACTGTGTTGGCTGTACTGAAGCCTGTGTGTGTGAGGGAGGCAGGGAGGGGAGAGAGAGAGAGAAAGAGAGAGAGAGAGAGAGAGAGAGAGAGAGAGAGAGAGAGAGAGAGAGAGAGAGCATGAGTGATTTTCTGGTTAAAAGAATTTCATTAGCAATGCACATTCTTCTGAAACCCACAAGTATTTCAAAATATCACTTCCTACATAAATAGAGCAGACTGATGACACAAACTAAAACCTGGAAGGTTTATCTAGAAAGAGGTGTTTTAGACATTTATTTTTTTGGAAGGCAAAATTCTGCCTGCACTAATCCACAAAACATAATACTACTATAGCCTCGTTCTCAGGCTCCTCCTTTGCAAATAATTTCTCCAAAAAAAAGCTCCTTCTTTGAGGCTACTTATACTATAGCTAAAGTCCATCTGGTTTGAGAATGCCGCTGGAGGTGAATAATGAGCAATACTTTTCTTATGGGGCAAAATAGCTAACTTTTGACTGGTAAGGTGTAGGAAGCTGGAAAAGCAATCAAAAGAATGGGAAAATTTTTGCTTATTTAATTTTCGCCAGTTCAACTGATTCAGTAAAGATCGCCATATGTTTTAAACTTTTGTATGTTTAATTTTGCCACTCATGTACATGGCAAAAAAAAAATTTAACAGTGAAAATTTCTCAATCTATGACACAATTGAACTCACGAGCATGTTCCAGATGTGTCTTGTAAATGTCTTCAGGCACTTTGGGCTCCATGATGTCCAACTGAGAGGGAAGAGAGAGAGAGAGAGAGATATAGTATACAGTGTTCCAGTTTTCATAGAGAGAAAAGGTACATGACATCATATACATGTGCCCCACCTCTCGGGCAATGCTGAGGAAGTTGGTGTTGAGGTGGACATTGGACATGATGTCAGTGAGGTCGTCTGTGTCATCGAAGTCCATCTCGTCCAGCTCAAGGAATACCTGCTGTCGTCCCAGCATGAAGGCCAGCTGCTTACGGACCAACCTGGAGGGAGCCTGAAAGAGAGAGAGAGAGAGAGAGAGAGAGAGAGAGAGAGAGGGAGAGAGAGTGTGTGTGTGAGACACCACAGTAAGAGGATATAACTTCGAACTAAATTTTGCCACTATTTCGATTCCAGTGCAGAAGTTGTTACTAGAAACAAAACTTAAACTATACTGTGTTATTATCAAGACGTTTTTCATGTTTGTAGTGCGCATAAAAAAAGTTACAATCTTGCATATAAGACTTATGGACCAATGAACATGTGTGCAAGCATGTATGAGTGTGTAATGAGATGACCTACTTATCAGGGCACTCCACGAACACCTCTTTCACTAGGTTCATGTCGTTGAGCATGAGAGCAAGACGGAGAGCCTGAGGGTAGCGATGGAACTGCTTGTAAATCTTGAGAGCCATTTTAAGCAGCACAGAATCTTCAGGCTCTGGGACATACTTCACACAACTGGAGAGAGAGAGAGAGAGAGAGAGAGAGAGAGAGAGAGAGAGAGAGAGAGAGAGAGAGAGAGAGAGAGAGAGAGAGAGAGAAATAAAGAAATATACAAAGATACATTAATGCTGCCATTTAGTGTACACCTAACATTTAACATATGAGACATTTACCGACTAAGCTATCAGCTATCAAGAGAAGTAATGATCATCACAGAAAAAGTGCAAAACTAGCTATCAGTGTTCCTAACCTGGTAAGATAGAGACAGACTCTGTCGTGTGTGTCCTCTTTTACCAGCTCCTCCAGTAGATCTACTCTCTCTATTTCCATGAGAAGGTCACAGGCTTCTGGTTCAGAGCTGTGCTCCAGACAGTAGACAGCTATGTCTCTGACCAGACCAAGGAGAGTGCTCTCGGGAGAGGTGAGCTTCATCCACTGCTCAGGAATCTGAGAGCAGAGACGCCTGAGCGTAAGTGTGTGTGTGTTTGCAAGATGACTTTTTTGGTTAGTTTGCAAGATAACACACACCAGTCTACAACCTTTCATTAGAGAAAATAAGCCTGGTTTCCATATTGACCAAGCAAAAACATAGATGTTTTATTTGAACTGGTAAATAAATCTTTAGCAAGTGTCTCTCAAACTGGTGTTAATCTTCTCTCACCTGATATAAGGGTGTCCAAATGAACTGACTTGCTCCTTTGATCCAAGAAGACGATACTTCAAACACTTGTTCTCAGGATCGTCCATTGACATGGCCAGAACTGAGAGGATGTCACTGAGGACCAGCTTGGAGTCAGGGAACTCAATCTTATCGTAGGACTCCTCCAACTGGGAGAAATGCTCTTGGAGCAACTTGAGAGGCTTCGGTACAGAGGTCATGGAGCTGGTGGCCATTCTTATCTCACCACGGAGACAGAGAAGACTCTGAACCTGATCGTCTANGGGGGGGGGGGGGGTGAAGGAGGGGAGCGTGACCATCACTTTCTTAAAGTAAGTAAGATAGCAAGCAACTTTCACTTACTGTGACTTTCTCTACAAGTGCAGGGAGTCGTTCTTGAAGATACTCATCTTCAATTTCCTGGGGGAAAAAATTGAGCCATTATCAATATGTACACATTCTCAGTGGCAAAAAATTCAGCACGTGCCTACCTCTGCTGAGAATCTGTGAGCCAAGAGTGCCTCTTTGACATCATCTGCATCTTGTCCAAAGTCCATTGCAGTTTTACCATCCTGAAGAAGAAATGAACCATTCCATCACTAACTGAAGAATATCCACCATTATAAGTCCACTACCTTATTCTCTGCGTACACATCGGCGTGAAAGAACCTCAGTACTTTGATGGTCTCTGGATGGTGTCTGAGGGAGGCCACGTGGAGAGGGGTGGAGCCAACCTGGAAGTGGGTGGAGTCAACACAATAATGGGGGTATTATGATACACACAGAGATGAGTCTTGGTCAAACTAACGTGATTGAGAATGTGTGCATAAGCTCCATTCTTCAGCAGCCACTCTGCAGCTTCGTGTCTTCCAACGAAGGCAAGGAGATGAAGAAGAGTGCCTGTTGTAACATGCTCGTTCTAAACATTGGATGTGTGTGTGGATGTATCCCAAAGTAAGTAATGTTGCTCAGTGTACAACAGGCAAAGTTTCTTTACTTACAAACTCTTTCTGGTCTCTGCTGTTTGTACAATGTTCTGAAGCCAGTAACTGACGAATGAGACCTTCCTCAACACCACTCACTTCAGCATTCAGAAAATTTGTCACTGACTCTACAGACACGTTCTAGAAATAGAGAGAGAGACAGAGAGACAGAGAGAGAGAAAGAGAGAGAGAGAGAGAGAGAGAGAGAGAGAGAGAGGACGCAACACTCTAATAAGAGAGCACCATAATACAGTAGGGATCAGATACCTGAACAGCTGGTGGCTTTGAAAACAGCTTCTCTGCTAGTTCTGTGAGGGAATGAACAGACACCTCCTCTGACATCGTAAAATATTAAGCTAAAAATCCTACAGACTACAACAAATTTGCCACGTGAGTAGTGATCAGCATTTAATGATGAGCATTATTTAGAATAATATTTCCAATTAACGCTCATTCCAAACAGAATTCGGAACTGTGTTGTTCGTGAGCCATGGCTGAAGCTCCTCTGTCAGGTTTGGCTCTCACAGAAGATAAAGACAATCAAGATAGTGGAGGGAAGAGTGTTGAAGAGAAAGAAGAACTCATTGGACGTATTCTACAGCTCCAGAACACACTTCATGACCTTTCTCAACGTGTGAACTCTGTCAAGGAGGAGAATTCAAAACTAAAAGCAGAGAA
This sequence comes from Tethya wilhelma, assembly GCA_964030475.1. Classification (NCBI taxonomy): domain Eukaryota; kingdom Metazoa; phylum Porifera; class Demospongiae; order Tethyida; family Tethyidae; genus Tethya; species Tethya wilhelma. Next base: position 11,372,046 of record CAXIPT010000003.1, on the reverse strand, counting down.
TCAAGTATTGAACCAATATATTGAAAATCTAATGGTTACTTCTGGTATTTTTAAATCAACAAGTGGTAAATAGATTTTGAAATTTTTGTCAGTAAACCGTTTTAATTTTCGCGTGTAATGACGGAAACCATATTAAACGTACAGGCACAGGTATGCTTCCTCTAACAGGAAGTAACAGTTGGTTTTGTTATAAATTTTGGTGCTTCTGCTTTAATAGTCTAAACAGATATTATCTATGGTCTAAAGCACTGTCTGGTCTGAGTGTAGCTATGTCTATTATTCAAGAGAACTCAAGTAAAATTTGCAAGGACTTATCCTCAGCCTGTTACAATGGAGAAAAAGTTGAAGTGCTGAAATTACTGGATGAAGGAGTTGATATAAACTTGGAGGAAGTCAAGGATTTAGATGGGATGACTCCTCTGCATTATGCTTGTAAGTATGGATGGCTGGATGTTGTAGAAATGCTCGTGGGGAAGCATAAGTGTGACCCAATGATTGAAGCATACAAGTTAGTGAGTGATGACTACCATTGTGATCCTTTACTCCTAGCTGACTCTTTAAAAAGGACTCCTTTGCATCATGCATGCTTAAATGGACACACTGAGGTCATACAGGTGCTAATTATTAATAAACTATTCAAGGGTCATTTAAACATGAAGGATAAGCATGGACGCACACCCCTGCACCACGCTTGTTCCTGCATTTATGTTAATATTACTGTAGTAGAAATCCTCGTTACTCATGGTGCCAACAACAATATAGTTGACAATGATGGAAACACTCCTCTTCATATTGCATGCTCCACTGGACAACTAGATACTATCAAATATCTCTTAAGAAATGCAAGTTGTGATCTTAGTATCAAAAATAATAAGGGATTTACCCCACGTGATCTCAGTCTGAAAACAGGTTCAAAGTACCAAATTGAAAATTTTGATATTTTGGTCATTATGAGAGAGCTCACTTTATTGGATGTTAACTTTCAGCTTTCTGATGGAAAATTTCTACTTCACAATGCATGTTCATTTGGAGGACTAGCTATTACTGATACTGTCCAATATCTCTTGGAAACAAAAGGTGCTGATCCAAATCTCGAAAACAATGCAGGACAAACTCCACTCCAATTAACCTCTCCAATTAACTCACACATTATTGAGTTACTCATTAAGCATGGTGCTAACCCTAATGTGACTGATAGAAACGGTAACACTCCACTTCATACTGCATGTCAAGTGGGGTACATACCTATAAAATCAGTGAAATTTCTTTTAACACCTACAGAATCTGATCCAAATATCAAAAATGATGTTGGGTTAACTCCGCTCCAAGTAACCTCCACAAGAAACTTTGATATTATTGACCTACTTATTACACATGGTGCAAAACCCAATTTGATTGACAAAGATGGTAACACTCCGCTTCACAATTCATGTAAAACAGGACATCTGAAAACAGCAAAATGTCTATTAAAATCTGTACAGTGTGATCCAAATGTAGAAAACCCTAATTCTGGATTGACTCCACTTCAATTAACGTCTCCAAAGAACTCTAATATTATTGAGCTGCTTGTCATGCATGGTGCCAACCCCAATGTGACTGACAGAGATGGTAACACTCCACTTCACACTGCATGTAAAATGGGGTACATAGAATCGGTAAATTGTCTCTTATTAGCTGCAAATTGTGATCTAAATGTCCAAAACAATGTTGGATTAACTTCCCTTGAAGTGACTGCTAATCCCAATGTGACGTCTGACATATATGGCAACACTCCACTTCACATTGCATGTCAAATGGAATACCTTGAATCTGTAAAGTGCATCTTATCATTTGCAAAGTGTGGGGTAAATCTCAAGAACAATGTTGGATTAACTTCCCTTGAAGTGACTTCTCCAGAGAACTCTAACATTATTGAGCTACTCATTAAGCATGGTGCCAACCCCAATGTGACTGATAGTTATGGTGACACTCCACTTCATGATGCATGTCGAATGGGGTGCCTAGAATCAGTAAAGTGTCTCTTATTAGCTGCAAATTGTGTTCTGAATGTCAAAAACAATGCTGGATTAACTCCACTACAAGTAACTCCTCTGGGAAACTCTAATATTGTTAAGGTACTTGTTACACATGGTGCCAACCCTAATGTGACCGACAGTGGTGGTAACACTCTACTTCACTATGCATGTCAAATGGGGTACCTAGAATCAGTTACATCCCTCTTAACAGTTGCAAAGTGTGACCCAAATATCAAAAACAATGCTGGATTGACTCCATTCCAGGTAGCCTCTTCGAACCACATTACAAAACTCCTTTCTTATAGTGCCATTTCTAGTGTCACTGACCATGATATTGACAACACTGCATGTGAAAAACATAAGCTAGAGTCTGCCCAAAATATCTTTACCAGAATGACCCAACTCGATCTGTTAATATCGGCTATGTTGAGGTTCTATACCTATCAGAAAGATATACTTAAAGAACTCATCCGACATGGTGCAAATTCAAAAAATGCATATAAAAAACATGGAAAAGCACTAAAAGCACCTCTAATACCTGCAGTAAAAGTATTTGTAGTTGGTAATCCTAAGGTTGGTAAGAGTACCCTCACTGCAGCTCTTCAAAAAGAAAGCTCATTCTTTGGACGTGTGTTCACACCAAAGCAGAAAATAACAGGACAGGATGAAAGGACAGCTGGTATTGTTCCTCATGAATACGAGAGCAAAGAGTATGGATATGTCACATTTTATGACTTTGCTGGACAAAGAGAGTTTTATGGTAGTCATGCTGCAGTGCTGCAGAATGCAATTCGTTCCTTTCCTCCAATTTTTCTACTTGTAGTTGATCTTTGTGAGACTGAAGAGGAAATTGTGACATCCATCCTCTACTGGCTAACATTTTTAGAACACCAATGTACCTCAGTCACCAGTGAGCCTCATGTCATCATTGTAGGTAGCCATGCTGATGTTCTTAAAGAGAGAGGAGAAAGTCCAACTTCCAAGATTCAATCATTAAAAGCCAATAATCGTATAAAGTCCATTTCAAAATTTATCTTTGCTGGCTTCATCACCTTAAACTGCCAGCATCCAGAGTCTCGTGGTATGAGTGAAGTTCGTCATTGTCTAAAGACAAGTTGTGAAATTTTACGAGTGAAGAAAAACATCACTTTCAATGCTCACTGCTTTTACCTGTATATCGTGGACAAGTTCAGAGAATCTTTTGCTGTTAGTATGGAACAGATTCAAGACAAAATTGCTGAAGAATTTGTAACTCCCAAAAGCACCCAATTAAATTTTGATCTGAAAAGCATCATGCATATGACAATTGGAGAGCTGGAGAAATGTGATCATGAGTTGCTAGATGGCAAGGACTCTCTCATAAGCTTCATTCCAGATAGTTTGCATCATCTCTTAAAAATCTGTGATGAACTTAATGACAGAGGACACATCTTGTTCTTGAAGGATTCACAAAACATTGAACAGAGCTGGGTGGTCATTGACAAGAAATATCTTCTGGAACAAGTTTCTGGTAGCATTTTTGCTCCTGAGCACTTCAAGCAACACACAGTCATTACTCAGTGTACCTGCAGTACAGGAGTAGTACCATTGTCTAGTATTACTAAGAGCTTCCCAGAACACAACCCAGAGTTACTGACCAAGTATCTTTCTTGCCTTGAATTTTGTCATGAGATTTCTGATCCTAAAATTCTTAATTGCATTACTGCAGAGCACAAAACGTGTGTTGTAAATGAACCATCAACACATCATTCTGGAGAGCGTTATTTATTGTTTCCTGCTCTTATTAGTCTGAATATGCCAGAAAATGTTTGGAATGACAAGTCACAATATGATCATCATTCTGGATGGATACTCTACTGTTTAACCGACAAACAAGAGCATTTTTTCACATCACGATTTATTCAAGTTCTCATTCTAAGAATCGGAGCAATTCATCCTTTTCCATTGGCTGAAGAAGACAAAATTCTGTCCAATCCAGCCATTCAGCGAAATTGCTCAATCTGGAAGAGTGGAATATTCTGGGGTAATGATCGTGGAGTGGAGACACTAGTTGAGGTGCTTCCTGATAACAAGGCAGTCGTTGTTTTAATGAGATGTGGAGAAGCAGCCATTGGTGATCTTGTTCATCTTCGATCTCAAATCATTGGACAAGTTCTGAAAGCAGCCGAGGAATTCTGTAGCAGTATCACCACCACTGAGTCATTCATTGATCCTTCTCAGTGTAGACAGTACCCTCTTGAACCAATCTCAAAACTGAAACTTTATAGCATATCAAACATTTCCAAGGCACTTGTTAATAGATCTTTGAATGTTGTAAGTCCCAGTGGTACAATTCTTCTTGAGCAGTTGATACTATGTGACTCCTGTGCTCACCTAGGAAGAGACATCTTATGGGAAATATTTAACAATCAAGGTATACATTCTGATATTATTCCATATGACTTTTTGTTACAACTAAAAATACCAATGGAAAAGAATCCCAGGATATTCATTAAGATATTTGTTTCAGAGGAAAATAGTACTTCATCAGATATTTTCACTCTGCTAAAGACATGGAGAGATGGGTGTGGAGGGACCTTCAAGAGCCTGAGAGAAAAACTGGACAATTTCAGTGTTTTTTCAGGAAGAAACCCATTGGTAGGCTATTTATTATGTTGTGGGCTAAGTTGAATAAACTAATCTACATGTCATGGCTGCATGCAGCATGCGCTCTACATACAATCATGTATATTTTAACATGAATGTTATAACTTATACCCGGCCTGCATGCATGCAGACTCTAGCTGGAGTTACTGAATGGCAAAAGCCAATGAAGAACCCACCAGCTCTAGGATGGGAACACACCCACAAACCTGCAGTAACTGTTCATGTGGAAACAATACTACAAAGAAGTAATGGCCACAGCTAGTATAGTATATTGTGGTTTATATTAATATTCACAATAAAGTTAAATATTACAAAATATTATAATTATGTCTTGAACATTATTATAGGTAGAAAGCCTACTCTACCACAATTACAATCCTTGGACGGTAATAATGGAAAGAGTGTTAAAGTGATCCAGAGGGTTGCTCCTGACTGGGAGAGGCTAGCATTGGCACTGGGATTTGAAGATGAGATTGGCTGCATAAGAAGAGACTTTGACCATCGCTATGGCTGTAAAGAAGCAGCAATGGAGGTGCTAGTCAAGTGGCTCCATGGAGAGAGTACATTGGATCTCCCCATTACCTGGGACACACTCATCCAGTGTCTAAGACAACCTGAGGTTGACAAAAGAGCTCTAGCTGATGAGTTGGAAGAACTTTTTACAGCAAAATAATGGTATTTAATTATAGGTACACAATTCCCAAAATGCAAGTTTCATGTTGTTCTTTCATTGTTATTGCAAATTGTTTGGTGTTGTTACTTTGCAAACTTCCCATGCACTATGGTCATGTTATTGCATACAATCATTCAACCATCATCATAAATAATAATTATTTTGTTTTCAATATTATTAAATTTTACAACATGATGTTGTAGTGTGACCTCCAGCGCACACAAACTATAAAGCTGTTATTGCAATTGAGAAAGTTACCTTCAATATATACACTGTTGAATTTTGGTGTGTAAAAATGAAAGTAAAAACTACACACTTTCACCAGTGTGTTACCATCACACATATGTAAAGGGTCGATCCTCAAAAAGTACACACTTCACTTATTAGTGTGCTACTTCCACATGGAAAGTGTCACAGAAAACTTCACACTAGCTTCGTTTTTCAACACACCAAAATTTAACAGTGCATGTAAATTACTAATATTATAAGTAGTAAAAATTTCAAACAAAATAGCAGTGTAGGAATGGGCAGTGCTATAAAAGTAAGGAAACAATTCATGTCTTGATTTCGGCACATGTAAATTTTGCTGGAAACATCCCATCAAAGCCTCGGACTACTATGTCTGCTGCCCAGCCTTTTGGTAAATTACTTGAAATCAGTTCTGTATGGCTGAATCAGTATATGGTTTTCTCAGTTTGTCCTTCCATGTTGATTTCATTCCCTTCTTAGGCTAAGCCATCTTCATCAGCAATAGCCCTTGGGTATAATATAGAGTACTGCTCTTGGTTTTGATCATAGGTTTGTCCCGTTCGATTACACCAAGACAGTCTCTGTCTGAGACATTTGGCTACCTGTTTTGATTACAAGTAACAAAAAATTAATTTCAAAAAATAAATAGTGTAGGAATGGGCAGTGCGGTAGAAAGTATTGGAACAAGGAATGTCTCAATTTCGGCACATGACTACTTCATTATGCTGTGATATGGATCCTCAGTGTCATAAATGCAATAATAATATTATGTACAGAAGTTTTCTACCATAGCTTATTCAGTATTGCATTGGTTTAAATTCCTACTAATCAGTAAACTAAGCAGTGGAGTAAACTATAACAGACAGGTAACTTAAACTGGACTGCTCCAGCCAAGATAGAATAGGGTAAAGATCGTTGAGAGAGAACGTCCATGCGCGAAATCTGTCCGACCTTCAATCATTCTATAAAAGGCTAAGCTAGGAGGTTTCATTCTCATCTAGACACTATTATTACATACTATAATTTGACAGCAATGGCTACCAGTACTCTTGGACCAATCAGTGTCTCAAGGAAGTTATCTCAAGCGTGTCAAAACGAGGACAAAGAAAGTGTGTTGGAATCACTGGAGCATGGTGCTGATCCAAACTCTGAGGAAGCCAAGGACTTAAATGGAAAGACTCCACTACACTATACCTGTCAGTATGGGTGGCTGGACGTAATAGAGCTGCTCATTGAGAAGTACAAGTGCAACCCAGAGGGTCGGTTGACAGTGAGTAAGCCAACTTGGAGTGGTAAAACTGGAACAGAATATTCTCAAGCAACTCCGCTACATTTTGCTTGTGAACATGGCCAAGTTGAAGTGGCTAAATTGCTGATCGACAAGTATCAGTGTAACCCAAACGTCCAAGACTCGTTTCAATGTACTCCTCTACATTATGCTTGTGCTAGTGGGAACATCGATGTTGTTAGACTCCTTATCCAAAACTATCACTGCAACCCTAATGCTCAGGATTGTTTCAAATTGATTCCTCTACATTATACTGCAGGTCTAAATGGAAACAGCGAAGTTGTGCAGTTTCTGATTCCCCTGTGTGTTGACTCTGAATTGAATAGTGTTGACAAAGATGGCAGGACACCACTTTACTATGCTTGTGGAAACACACACTGCACAGATATGGTTAAGCATCTCATTGCTGCTGGTGCTGATCCTAACATAGCTGGAGTCGATGGTAACACTCCACTTCACATTGCGTGCTTTACAGGACAAAGAGAAGCAGTCAAAGATTTCCTGCAAGTGGATCAATGTGATCCTAACATTCAGAATGTGGATGGACTTACTCCCCTTCAAGTAAATGTGAGCTCTCGATGGCGCATCAACTTTGATTCAGAAATCACAAAGGAACTTCTTACTCATGGTGCAAAACATGACATTACTGACAGTGATGGAAACACTTTGCTTCACATGGCGTGTTCCACTAGACGATTAGATGCAGTCCAAATGCTCTTAAAGGCAAAGCTTAATCCCAATCTTCAAAATAAGGATGGACGTACCCCGCTTCAATTTGTTGCAAGCTCTCATAGACAGTGCTTTGACTTTGACATCATGAAAGAGCTAATATCACATGGTGCAGACCCAAATGTGGCTGGCAGAAATGGTAACACTCCACTTCACTTTGTATGTTCCATCAGACGACTAGATGCCGTGAAATATCTTCTAACAAAGACAAAATGCAATCCTAACATACAGAATAAGGATGGAAGGACCCCCATTATGACCAACCTGTCTGTAAAGAATATGACCAGTGAGTCTCAAGGTTTTGAAATTACAAAGGAGCTAACTGCACATGGTGCAAAACCAAACATAGCTGACTCTTGTGGTGACACTTCTCTTCACATTGCCTCTCTTAATGGAGATCTGAACACTGTTAGACATCTCTTATCATTGAAAATGTGTGACCCAAATGCTAGCAACAATCAAGGACAGACTCCTTATCACATTGCTTCATCTTTACTAGTTATGAAAGAGCTTGTTGCACATGGTGCAAATCCTAACATATCTGACAGCAATGGTGACACTCCACTCCATATTGCATGTCGTTTTGCTGAAACCAAACTAGAAACAGTCAAGTATCTGATGTCGATCGAAAATTGTGACCCAATTGTCAAGAATAATGATGGATTGACTCCTCTCCAACTAACATCTCCAACTTGCCTGAATGTGATAAAGGAGCTGATTGCACATGGTGCTAATCCTGACGTGACTGACAGTGATGGTAACACTCCTCTTCACGCTGCTTGTCAGGCTGGAGAGCTAGGCTCTGTCAAATGTCTCTTGAATACTGAAAAGTGTGACACTAATGCTAGAAACAAAGCTGGATGGACTCCACTTCAAGTGACCTCTTCTTACCATTCACTAATTGTAGACGAACTCATCACACATGGTGCAAATCCCAATGTAGCAGACAGAGGAGGCAACACTCCTCTTCATACGGCATGTCGGCGATATTGTATTGACACTGTGAAACTATTGACGGCTGCTGATTCCGATCCAAACACCAAGAACAAAGATGGACTGACTCCACTTCAAGTGGTCATGATCCCAGCCAGAAACTCCACATGTACAGTTGCCATTATCAGAGAACTCATTAGACACGGTGCACACGCTGATGATCTCTACAAAATCCACGGGCAAATTCTGAAGCAGCCCTTAAACCCTCCTGTTAAAGTGTTTGTAGTTGGTAATCCTAAGGCTGGTAAGAGTACTCTCACTGCAGCTCTTCAAAAAGAAAGCTCATTCTTTGGACGTGTGTTCACACCAAAGCAGAAAATAACAGGACAGGATGAAAGGACAGCTGGTATTGTTCCTCACGAATACGAGAGCAAAGAATATGGATACGTCACGTTTTACGACTTTGCTGGACAAAGAGAGTTCTATGGTAGTCATGCTGCAGTGCTGAAGAATGCTATTCGTTCTTTTCCCCCAATTTTTCTGGTCGTAGTAGATCTTTGTGAGACTGAAGAGAAAATTGTGACATCCATCCTCTACTGGCTGACATTTTTAGAGAACCAGTGTGTATCTGTGATCAGTAAACCACATGTCATCATCGTAGGTAGCCATAGCGATGTGCTCAAAGAGAGAGGAGAAAATCCATCTTCCAAGATCAAATCATTGAAAGCCAATGATCACATTCAGTCTGTATCAAAATTCATTTTCGCTGGTTTTATCAGAATGAACTGCCAGTATCCAGAGTCTCGTGGTATGACTGAACTTCGCCAATGTCTAAAGAGCAGTTGTAATACCCTACGAATGAGAGAAGCTATCACTTTCAGTGCGCACTGCTTTTACGTGTATCTCCTTGACAAATTCAATGGAGTCTTTGCTGCTACTGTGGAGCAGATTCAAGCAAAGATCACAAAGGAACTTGAAGAGTCTCCCTTAACTGATACGATCTCGATATTCATACCAGATAGTACACTTCATCTGTGTAAAATCTGTGACGAACTTAATGACAGAGGACATATCCTGTTCCTTAGAGATTTCTACAACATTGAACAGAGCTGGGTGGTAATTGACAAGAAATATCTTCTAGAACAAGTTTCTGGAAGCATATTTGCTCCTGAACACTTCAAACAACACACAGTCATCACTCAGTGTACCTGCAGTACAGGAGTAGTACCATTATCTAGTATTGCAAAGAGCTTTCCAGAACACAACCCAGAGCTACTGATCAAATATCTTTCTTGTCTTGAATTCTGTCACGAGATTTCCGATCCTGAGATTCTTCATCATATCACTGCCGAACATACAATATGTGTTGTGAATGGACCACATGCACATGTTTCTAACGAGCGTTACTTTTTATTTCCTGCTCTAGTTAGTCTGACTGTACCCACAAACGTATGGACTAACAATTCAGATATAGGATGTCACTTCGGCTGGATGTTGAGTTGTACAAATGAAAGATCTGAACAGTTTTTCTCATCTCGATTTCTTCAAGTCCTCATTTTAAGGATTGCATTTTCTTTCGCTTTGTTTGAAGGACATACTTGTTCGAACTGCTCACATCCTGCTTTTAAGCGAAACTGCTCAATCTGGAAGAGTGGAATATTCTGGGGTAATGATCGTGGAGTGGAGACACTAGTTGAGGTGCTTCCTGATAACAAGGCAGTCGTTGTTTTAATGAGATGTGGAGAAGAAGCCATTATCCATCCTCTACTGGCTGACATTTTTAGAGAACCAGTGTGTATCTGTGATCAGTAAACCACATGTCATCATCGTAGGTAGCCATAGCGATGTGCTCAAAGAGAGAGGAGAAAATCCATCTTCCAAGATCAAATCATTGAAAGCCAATGATCACATTCAGTCTGTATCAAAATTCATTTTCGCTGGTTTTATCAGAATGAACTGCCAGTATCCAGAGTCTCGTGGTATGACTGAACTTCGCCAATGTCTAAAGAGCAGTTGTAATACCCTACGAATGAGAGAAGCTATCACTTTCAGTGCGCACTGCTTTTACGTGTATCTCCTTGACAAATTCAATGGAGTCTTTGCTGCTACTGTGGAGCAGATTCAAGCAAAGATCACAAAGGAACTTGAAGAGTCTCCCTTAACTGATACGATCTCGATATTCATACCAGATAGTACACTTCATCTGTGTAAAATCTGTGACGAACTTAATGACAGAGGACATATCCTGTTCCTTAGAGATTTCTACAACATTGAACAGAGCTGGGTGGTAATTGACAAGAAATATCTTCTAGAACAAGTTTCTGGAAGCATATTTGCTCCTGAACACTTCAAACAACACACAGTCATCACTCAGTGTACCTGCAGTACAGGAGTAGTACCATTATCTAGTATTGCAAAGAGCTTTCCAGAACACAACCCAGAGCTACTGATCAAATATCTTTCTTGTCTTGAATTCTGTCACGAGATTTCCGATCCTGAGATTCTTCATCATATCACTGCCGAACATACAATATGTGTTGTGAATGGACCACATGCACATGTTTCTAACGAGCGTTACTTTTTATTTCCTGCTCTAGTTAGTCTGACTGTACCCACAAACGTATGGACTAACAATTCAGATATAGGATGTCACTTCGGCTGGATGTTGAGTTGTACAAATGAAAGATCTGAACAGTTTTTCTCATCTCGATTTCTTCAAGTCCTCATTTTAAGGATTGCATTTTCTTTCGCTTTGTTTGAAGGACATACTTGTTCGAACTGCTCACATCCTGCTTTTAAGCGAAACTGCTCAATCTGGAAGAGTGGAATATTCTGGGGTAATGATCGTGGAGTGGAGACACTAGTTGAGGTGCTTCCTGATAACAAGGCAGTCGTTGTTTTAATGAGATGTGGAGAAGAAGCCATTGCTGATCTTGTTCATCTTCGATCTCAAATCATTGGACAAGTTCTGAAAGCAGCTGAGGAAATTTGTAGCAGTATCACCACCTCTGAGTCATTCATTGATCCTTCTCAATGTAGACAGTACCCTCTTGAACCAATCTTGAAATTGAAACGTTTTTCCATGCTAAACACTTCAAGATCAGTCCTTCGCAGAGACCCCAGGTCTTCAGTTGTAGTTCCCACAGGTACAATTCTTCTTAGAAAGTTAATTCAACACGAACCTTATGCTGAGCTGGGAGAAGATATCCTTGTGGAGCTGTTTGAGAATCAAGAGCCAGAGATAATTTCAGACTCAGTTCTCTCGCAAATCGCAAAAACCAAAACACAAGATTTTGACCTGTTTTTGAAGATATTCTCCTCTGGATTTGAGGCACATGACAGCACTTCCACTTCACACAATATACTCCCTCTCTTGAGGATCTGGAGAGCTGAGAGTGGAGGGACCTACAAGAGCTTGAGAGAGAAATTGGACGAGTTCAGTGTCTTTGCCGGGAGAAACCCACTGGTATGATAATTTTATATGCATGCATTTTATGCATTCAGTGTTCAATGTTAGCATGAATTTACATATGCTTACATGTACTTGAATTATGCACACATGTAGACTTTGGCTGGAAGACAGAGATCAAGAAGCTCCCTAGCACTCCTGAAACATCCATCAAGACAAAACAGACTAGTGCCAAGCATCAATGAAATCCCAGATAAAGGTAAAGGAACCCTACAATAACACATGTGTATGTCTATGCACCACTGCTCTTGTGTGAGTGTATCTATAGCAGCTGTACATGGTCATAATAATCCCTTTCATATTTGTAGGTAAGAAACCAACTCTAAAGTCGTTGCAAGTCTTGAAGAATAGTAAAAAGCAAGTGAAAGTGATCGAGAGTGCGGCTGCTGAGTGGGAGCAGCTGGCAATAGCTCTTGGATTTGGTCCACCAGTGATTAACTCTCTGAGAAGAGACTTCAGCAATGATTCCAAAGGAGCAGTGACAGAGGTCCTCACAAAATGGCTGAATGAAGAGAGTGAACTGGAGCTACCCATCACCTGGGAGACTCTCATCCAGTGTCTGGAGGATGCAGAGCAGGCTGGGTTGAGTGAAGAGCTAACAAAACTATTGCCATGATTATTGTGTGAGTTACTCATCTAATGATAAGTACTATTGTACTGTGACAATAGTTTCTGATATTTGGTATGTTGTTATTACAACCCATGACTATCATGCAGTCACATGTGCACTATACATGGGCATACTCAGCATAGATAGTCGTATAGTGAAACTCTAGCTACAATGTCAGTCAAACAATGCGTCATTGTGTCCTCTAGAAAACCCTAAATTTCCAAACAGCTTTCCCAAACTCTATAGGCCACTATCATGAAAAATTAATGAAATGATTACAATCTTTTTGAAGTATCACAATGTGTCGTGGCATTTCCATGGAGTATCTTTACAACAATGTCCTATCTTTGTGAATTCCCTCACATGATTTGAGTTTACTATAAGTTTCATTATAGTGTTGAATCAGTGTCACATGGTTACAATGCATCATGTAAGAATGTTTGAAGACTGAGTTGCTTGACCACCATACCATGCACATGATCCTTTTACAGATAAACAATAGGCTTGGAAATCAGTTTGATGACTAAGTTAGGTGTGGACTGGAGATTTGATCTCTTCTTTATACATTAGATACTGCTTGAGTGATTGACAGTTATAATTTTTCATAATAATAATAACTAATATAAATTTTTGTGACTATAATATAGAATAGAATCTGATGGTCTATTACTTATTTTTTCATTACAAACATGCATGATAGTTGTCAAATCTGGCTGCAATTACAAATAATCATTACAGTTGTTATGTGATTTGGTTGTGGTAAGGCGTCACCAAACGTACATACATACATAAGATTGTGCATCATGTCTACTGCTAGATCTAGCTAGGTAATGTGACGACCAATACCTATCCAATCTTGAGCAAAGCAAACGAGCCCCACCCCATAGATAGTAGATCTAGAGGCATAGATATTATAGTACAGAAGTACTATAATATTATTATCTATGGTAGAGGCTACGACCACGCCATCAAGTTCCCTGTCATTCCCTGATAAAGCCAAAGGTACAGGTATAAATGACTATGGATAGTGGTGATTCTGCTCACGCACTATTAAAAGCTAGTCAGTCTGGAAACAAAGATAGTGTTCTCAAATTGTTGGAAGAGGGCACTGATCTGAATTCTAAAGAGGCCAGAAGTAATGTGATAGTGGGTGAGGCTCCACTTTATTATGCCTGTCAACATGGGTGGGTGGATGTAGTAGAGCTGTTAGTAGATAAATACAAATGTAATCCAGAGGAAAGAGCAAGAATTCCTGATCTTAAAGACTTAGAAGGCTTAACTCCTTTACGCCATGCTTGCAAGTGTGGTCAAGTCGAAACTGCCAAGTTGCTGATTGAAAAATATCGCTGTGACCCAAATATTCAAGATGATCAGCATAAAATGACCCCTCTACATCTTGCATGTGAGAATAAACAGGTTGAAATCGTTCACCTGCTGATCAGTAAGGATGAATGCAATTCTGTGAACACTGTAGATATATTAGGCAAATCACCCCTCTTTTATGTTTGTTACAGTAGTAAATGGTCTCAGGATTCTTCCAATCTTGATATTATGAACAGCCTAATTGCACACGGTGCCAATCCCAATATAGCGGACAGCTATGGAAACACTCCACTTCATATTGCATGTGGGGCTCAATATCTGAACGCAGTCAAGTGTCTTTTGGGTATAACAGCATGTGATCCAAATATAAAGAACAATAGTGGGCGTACACCTCTTCATGACTCTGTTGTGTGGGGTGACAGTCTAACTCTGGTAAAAGAACTTCTTGTGCGTGGTGCTAGCTCTAGTGAAATAGACAATGGAGGGAACACTCCCCTACACATTGCATGTGAATATGGTTGTGTAGATTCAGCCAAGTGTCTCCTCTCAGTGAAGGATTGTGACCCAAACATCAAGAACAAGAAAAGACTTACTCCTCTTCAAGTTACATCTCTATCCTCCCATCACATATTAAAAGAGCTCATTACACATGGTGCCAATCCAAACGTTGTCAATGATGATGGTAACACCCTGCTTCACACAGCATGTCAGACTGGAAATGTAGATACTGTCAGGTTTCTCTTAAATATAAAGAAAGTTGATGCTTATGCTAAAAACAAGGATAAATTGATTCCTTTCCAAGTTATAACAAATGTTTTTGGCGAGCGCACTAAATTAAAAATTATGAATCAATTTTATTCACATGGTCTGCAACCTTTTGTAGCTGACAGTGATAGTGGTAACACTCCACTACACATCGCATGTCAGATTGGAAATTTTGCCTCTGTCAAACACTTCTTAACCAAAGTAGAATGCGATCCTAATGTTGAAAACAAGGCTGGACTGACTCCACTTCAATTTACATCCTCAAAGCACCCTGTTATTATAGAGGAACTAGTTAAACATGGTGCCAACCCCAATGTGACCGACAGTGATGGCAATACTCCTCTCCATGCTGCATGTCAGGCCGGAATTATGGAGTCTGTCAAGTATCTCTTGGGTGCCAAAGATTGTGATCCTGACATCAAGAACAAGAAAGGACTTACTCCACTACAAGTTACATCGCTATCCTACAATCACATATTAAAAGAGCTCATTACATGTGGTGCTGATCCAAATGTGGTCAATGCGGATAATGGCAACACCCTGCTTCATATAGCTTGTCAGACTGGAAATCTAGACACTGTCAAGTTTCTCTTAAATCTAACTAAGGTTGACCCATATGCCAAAAACAAAGATGAATGCATTCCTTTCCAAGTGATAACAAATCATCTTGACAAGCGCACTGTGAAGTTAGAAATTATGAATGAGTTTTTTTCACGTGGTCTGCAACGTATTGTAATTGACAGTGATGGTAACACTCCACTTCACATCGCATGTCTGACTGGAAATCTTGACTCTGTCAAACGTCTCTTGACCAAAGTAGAATGCGATCCTAACGTTAAAAACATAGGACTAACTCCACTTCAAATAACCTCTCCTTGGTACCCTCAAATCATACAAGAGCTCATCCAGCACGGAGCACACAGCAATGTAGTTGACAATGAAGGAAACACACCACTTCATGAAGCATGCCAAGAATCAAGTTTTGATGCAGTAAAACACCTTTTGACAGCTGCTGACTGTGACCCAAATGCCACAAACAAGGATGGTGTAACTCCCCTAGAAGTAGCATCTACCAAACGGTCACCAGCTATCATTATCGAGCTCATTAGACATGGAGCACATGCAAGTGACATGTACAAAGATCATACCAAAGTGCTAAAAGGATCTCTACAAACTCCAGTTAAAGTATTTGTAGTTGGTAATCCTAATGCTGGTAAGAGTACTCTCACTGCAGCTCTCCAAAAAGAAAGCTCATTCTTTGGACGTGTGTTCATACCAAAGCAGAAAGTAACAGGACAGGATGAAAGGACAGCTGGTATTGTCCCTCACGAGTATCAGAGCAAAGAGTATGGATATGTCACATTTTATGACTTTGCTGGACAAAGAGAGTTCTATGGTAGTCATGCTGCTGTACTAAAGAATGCTATTCATTCCTTTCCTCCAATTTTTCTACTTGTAGTAGATCTTTGTGAGACTGAAGATGACATTGTGACATCCATCCTCTATTGGCTAACATTTTTAGAGAACCAATGTACCTCAGTCACCAGTGAGCCTCATGTCATCATTGTAGGTAGCCATGCCGGTGTTCTTAAAAAGAGAGGAGAAAATCCAACATTCAAGATCAAATCTTTGCAAGTCAACACCACAATCCAGATGCCAAAGTTTGTACTAGCTGGTTTCATCACCATGGACTGCCAGTATCCAAAGTCTCGTGGTATGAGTGAACTTCGTCAATGTCTAAAGACAAGCTGTAATGTCCTACGAGTAAGAGAAACCATCACTTTCAATGCTCATTGCTTTTATGTGTATCTTGTGGACAAATTCAGAGAATCATTTGCCATTAATATGGAACAGATTCAAGCCAAAATTGCAGATGAATTTGAGAATTCATCTGACACTGACTCTGTCTCAAGTTTCATTCCAGATAGCTTACATCCACTCTGTAAAATTTGTGATGAACTTAATGACAGAGGACACATCTTATTCCTGAAGGATTCACACAACATTGAACAGAGCTGGGTGGTTATTGACAAGAAGTATCTTCTAGAGCAAGTTTCTGGAAGCATATTTGCTCCTGAGCACTTCAAGCAACACACAGTCATCACTCAGTGTACCTGCAGTACAGGAGTAGTACCATTGTCCAGTATTACTAAGAGTTTTCCTAAACACAACCCAGAGCTACTGACCAAATATCTTTCTTGTTTAGAATTCTGTCATGAAATATCTGATCCTGAGATTCTTCACAATATCACTGCAGAGCACAAAACATGTGTTGTAAATGAACCATCAACACATGATTCTGGAGAGCGATACTTTTTGTTTCCTGCTCTTATTAGTCTGAATGTTCCTGCAAATGTTTGGGATGACAAGTCACAGTACGATCATCATTTTGGGTGGATACTCTATTGCTCAACTGAAAAACAAGAGCGCTTTTTCACGTCACGATTTCTTCAAGTTCTCATTCTAAGGATGGCAGCAACTCATCCTTTTCCAATGGCTGAAGAAGACAAAAGTCAGTCCAATCCAGCCATTCAGCGAAACTGCTCGATCTGGAAGAGTGGAATATTCTGGGGTAATGATCGTGGAGTGGAGACACTAGTTGAGGTGCTTCCTGACAACAAGGCAGTTGTTGTTTTAATGAGATGTGGAGAAGCAGCCATTGCTGATCTTGTTCATCTTCGATCTCAAATCATTGGACAAGTTCTGAAAGCAGCTGAGGAATTTTGTAGCAGTATCACCACGTCTGAGTCATTCATTGATCCTTTTCAGTGTAGACAATACCCTCTTGAACCAGTCTCAAAACTGGAGCTGTTTTCAATGCTTAACACTTCTAGAGCTGTTGTTGATGGAAGACCATCTGCTGCTGTTATTAGACCAACTGGAACAATCCTTCTTGAAAAGTTGATCCACAGTGAACCTTATGCTGGATTAGGAGAAAACATCCTCTGGGAAATATTTGGACAAGACACAGAGATCGTTTCAAACACTTTTCTCTCACGACTTGCAAAGGCAAAGACGAAAGACTTCAATCTGTTTGCCAGGATGCTTTGTCCTGAGTATGAAGCTCACACTTCCTCAGCTTCACAAGAGATCCTCCCACTCTTGAGAATCTGGAGAGCTGAGAGTGGAGGGACCTACAAGAGCTTGAGAAAGAAATTGGATGAGTTTAGTGTATTTGCAGGAAGAAACCCCCTGGTAAGGACATTATAATACACTATGACTGCATGTCTTGTACATGATCTCAACTGATTAGTTTGTGCAGTCATATATATAAGTTTATATATTATTTCAAATTACCTGTCATAATTTTCAAACACACAGACTTTAGCTGGAAAATTGAATAAATCATCAAAGCCAAGGACTTTAGAAGATGATATTGGAGACAGTAAAGTACCAATTAACATTGCTGAGCTTGAGCTACTTCCAGAGAAGAGTAAGTGTTCATGTGTATATGATTGTTTTGAATCCACATGTTCCAGCATGCATGTAGCTACCATACATGTGAGCCATTTATAACGTTAAATTTATCACATGATTGTATGATACTATATCATGTCAATCTACCATAAATTTTTTATATAGGTGAGAAACCAACTCTAAAGTTGCTGCAATGCTTAAAACATGGAGAAAAGCAAATGAAAGTGATTGAGAGTGCAGCTGCTGAGTGGGAGCAGCTGGCAATAACTCTAGGATTTGGTCCACCAGTGATTAACTCTCTGAGAAGAGACTTCAGCCATGATTCCAAAGGAGCAGTGACAGAGGTCCTCACAAAATGGCTGAATGGAGAGAGTGAACTGGAGCTACCCATCACCTGGGAGACTCTCATCCAGTGTCTGGAGGATGCAGAGCAGGCTGGATTGAGTGAAGAGCTTACTGGCTTCTTTCACTTCAGTTGAATAAAGTAAGTTATTCAATATTTGTGCTGGATGTGTACCGTGAAGGCGTCTTGTCAGAATATACTAATGCCACCACAGCCTATCGTTTAATCATGATTCATGATAACTGACCCTTGAATGTTTTTGGCAAGCCATGTGATCATTTGTGTGGGACTTGAAACAATAATTATTAATGGCGATACTCAATTTTAGCGATCACATGTGCATGGTGTGCTTTTTTGCTTGTTGGCATCGTGATCAACTCAGTTTTGGTTGTCTGATAATCCGCAGAATCATGGCACTATAATTATGCTAACTTGATGTGGAACAACTGTAACTTACTGTTACAACCCCCACTGCATGTATATGCTTAAGCTCGTGTTATGCACCAACTTGGCATAATGGAGATTCCTATAATTGTTTAATACAATGTCTAACTTATTCAGGCCTTTACACAGAGAGATCAAGAGATTCTGAGCTAACAAGAAATGATTCTTACCTATGAGGTTGAGAAAGACATTCAGTGTAGCTCACAGTCTGTTTAAATGTATTTCAGAATAAGAATCTGTTTTTGTTTATTCTGTAGTTGTTTTTGTTTTTTTTTTAAAGTAAAAATGCCTACTGTAGACATCTATACATGAAGTGTTTTAGAATCAATAAATTTTTGTTTACTGACTAAAGTACACCTTAGTTTAGAGTTGAATGTTGTTTACTCATGAGTATACTAAGCCAAAGAACAATTCATGATTGTACATAAGACTACTGGTGAAGTGGGGTCAGGTGTTTCTGTTCTCCTTGAAACTGGTAAAGTGTTATCACTTGTGTAAGTTCTACAGTTTCATACACACTGTTTTAACAACCTTTACCATGCACATCATTTTGAAAAAAAATGTACACATAATATTATACAAATAATAATTATTTCTAAATATTACTGACCGAGCCTTCTAAAGTTGTGTTAAGAGCCAGTTTAAACCTTCATAGAGCCCAGTAGCTTGAGTGGCACATGTTGACTGGATGTACCACTGAAAGAGCAGCAGTGTGTGTGTGTGTGTGTGTGTGTGTGTGTGTGTGTGTGTGTGTGTGTGTGTGTAGTAACGTCAGCAATGCATTAATCTTGAAACACTGCTTTAAAGTGAGAAGGTGAAATGAATGAACTCCATGGTGCACCTAGATGTCGTGTGTAGCTGAGGCAAATTTTAAGTCTACATGAGTCACATTGCTACCTGTGTGTTCATTCATCTTTTATAAATGTAAAATATTACTATAACCATGTAGTCAATGCTAGTGTTTATGAGTCGGTGATCATGTTGTTTATGCTGTGCGTTCTGAATGCTGTTTTGTTATTATTGTAGTGTACAATCACAGATTAGTATAAATACTGGCTCAAGTCAATAGATCTAGAGCCCATGCAATTAAGTTGTGTATGTTGTGATAAATAATATAACAATTAAGGTTCCGAGGCTAGCTGGCATGCGTCAAAGGAAACCGTGGTAAAGTGTCATCACTTGTAAAAGTTCAACAATTTCATATATACTGTTATAGCAACCTTTACCATGCACATTATTTTTGAAAAAAATGTTTACACATATACAAATAATAATTTCTAGACAGTAAATATTACTGTGTTCACGACTGAGCCTTCTGAAGTTGTGTTGAGAGCCAGTCTAAACCTTCGTAGAGCCCAGTCCCTTGAGTGGCACATGTTGACTGGATGTACCACTGAGAGAGAGTGTGTGTGTGTGTGTGTGTGTGTGTGTGTGTGTGTGTGTGTGTGTGTGTGTGTGTGTGTGTGTGTGTGTGTGTGTGTGTGTGTGTGAGAGAGAGAGAGAGAGAGAGAGAGAGAGAGAGAGAGAGAGAGAGTTAACGTCAGCAATACATTAATCTTAAAGTGGGAAGGTGGTAGGTAAGAATTCCACCTTGATGTTGTGTGTAGCTGAGGCAAATCATGAGTTAAATTGCTACCTGTGTGTTTATTCATATGATGTAAGAGCTGGTGTTTTGGTTCTTACATTTCTTGTCCTCAGATTCTGTAGTCCTAGTTTCTCTTGAACTTCTGATACTTGCATGGCATTGGGAAGATCTTGCTTATTGGCAAACACCAGTAAGATGGCATCTCGAAGTTCATCCTCTTCAAGCTGAGAGAGAGAAAGAAAGAGAGGGAGAGGGAAAGAGAGAGACATGACAACATTGATATCAGAGAAAATAACTTTCAATCCACCACTGACCATTTTGTAGAGTTCATCTCTTGCTTCATTGATTCTTTCTCTATCATTGCTGTCCACTACGAAAATAAGTCCCTAAAAAAACATACATATATGAATGCACATAAAGTGAACAATAAAACCACTGTGGTTTTTAAACCAGACTAAACAGCAAAGAGGTGGGACAACACACACACAGGGCATGATACTGAACCATACACTCCCACCAACAAACATCTCAATTCAAAACAGCCACAAGAGAGAAAGAAGATAACAAATAGTGTGTGGAGAATTGTTACAAAGAGTGAGTGCATTGTGGATGAAACATGTACCTGTGTGTTGACAAAGTAGTGTCTCCATAGAGGTCTGATCTTATCCTGTCCACCTACATCCCACACTGTGAAACTAATGTTCTTATAGTCGACCGTCTCAACGTTGAACCCTAGAGAGAAGGAAAAGGAGAGAGTGAGAGAGACTGACAGGTGAGGGCATATCGCTGAACGCAGATATTTCAAGGTAAGAAGATACAAACACATTGTTGAATTTAGATAGATATTATAAGATACTGGGAATATATGAACAATGTGCAGCCATCACAGTAGAAGAATTTGTGACAAATGATCTGTTGCATGTGGGGAATGCATAATTTCTATTTCACAGTTTCACTAATAACAGCAGTAGACTACCCCACAGACATGGACAGACTGTATCACATGAGTATAATATGAGTTAACTTCACATGGATACTGTAATATGTTTTCACTTACTAACTGTAAAACAGCAATTGCCAGTGATACTAGGCCAACCATTGGACAACTGAAGTATTCTGAAACAATACTAGTTATCTATCCCACACAAAAGTGGTTGGCAGCTGCAATGTTGCAATACAGCACTAGTCTTTTATAAAGGATCATGAACACATGCTACTTATAGTACACACACTTACTGATGCTGCAGGTACATACCATCACAGTAAATAACACACACATGTGCTTACCTATGGTAGGAATGGTGGTCACGAT
Source organism: Tethya wilhelma (assembly GCA_964030475.1). Classification (NCBI taxonomy): domain Eukaryota; kingdom Metazoa; phylum Porifera; class Demospongiae; order Tethyida; family Tethyidae; genus Tethya; species Tethya wilhelma. The sequence continues at coordinate 11,350,245 of CAXIPT010000003.1, read as the reverse complement.
CTCTCCCAACTTCAACTTGTACAGAATGGTCGTCTTACCGGCAGCATCTAGACCAACTGCATAATGAAACCACATTATTTATCATCATTCCCAATTCAGTATCATTCCCAAAAGTAAACAATCTGGTATCATGAAATCTCACACGAACCATCTATTTGTATGTATGTATGTTCTCCCAGCTTACCCATGAGTATTCTCATGTTCTTCTTGCCGAAAAACTGTTTGAACAAATTTGAGATTGTCAAACCCATGACTGACAAAGATGTGAAGTTCAAATTTAGCTACTGTATCTTTATTCTCTTGATAATTATACAAAACTAGTTGAAGATTCTTTCTTTTTGAGCTGCTTTCAGTCACCAGTGGGTTTTAGTAGTACTTCTCAAGGCGGTGACGCTGTATATCTCGATGTGGTGGACGAGAAAAGCACTTTTTTGATGTTGTCAGGATCCACGTTGGCCACTGCCACGTCTACAATATCCTCTTTGTGTTGTCACATGGACCACACGTGACCGGAAATGATTAAAAGAGGCGTGGCTTATTAGCAATTAATTTTTAACCCCTTGCGTTGGTGCGATGAACATGTGTCAGGTTTGCAACTTGAAGACCTACTTCTGAGCGCGCTTCTGAGGCAGAGAATGGCAGTGAATACACTTGAACCATTAGTGAATAGTATCCTTGTCGTTCAAAAGAGTATTAGTCAATTGCATGCAAGGTTTACTGTAATCTTTTCTATGCTGCAAATGAATGAAATTTTTCAGAGAATTTTCAAACTTGACGAAAATTTCCATCAGAGACTGTGTCAGTGATCACTTCAGACGGTCGAGTGATTGTGGTAAGTATGATAAATGAGTTATTTGTGTGATTAAATGAGTTACCCTATACTCCCGGTCTGTCCTAACTGACATCAGGGTACGCTGAAGGGGTTTGATCAGACAATCAATCTTATTTTGGCTGGCAGTCATGAGAGGGTGTATTCATCAGGTGCAGGTGTGGAGGTAGTGCAGCTTGGCTTGTACATTATCAGAGGAGATAACATGTGAGTCATTAGGGTATACATATTGGGTATGTACTTAATGAAGGTAATGTACATGTATAAGGGTGTACTTGGTCATGGTCCCTTTATGATGTAGCACATGTATAAGGTTATTCTCATAAATGCACACACACATGCATACATCTATGCTCAGTGCTGTTGTTGGTGAAATAGACGAAGAAATGGAAGCAGAAATAAACTTGTCAGAAATCAGAGCAGAACCTCTCAATCCTGTTGTTCACTGACAACACTCACATGCATGCACTTAATCTTCACACAACACACCCACATAATTGTATAGACAAACAAATTGTATATACCACACAGGTTGAAATTCTATTTAAAAAAATATTTTATTCATTCAGTGAATTCAAATTGTACAAAACAAACTAACTAAAAAAGATGTAACCACAATTCCAAACATGCGTGATTCCTTCATACACCATAAACAGCTCTGGTGTTCTCTCTCACAGTTCCCAGCACATCCACCAGGTCGGCCTTCTTTAACCTGGCAATCTCTTTGGCCACGTAAAAAGCTAGTGCTGGATGACTGAAACGGCACCAAAGAGCCTTCGGTAGATTGTAAGGAGCCATGTAGGGAGCATCAGTCTCTACCAGGAGCCTTCCGAGGGGAACTTCGGTGGCCACTCGTCTCAAATAGGTTTGTCTCTGATTTGTGACATTGCCACACATCCCAAAATAAAGGTTAGGAAAATCTTTCAAGAATTGTTGGGCCGTTTTGAGACTTCCCGTGAAACAGTGAAGATGAATGAACCAATCACTCGGTACGTGTTTCGATAGAATGTGATGAAGTTCCTCTTCAGCATCACGACAATGAATGACCAGTGGTTTGTTGAACGGCAAGGCCAGTTGTAACTGGTGCTGAAGTATATCTCTCTGGGTCCGAGAATCAGAGGGAGAGTGATCCGAATAGTCGAGACCGATTTCACCAAAGGCGACACATTTCGGGTGTTCGAGACATTTCAACAGTTTGTCCTCCAACTCTATTCCATTGCTGTAGTAGTACTTAGCATTGTGAGGATGAATACCAAATGTACCCCATACATTTGGTTCCGTTAACAGTTCACTCCACGTACCAAACGAACTCGAAAAGGCAGCAGGATCGCAAAATGTCGTGATGCAACCGTCAAAGTTTTTCGGATATTTTTGCATTCTCGAAAATTCTGCAAAACTTCCACGATGTTCGTAGCGATCAAAGACATACTCTAGATGACAGTGAGTGTCGATGAAGGGAGGAAAGGGAACTCTCGGAGACATCTTGGCTCCATTGTCTCTGTCAACTCCTGGTCCAGGCTTGAAGTGAGGATGCTTGTCAGGGAGGGGCTGTGGCGTTGTAGCTGCACTAGTGTGAAGAGGAGGTGATGAAATAGTCGGACATTTTTCATTTGCTTTTCCGTTAGGTGTGGGATGTTGTTGTTGTGTTTGGACTGAGGATGGTGGTGGATTCGACCTAGTGTCGGCCACTTTTGATTGTGGATTGCTATTAGAAGTGGATGATGTCATAGGTTTTGAAGGGGAATCCCAAACACCCATGCTCCTCTTCTTCTCAGGTTTGTTGGACAGACTAGGCCACTGGCTTGAGGAAAGGATATCATCTTTAACGTTACCTGAGCCAGCACATTTTGAACTTGTTGCAGTTTGCTTTGGTGGCTGTACTTGTGGAGTAGGAGCCTTTGTAGTTGCAGAGGAATGGTGTTCTTTTCTCCGCGTGGTTTCTTTGGTCAGAGAAGGGCAGTCTCTCTTGAAGTGCCCTGTGCCACCGCACTGAAAGCAGGTCAGACGAGCCAGCTGGTCACTCTTCCTCTTAGGACAGTCTCTTTTGATGTGGCCTTCCTGGTTGCAATAGAAACACCCTGTCTTCTGTAGCTGTGTATTCATGATCACAGCTGCATGCTCTGGACTTAATTGTGCACCGGTGAAGGTCGTCAGAATCATTTCCACATTAATTCACGAATCGCGAATTAAGGGGTGCATTACGTAATGATTATGTAATTTCAGGGAGACGTAGTAAACATCATGTGACATCCTGCTGAACCTTGCACAAAAAAAGCAACAGGTTGCAAATCAGCAGTGATATCTTCAAGAAATAGCTAAAATTTGGTAAGTCTAGTAAGTTCTGAAGTAGTCCTAATTTACTCTTAGATCTCTTAGCTGTCAGAGTAGCGTCAACGGGATTTCATTTCATGTATAAGTTTTGATATACATTCTTCACAATTTTTTCGTGTAGATTTTGATACTTAATTGACTCCAAATCAGTGTTTGTATCAACCACCTGATCTGATCACAATCAATCCTAGACTCTGACAAGATGTGCTGAATGATCATATCGGCCTGTGAATGGGTAGGCCACAAAATTGCCAAGTGTTTTGGCAAAGGAGGTGATGAGGAGGAGAAGAAAGAGGGGGTCCAAAATGGTGGGGTGCCAGCAGCTTCGTGTGGTAGGCCAAGCAAGCAGGAGTTGCGTAGACAAAAGGAAGAGGATGAAGCTTATCGCAACTTGGATCGCTACGGTTATGAGTCGTATGGATGACGTTAAGTTGGGAGCCTGCACAGAAAAAGGGACAAATTCTCTCTAGAGAATTGTACAGTGTGGGATCCCATTACATGTTCACAAAATTTTTTAACTTCTCAAACTGTTACCTTTATTTTTTCTTCTAGTCATTCTATGATCGCACTGACTTCGTGTGGTGTGATTCGCTCATGTTTATTTATATTTTGGTCATGTGTATATCCTGTCTTAGTTCTGTGTGTTGTGCAATTCCTAGCATATTTTGTCAGGGCTGAGAATATTTGATCTGCATCACAACTTTCTTTTTTAGGTTATGTTTTGTTTGTCATCTCTAATTTTTGTCTTAATTTTTGGTAGCTGCTTTGAAGGCTCTCATCTCAACCTGTGAATTCAGTTGATGTTAGCCTGATTGTATAATAGCTCCAAAAAAAAGAGGTTTTTAAGTTTCAACAATAATTATTAATAATTATTGACAGTTGGTTATAATATAATACATATATACTTCAAGTCATAAATCTTTAATAATTATTAAAAGTGCTAAACAAATGCCTGTGCAAACAACAGCAAAATGTGGTACAAAAGCTGATAAGTCATTGACTATCAATTTATTGTACAATAAAAACCTACATAGCTACACACACACACACACACACACATAGTAAGACACAAGTACTAACATACATGCATTTCACAAAATAAGAACAGGCCACACATATTATACGTGTATGTATGAATACAAAGATGAAAACTCAAACCACAAAGAAATAAAGAGAGCTATATAATAAACTTGAATAATTTATCAATGAATAGTAGTGTGAGTCTGTGATGATGGGTGGGTGATTGTCACAATCTCATGCTCTGTTCGTTATTGCATGTATCTTCCAGTGTTGAGGTTCCTGACGAGGACCATGAGGTCTACCAATACGAATACCATAACCTGTAAAGAAAGAGGTCGAGTGCAAAATTATTTAGCTTTGACAAATTCACAAAACCTACAGCAGCTAATCTATAGATTGAACTAGGCCCTCTTTCTCTTTGCATGCTAGACCACAGAAGAACAAAAAATGGAGAAATTCACAATATAATCTTTACTGGGACAAAAGCCGAGAAAAACTAAGCTCATTTTCTTTGGGATTGGTTTACAATGCTGTTTTTAATGTGTGGTGTTGAGTAAGGTTAGTCTGATAGCTTACCTAATTCACCAGGAAATTTGAATCTGTCCATGTTAAGTGATGTCCTAGGTGTAATCTGCTGTGGCTGTTGCTTTGATTTCGGCTCAGAATTGGCAGAAGATAAACCATGATCACTGTTGGACTTGACTGCAAGTGTATGCAAGTGTGTGTGTATTATGTATATATGTATGTATGAATACATTTAAAGTGTCTATACACACTCACCCATGCTTCCAACTGGACCACTGATGTCTGACGAAGTAACTTTCTTTTTCTCCTGAAAAAAAAACAACAAAAAAAACAAGCCGACAGACAATCACAATAGAATGATTTGAAGCTCCATATTCTTCACAGTACATTAGAGTTTTATTTCTCACATATACTCCTATAATACTATAGCTAGCCCACCCATGTACCTTGGTACTGCGACTGAAAAATTTCTTTCCCATAATTTTCAATCCACCTGATGTAGCTGTCTTGGATTTGGTGGGGGAGGTGTTTGACTTGACGGGGGACTGAGAGGACCTGCCCCCCGATGACGAGGAGGACGAGGGGGTGGGAACACTGCTGGTGAGAGGCTGACTCTGGTTAACTGTGTGTGTGTGTGTGTGAGAGAGAGAGGCAACGATCATAGCCTACACACCAATACATGGGTCGACACACATCACACTGTTCAAACCAAGCAAACTGCAGCAAGCAACATGGTGGTCCAGGACTACACAGTATATAATATTAGCCTCTTAAACCAGACCTTCCCGTTAAAGTGCGCGGGAAGGGTCTGGCTTACGAGGCTAATATTGTACTGTACACTCACTTGGAAGTGGGTGTTCATAGACACCGTCAGAGCTTGAAGCTCCCACAACATCATAGGTTCCTTGAAACTCAAACTGCTCCTTCTCTTTGCCCGTCTTCTTCGGCTTCTCTCTTCCAACCTTTGCTGGTTCGTCTATCAACTCTAGACTTGCAGTGGTTCTTCGTGGAATGTCAGGAGGTATTTCATCAAAGGAGTCTTCCAGTCCTGGGCGTTGAGGAGGGGGAGGGGTTGGTAGACGTGGTGGATCAGGCTCTTCATCCACACTCGCTAGAATGTCATCATCCAGTTGCATCATAATCTGAGGGAAAGTGTGTGTATAGACAGAGTTCAAAATACCGGTATCGAACATTCTACACACACTGTGACACGAAGGATCTTATACTTACATTAAAATAATAATGCCAACAATTTATTTACAAACTGACAATAGAGAGTCTCAATCCCAGGCCCCTCTCTTAGCTCTTTTTTTGCAAAAAAGCACAGAGCCTGGGAACAAGGCTAGACAATAGACGCATATGCAATAAAAGTAATGACCAGAAGATGATATCCACATCAAAATGACCTCAGTATTTCTCTCAATACATTACCTACTAGCTACAACTACATATCATTCACTAGCCCCTTCTTTCTCCCACTCACCAATTCAGCAATGCTGGTCTTGCTACTGACGCTACTATTCAACTGCTGCTGTTGCTGTTCCTTCTTCTCCAGCTCCTTCTCGACTCGGTCCAGAGGAGCTTGTTTCCCTGTCTCTCCACTCACCACCATGATGGGCGGTCCAGTGTCTGTAATCTGTGACATATCCACAGTGCTGTACATAGAGTCGCCGACTATAGGTTCATTCTGATTCGAAGTTATGGACGAACGATTTGATCGATTCGGTGTGGAAGTATGCGAGGGGGTCTTTTCTCGTGAGGGAACATCCGGGGGAAATTTCCGTACGGGTTCGGGCGAGGGATGTTTCGGGAGGGGTGCAGGGGGTAGAGGTCTGTTTACCGGACTGGTCCCTCTATCGGGAAGCTGTGGTGGCTTCCTAAGAGGCAGTGGAGAGGGTTGCTTTGGTCTACCATTGCCGGGTGGCTCTTGGCTAGACTGCCTCCTTGGAGCTGGCACGGGCGACTGCTTTGCCTTCAAATTTTCGTACATTTCATCTCCACCGGCCGTCAATGAGGAAGAAGAAGTGGTGTTCATTTTCGTAAGACCGTTATTGCTCGTCGTTCTCGTGACCGGTTTCCTAGCAATGGGAGGGGATTTTCCTGGTGGTTGAGGTGGCTTCGGTTTGTTTTTCGGTTCGACGTTTTCGTAGCCTCCCTTCGTACGAGGAGGGGCTATGGGTTCATTACTGTCGACAGGCGCTTTGTTCCTACGAGAGTGGGGGACAGGGGGCGGGGCAAGGCTTTGGTGGTCCTCATTCAAAGTGGGCGTGTCACCATTAGGAGGTTGGGGAGACTGAGATGCACTACGAGGGGTGTCTGCCGCTTTGATGGCAAGGTTCTCGTAAGGACTCTCAGTTCTCTGTTAAATAGAGAGAAATATTGAACATAAGAAACTAAAAAGCAAGTACTTGAGAATAAATTCATATAATTAAGTCCACACACTTACAATTTTGAAGTTCATGTTACAAACATCTCCGACACAAAACATAATATTTTAGCTAGCTCACGTATATTGCATGGCACGTGATGGACACTGACCAGTCAATGAATACCACAGAGCAATTCATGCATCTAGGAAGCCAGTACACAGTGTACACACTAGTACTGGTACTACACATTCACTTTGAACAGTACATTGTAGCTAAATAACAATATCATATGCTTATACATAGAAATGTGCAGTACTGTGTATGTACTGCATGATAGACTTCAACAAGAATCATGCAGTATCGCATACTGTACAGTAAAGAAATTTTTTTTGAGAAACTCAATATTAATTCTACAATGGTAAACAGTAAGTTTAATCTAGCATAATAACAAAGAAGTAACATCAATGAATACAGGCCTAACATCTTTGTTTTTACAGAAACTTATAAAGGCAAACATAATTCAATCGCTGACATACACTGATAGAGCTTTAGTTTCAGAATCAAACACTTTTGACACAACTATCTACGATAGCTAGCATCTTCTCAAACTCTACACGCCACTTTAAACTCTGACTGTATCGTGAATTATGGTGCCCATATATACACACACATTGCATTCCAATTAGAGCACACTGCCTACAATTACCTTGTTTACAAACACACACATGTACGGTTTACACGGTAACTGATTGCGTTTCTGACGAGAGATTGTTTATGTATCGTATAAAATCACAGGCCTATACAAAAACACTATACCACCCACTGCAACACATACACACACACACACACACACGATAAATTCAAAGCAAGATTATAAAACTTTGGAGACAATCAACTAATCTTGAAAACAGTTTAGACTGCAGTTGGCTAGGCTCTAAATGTTATGGGCCAAGATATATTGTAATATCAACCTACATCAATTACTGCCACAAGTCTGAGGCAATTTGTGCCTGGGGGGGCAATTATTAACTACCAAACAAGAATCTAATGTGCATATATTATTGTCTTCACAAATGCTCATTATATCCCAAACAAAAGCCCACGGTCAATATACCTAGATTCACAGTGTTTCCTATTGTGTGTAGCTACCAGTATAGCAAGCATACAGTGTGTGTATGGTCTAGCCTCGTAAACCAGGCCTCCCCCACTTTGCTTATTGAAAAGCACATGGGGACTCGAACGGCCTGGTTTATGAAGCTATACGAATAGTCATATGTCTCAGTGTGTTTGATAATACAATCACATTGTGTCTTGGGTTGGTCATAAATATTCAAAAATATTGTGACCTGCCAACTACACTTTTTGTCATGACGATATTTTTTTCACTCTGGCTTGCCTTGTACGGATCCCTCTATTTAAAGAGCAGGTCGGTCACAGGAGGAATCGAGACGACAGGAAGATGGAGAAACGATAATGATGCGTATATGTGTACAAGAGCATATGCAAACATACAAACATACAGTCATACAGCAAATGTACTGTACATAGCCTCATGCCCAGATCAGAGAAAGCAAAGTAAAGACTAGGAATGAGGCTATCTAAACATACATGTACTGTACATTCACACTGTCTGTGAATGTACATGTAGTTTGAGTTAAAATACAAATATACAGACAAAAACACATTGACAAGATGACTAGCTATCTAAATAATCTTAAAACTACCTCAAAATGAACCTCTCTCTCTCTCTCTCTCTCACCGGTTGAACTGGAGAAGGTTTCTCCGGAAGGTCTGGCTGTATCCCCAGCGCCCTCCTGCACAGCTCCACCACAGCCAGGTAGACAAAGAGGTACTGGTCCTTGGCCTGCACCATGGCCGGTCTCTGTTGCCTCATCTTCTCCACGATGGTATGGACCGACAGCTTCTCAGGGACCGTCTGTAACCATGGTTACTGATAAGATGATGCATGCACATTGACAGACAATAGCACACATAAATGTACCTTTGTTAAGATCATGGTCCTTGCGATATCAATGGCAAGGATGGTCCCTGTCCTACCACATCCAGCACTGAAGGGGAGAGAGAAAAGAAAGAGAGAAAGACACATAATTATGACAGAGAGAGGCATCAATGTAGCCTCGTACCCAGGCTCTCTCCTTTGACCTTACATTAAACCCAGACCCCTTCCTTTCCATGAGTAAAATGTCAAAGAGGAGTATGGACTCCAATATTATCTTGTATATTATGCATGCATGCCTAAAATACCATGTGGTTTCCTGTATTGGTCTTGTGTACATGTACGTACTTGAGAGCCTGGGTATGAGGCTACCATCAATGACAGATGAATTAGCCTCGTTCCCAGTCTTCTCCTTTGCGAATATTTTCTTCGAAAATAAGGAAGCAGAGAAAATATTTGCGAAGGAGGAGCCTGGGAACGAGGCTACAGATGAATATAAACTTCTTTACACAAATAGACCACTACAGCAGACATGATTTCACTTTTTCCTTCCCTCAGAACACACTCTGTCTCCCTGAAGCCATATGATACCTACCTGCAGTGAACTGCAATGGGCACCTCCAGCCTCTTCCTGTCTAGGTGGACTTTCTCTATCATTCTGATGATGGGTTCGCACGACTTGGGCTTCCCATGGTCTGGCCACGCAGCATAGTGGTACTGACGGATGGTCTGCTCTTCCTAGAGAGAGAGAGAGAGAGAGAGAGAGAGAGAGAGAGAGAGAGAGAGAGAGGATAAAGGATTATGGAAAATAAACGCATGAAGATGATCACTGACTTACTCCTTGACACTCAGCCTTCAAATCTCTTATCACAAAATCGTTGGATACACTTATTTCCTTTACCTGAGAACACAACAATCATAGCATATCTATTACCCAGTGAATCAAATATTGTCATAATGATGACCATGCAGTGAGTGTGAGTGTTTCCCCCCTCCATGCAAATGCTTACCGTGGTAACTTGAACAGACCCGTACATCTTACTCTCCCGGAGGTTGGGCCAGTATCTCTCACATTTCTTCTTCCCCATCTCCACCTCTCTGCACGCCATCACCACAATCTGTAAGATGAGTATGATATGGGTATGGATCGAGGGAAAGAGAAAAGTACCTATGTCATGCTTTTTGCAAAACAACAATCTGATGATTCATCATAATATATGTGCATGAGTATAGATCTGGTGTCTTTTGGGTCAGCCATTTTCCCAAATTCCATAGAAATATAAACAGCTTCTAGGTAAATTTGAACTTGTAGATTTGCAGACTCTCAGTAGTCTTGTTCCCAGGCCTTCCCCTCTCTAGAGAGGAAGAAAGAGCAAGGGACCTTACTGCGCTTTTTTGGCAAAAAGAAACAGCAAAGGAAAGGGAAGGGCCTGGGATTGAGGTTAAACTTTCAGCCAGTTAGGAGAAATATTATAGGAAGTTAACGAATATATTCTCGTGATCACGTCTGGTAGTTGCAAAAATATGTTCTGTTACAAGGCCACATGGCTAGCCAGCTACATGTAGCTGCAAGGCTTGTTGTTTGGCACGATGTGTTATTGAACAAGGAGTTATGGGAAGTCTTGTCTGCAGAGACAAGTTCCATGAGTGCAGCTTCAGGAAGGGAGCATCACCAAAGATGGTGGCAATGCACATGAACTTCAGAAGACCCTGACTGATTGGGTGACAGGTAGCTAGCGTAGCTAACAACTATTATCAATTTGTGACTAAACACCCATAAAATAACTAAATCATATCGAAGTTGGCAATACACGTGTACTATGTATACACTTGAGCATCTGAAAATGTATGTACTTGCTCACATAAATTATGTATCATTCAACGAGTGCAATGTCTATCCACATTCACCACATAGTTGACATTTCCATTGTATCATGCAGTAAACTGTGTGTTTTAATTTTATACTGAAAGCGTATACACAAAATACTGTCCATACCACTACTGACTCTGACATCAAAATGCCGTCCCCCCTCCCTCTCCCCCGTTCCCTCTCCCCTGTTCCTCCTCACCTCAATGTTGTGGTACCAGAGCATCCTCCAGAAGTCTTGCACTGTGCCTGGGAGGGGACCTTGGGCGGCAATGTACGTCACTTCATCGTCAGGCCCCTGCAATTATGTGCAATTACATGAATGAGCATGTGTGAATGTGTGTGTGTGTGTGTGTGTGTGTGTGTGAGCTGGAGAAAGAGCGTTATGAAATTTTAATATCAAGTTGAAAGAAAAACTGTGAAAGCACTAATCCATACTTAAGAAATGGGTAAGCTTTGTTCCGTGTATACTGCATGTTTGTGGTGTACTTAGGGTGATCATGTTTACGTATTGTTAGCCTTAAAACTAACGTATACCGTATATCTCCACATATACATACTACTAGGTAGCTATGACCATATTGTAGGCAGCAATACATATGCACTATATACATGTAGGTACAGCTATCGGACGTTGATAATTCCCAAAGCTATAAATCTAATGATAACTACAACGATGAGATGTAGTTTTCAAAAATTCTCAATTCTCGAAATTCCCTGTAAGTGTGTGTCAACCAAACCAAAAGGTGAAGACTGTTATGATACAAGCCATAGCGAGGCAAGAAAAAGTTTACACTCCAGTGAACTTTCAATTGACATGAAACCAAACTTAGTATGGTCTTTGATCATGGAGCCCCAGAGTGGACAAGTCATGTTTATAGGAAAAATAAATAGTTTTTTAATAGTTATTTACTTTGGTGGTGGAACTGACTGCTGGAGGCTGGTAATCGGAGAACCCACAACTGTAGACTGTGTCCAACAGCCACAGCTGTGAGAGTGGCTGTCAGACACTGAAAGTCTTCACAGTGTAGTCTAGCTGGCTGTGGGCTGATAGGTTAGCTAGCTACAAGAATGCCCACTCAAAACACAAACAAAAATTTTACACAGAACCAACTAAATGGTGGTGAAGTATCCCAGTAACCTAGTCTACTGAGCTAAACTTTCTTATCATGCAACCTTTTTTTCCCAGTTGCATATCAGGGATAGAAAAAAAAAGGATCTAGCTCAATAGAGTACCTAGCAACCTAGCAACCTCACACACATACACACAATCAACAGACTTACAGTGATGTAGTTGGCATTGATGTAGTCAGATCCATCCTGTCCTTCTATAGGGTGGAGAGAGACACGAGTGTACTCAACTGCAACGGTGTGTGTGTGTGTGTGTGTGTGTGTGTGTGTGTGTGTGTGTGTGTGTGTGTGTGTGTGTGTGTGTGTGTGTGTGTATGAAATTTTTACTACTTGTTCATTAACTTTTTTCAACACTACAGTGTGGAGACTATCAGAGACTGGTTAGTCACTACAAAAAGCTTGAGTAGCAACTACAACAGCTTTATTATGCTGGAAGAGGCTAATGCACATGCGCATAATAATGTCACGTGGACAATGACCTTTGAACTCTACCTACAAGATGGCTGATTGTAGTATACATGAATTTATACACTAAGTTTCAAAGCTTTCTACTTTTTGTTTAGGCATATTTATGATCAAAACGAGTATCAAGGAATGTACGTACGTAAATACGTTAGAGAACAAAAATGGTACTATGGTGGCTTCCCACTAGCACTCTCTACGAGTGCTGAGGAAAGTTTTTGTGAGCCTTAGGCCTTACATGCTGTGATCTGCCAGTGAGAGCCTCTGAGCAACTTTGAAGGTTTAATTTTGTTTGACTAGATTTTTATAGCGACCAACATTTTGTAAGTTGTGTCTATGGGATAGTCGGCCCATTCCTACTATACATACATACTACCGTACGTATGATTATTGTTGTGATTGAGATATGAATTCTCAGGATAAAACCATTTACAGAAGATTCTGTTTACTCTTTCTGTGACTTGATTTTCTGTGGTATCATGCATAATTTCTGTGCATATGTAATAAGCTATATATATATTATGGCTTAGAATTTCATTATGGTAATATTGTAGAATTAAGCATTGCAACATGATAGTGGGTTTCTGTCAAAATTAATTAGTTTGCATTTCTATGTGTCACTGACTGGTTGTTTGGTGCATGGTTGCATGGGTCTCAGGAAAACACAGTAGAGTGGGAAACTTTCGCGGATGTCTCTAGTCAAACATTTGTGCGGTTTAACTTTTGCGGATGAGCTGTGTGAGCCCATATGTGAATATGTTATGGAGAATTTCAAGGATAAAAACTTTCATGGATGGATCGCGATCTACGAAAACGGCGAAAGTCAGTAACCCCCGCGAAACTTCCCCGCTATACAATTATAAAAAAGAATTGGGTATTGTACAAAAGTCATGTGGTCTAGCTCGATTCACACATAGCATGTGGTGGCACTGCATACATGGTGGGGTTAATAATTATGGCTTGTACGATTTCAGTGCATGCATGCATGGTGTATACATGTAAAACGTATCAAGCATATACATTGCATGGGTTATGTCTATTGAATCCTAGTTTATAATGCAAAATGTTTTCATGGCTATATACTGGCTTGGGTTGGCAACCATTTATACACTTAAGTCATGCATGTACATACGTGTACATATGTACATACATACATGTGCATGCATATACACGCATGCAGCTTTAAATTATTGCACCTATAATTATTTGTATCATTTTAATTGACTTGCCTTCTGATCATCAACTGGTCTGTTGTTGAAGAATTAAATAAAACTGTGACAGTGCATCTGTAGCACTGTGACCACAGCGAGATATATGTATCCCGAAAACCTATAAAATGAAACAAAGGAAAATAACTGTACCAAGTTTTTTTCAACTTCACAAACTTAAAAAGGCAGCCAAAATAGTTGCATGTCCTTAAGTGGGCAGCACTCGACCATGCATTGAGTGCTGCCCACTTACGGGTCATGCAAGTATTGTGTGTGTAAGTAATATCATATGGATATAATGACTAAGGTACACCACACATTCATTAATTTTTTTACTAAGCATGCTCAGAAAACCACGTGGCTTGGCAGATATCAACGCTGCTGCATTACCAATAGCACATTGGCATGCCGAGGGTTTGAACACTTTGATCGTACGTGTGTTCACTTGTTATAAGTGTAAATCATGTTTACACAACATGAATCTAAATACATGCCTCAGAGCATAGAGGGAGCTAAGTGCATCACGACAGAGACCAAATGTGCCCACACCCATCTCCAGATCGGAGAAGTCAGTGATCTTGGAGGTGTGGTGTTTGAGAGTGAGTGCCTGGAAGTTCTTCTCCTCCACTCCACAGCCATTGTCACTGACCTCCATCAGCTCAGAGCCATGGTCCATGAGACGTACCTCTGTAGGAAGATAGTATGAAACAGGGGCTGATGCATGCATGCAATTTTAATCAGTTTGAAGTGCATGCAACACATACTACTGATAACTCGATCGGTGGTACAGAAAAAAAGTGACTGTGTGCATGAATATAGGGATTGGAGGTTTATAAGTAAAGAGAATTTGTAATAGAGCTAGCATATACATGAACATACACACACACACACACACACTGGAAAAGAATTAACATATGCAGACATTGATAAAGTATATATTAATATTCTCCCAAACTACTATAATTATTAACTTTGTAATGCCCGGTACCTTTTATCTATGCCATGAGAGTGGCCGCTCCGCATCTAGTTCCTTCACATCCACTGCCAGAGAGAGAACCACTTGACCAGAGCAGATCTGGACAGTACATTTGTCAATAGCCTTCACAGACATCTTTGTGTGTTGAACCATAGATAATATAGCAGTTCCCCTGCTATATTATCTATGGTTGAACTGTGACTGCATACTGTTTATAACTATTCACGTGGGTTTGGTAAATGGTCGTCAAACTTAAATTATAGTTGATATTGACAAAAATATTATTTGTGATGCTGACAATAAATAGTGCATAAATGAAAAATGAATTTAAATAAACAAAATAACAAGCATTATCTACATAAATATACATAGATTTACACTAGACTATCATAATTACAATTATATTATACAATAATAATTAAATTAATTGCACAGACCCTGTACGTAATTTAATACACTCACAAAATCATAGATAATTAACACAACTATGTCAAAATAGATAAATATGGAATACTATTTTCTCACTCTCTCCAAGAAAATAAACATTCGTAACATGCAAGCATATACTATATACATGTAACACTACCCTTATCTCTCTACATATAATACCATACACTAATGCATAATTTAGGTACCATGCACTTATTTATACCGCTGTTGATTGGTATAATTGTCTACAAGCTGAAGGTTTTGAACCAAGACTATTAGTTTCACTTTCAAAACTATCTTGGGTGGTAAAGATACGATTAGGCTGCCCAAAAGAGCTCGATTGTCCTTCTTTAACATACTCAGGTGAAGTTTTTCGAGCCGCCATTACCGACGGAGAATTGCTACGATATTTCGTAGCCTTTCTCGGACTAGGCGGAGGAGCGTCCAACTTTCTCATCATGTTCTTCCAAAGATCACACTTGTTGACCTCCTGCGAGATGTTAAACGACTGACCTCGCTTGTTAAAGAGTGGATTTCTCGCGTTGTACGTATCCGGCACAGGTTCGCTCGTCACAACATCTTCGTGATTTTCACTACCACCATCACCGTCAATATTCTCCTCTGCTGGTTGTCCACCATCAGTAAAATCTTCCGTGCCTGCTTGACCCTCTTCGGCTGATCCGTGGTCACATTTTCCCTCGTCTTTGTCCTCACGGAACCTCTTGCAGTAGAGCTTGTCGGGGATGGGCTCATCCAAGAGCTCAAGATCGTGTTTTGAGAATATGAATCCTAAGAGGTATCTTCCTAATACTAGTGTCAGCACCTGGAGATAACGTTTAGTATAATGCTTGAGAACATTTCAAAGCCAATGAAGTATATTAAGTAAGTTATTTTAGTTATGTGGAAGAGATTGAACCAAACTCACGAACTCACTCATTCACTCTCTCTCTCTCTCTCTCTCTCTCTCTCTCTCTCTCACACACACACACACACACACACACACACACACACACACATCGACTCACCACAAGAGGAAAGACCACCTTCAATTGAGTCACAAGTAGAAAGACTATCAACAGCATCAAGAACACTATCTGTATGATGGTATACATGTGGATCCGACTAGTGGGAATGTGACGAAAATACTTGCAGTCCGGCTTGTACTTGTTTGACATGAAAAAAAGTTTAACTCTTTTCATGAACTGGATTCCATTGAGTGAGGACACACCCAGATATAGGAGGAGTCCGTAGAGGACAGGAAGAGGGAGGAGCTGAAGGACAGGGTAGGCCATGACAGAGAGAGCCACCAGGATGGCCATAAAGAAGAGAGTTACTCTCTGTTCCCTGTGTGTGTGTGTGTGTGTGTGTGTGTGTGAAAGGCAGGGGAGAAGGATTTGTCATATGAAAATGAAAGCTGAACTATTGTAACCAGCATTAAAAGAGCTTTCAAGTGATATCTGATTTTCAGTGTTTTGAACAAAGGCCACACATGATGCAGAAGTTGCTCTTACAGCATGCTAATCCTCAAAAATAGAAATACATGTATCGTCGAAAATTTCTAGCTATACGGTAGCTACGTAAAGACTCAGATAATGCAAGAACACATGAAGGCTCTCTCTCTCTCTCTCTCTCTCTCTCTCTCTCTCTCTCTCTCTCTCTCTCTCTCTCTCATACACAGTAAAGGTATGCGGTTGAGTGCATTGTTAGCCTTTCCTCATGTCACTGATGTATATACACTGTACCTTGCCTATCTTTCCTCCAGTGTGTTGTTTATGCATATTGCCAATTTCCTCCATTGCAAGTGAATAGTTATATTTTTTCTGATTGACAACTAAAGGCTCTCATCTATCCAAAATTTAACATCACCATAGGTTAGCGATCACATGCACATTGACATGTTTTGAACAATCCAACAATAAACTTTCACTGGACTGGGATCGATGACTGTTACTGGCCAAATTTGTCTATAAGTATCTGTGAAGTATGTTCACCAACAGAGAGGGAACATGTTGCCAGCTATATATGTGCCATGGGGATGTATGTCTCAACTGACACACACACACGCACACACACACACACACACACACACACACACACACACACACACACACACACACNTGTGGTGTACTTAGGGTGATCATGTTTACGTATTGTTAGCCTTAAAACTAACGTATACCGTATATCTCCACATATACATACTACTAGGTAGCTATGACCATATTGTAGGCAGCAATACATATGCACTATATACATGTAGGTACAGCTATCGGACGTTGATAATTCCCAAAGCTATAAATCTAATGATAACTACAACGATGAGATGTAGTTTTCAAAAATTCTCAATTCTCGAAATTCCCTGTAAGTGTGTGTCAACCAAACCAAAAGGTGAAGACTGTTATGATACAAGCCATAGCGAGGCAAGAAAAAGTTTACACTCCAGTGAACTTTCAATTGACATGAAACCAAACTTAGTATGGTCTTTGATCATGGAGCCCCAGAGTGGACAAGTCATGTTTATAGGAAAAATAAATAGTTTTTTAATAGTTATTTACTTTGGTGGTGGAACTGACTGCTGGAGGCTGGTAATCGGAGAACCCACAACTGTAGACTGTGTCCAACAGCCACAGCTGTGAGAGTGGCTGTCAGACACTGAAAGTCTTCACAGTGTAGTCTAGCTGGCTGTGGGCTGATAGGTTAGCTAGCTACAAGAATGCCCACTCAAAACACAAACAAAAATTTTACACAGAACCAACTAAATGGTGGTGAAGTATCCCAGTAACCTAGTCTACTGAGCTAAACTTTCTTATCATGCAACCTTTTTTTCCCAGTTGCATATCAGGGATAGAAAAAAAAAGGATCTAGCTCAATAGAGTACCTAGCAACCTAGCAACCTCACACACATACACACAATCAACAGACTTACAGTGATGTAGTTGGCATTGATGTAGTCAGATCCATCCTGTCCTTCTATAGGGTGGAGAGAGACACGAGTGTACTCAACTGCAACGGTGTGTGTGTGTGTGTGTGTGTGTGTGTGTGTGTGCATGAGTGAGTGAGTGAGTGTGTGAAGCCAAGTATACTGAGGTACATGTGCCATGCTTTTATGACAAGCTAACGAGCATCTAACCGTGTGTGTGAATGTGCTTAGTACACATAACGTTTGAACACAAGTAGCTGTAGACAGACGCTCAGTGACCTTTTAAGGAACTCACTTTTCATAACACATGCTCAAAAAACATTTCCAGAATCACGAAGTAAACATCACTATCCAAGAAAAACAAATGGCTACAACTGATAGACAAAAACATACCAGGCACAAATGCATACTAGTCTAGTGCACACATACACACACATGCAACTTGAAGAGCTTAACGCAATCGAGTGCAAAGATGTCCATGGCTTAGAAAGGTAGGCAAAATGCAGGGACTTTTTTCACCCAGCTCAGTAAGCTTCCAAAATTTGTGAGTAAAGTTGAGCCTAGTGTGTAGTGATGAAGCCACCACTTATCACTCCACGTAGACACAATCAGGAGCAGGGTCTATTCTACACAGATCACAAATAATTTCCATGTTTTTGGACAGTGTAGACAGAACATCAGCAAACAACTCTAGATTGTTTTGGGGTGAACTCTCCAAGTTACCAGCAAAGCCATCTAACTCACCATGAACTCCTTGAGAAAGACATCCTCTTCTTGGTTGTTGGTGATCTTGTCGAAATTCTCCAGAAATGCTCTCAGGGTGCCTTCAAACGCCATGTCTGCTCTCTCTTTTTCACTCTCCATACACAACTAAAATTTATCGCGCATAGCTGACATCCCGTGCCACAGCAAATTCTTAATTAGTGGGAGGAGTCTTTTGGTTACGTCACTAGTAATTCCGGAAGTTCGCGGCACGTTCAAATTCCCGCCATTTCGCGCCAAATTCCTGGTCACACAAAGCACATTGTGTGAGCATGGCACAGGTGACAAAGACCTCAGCAAAGATTTCTGCTTTGTCAATGTGGCGTCAAACCCTCTATTCAGCAGCACGGTTGCAGCTACGTCGAGCTTCAATCTCCTCTGCCAGTGAAGCTCTGGTAGGAAATGGAAACCAAGATAAGGTCATTCCAGCATTGCACTCAGAGCTGGCCAAGAGCAAGAGGGTCATTGTGAAGCTGGGCTCTGCTGTCGTGACACGAGACGACGACTATGGTCTGGCTCTGGGGAGACTAGCATCCATAGTGGAACAGGTAGACATTTGATAAAGTTGATACCCATTATCAAACTTCCTCATTTATATGACATTCATTCATGATTGTACACAAAAGTAGGAACTATAAAGTACTAGTACTATAATTTTTTTGCATAAAAGCAGGAACAAGGAAGTGAATGCTATCTATGCTGTGTTATTACTGAGAACAAAACTATTAGGGATTCCGGACGATTCATATGCCAGCACCAAAACAGGCTGTATCTTTGAAGCCATTAAAAATTAGGCCTGTGCAATCACATTTTGTTACATAGGAAGTTTGTATGGTAGAAATTATTAAAATGATGCATAAAATGCGAACAGTTTTAGCTAGTCAAACTCAACACACACTGCTAGCTTGGCCTTACCATAAGCTATCTTTTGGTACCAAAATGTTGGGTCTGGCTTCTACAGACGCCCTGCAAAATTGAATAGAATTTTATGGCATCCAGAATCCCTATAGCTGTTAAAACAATATCAATTCAACATCTTGTTCAGACGAGAGCCATTTAAGTTATTCTTTGTTCTTTTCTTCTTTCCTGCCCAGTTGTCGTGGCTCCATCATGCCGGTAAGGAGGTGGTCCTTGTGTCCAGTGGGGCCGTATCCGTCGGTAAAATTCGTCTGAGACAGGAGCAGCTTCTCTCTCAGAGTGTCCGTCGGACCGTCCTCAATTCACCGGCGGAAAACATCGAGGAGGAAGGTCTGAAGGAGGTGGAGCCGAGGGCGTGTGCTGCTGCCGGACAATCGGGACTCATGTCACTTTATGAGACAATGTTTGCTCAGTATGGCGTCAGTTGTGCTCAGGTACAGCAGTGCATAATGTTGCCATGGTAACGTTGTGGTGCTATGGTAACATTGTGGTGCCATAGATCCAGTTTTTGATAAAGTTTGTCTAGCATGCACCCATTGGTTTGTTTGACCACAGGTTTTGTTGACTGGCAATGATTTGAATCGTAAAGCCAGCCAGGAGAACCTCCTAGCTACCATCAACTCTCTCCTTGGAATGAAGGTCCTGCCGGTGCTGAATGGAAATGACGTCGTGGCATTAGACAACACACAGATGGCAAATGAAGACGTAAGAACTTGTACTGTAATACACGACATAATTTAAGGATGTGCATTTCACCCACACAATGCACTTTAAAATAGCCACTATAATATGCTTATTCTTCCCTACTGTACATCATACATATATGCACTAAACAAGTCAACTTTTGCAGTGTAGCTACCTACTTTTGTGCAAGTATGTATGTTCACACAATGTGTAATCAAAGTTTTGTGTATTTAATGTGTATTCCATTGTTCCAGGAATCTCAAGTGCTGACTATTCCCGACAATGACCAGTTGGGCTCTCAGATTGCTATCAGTTTGAAGGCTGATCTCCTCGTGCTGATGTCTGATGTTGAAGGTCTCTACACTGGTCCTCCCTCAGACCCTGACTCAAGACTGATAAGGACGTTTTATCCCGAGGCTGGGAATCAGATCAAGTTTTGGAACAAGTCTAAAGTCGGCCGAGGTGGCATGGAGAGCAAGGTGTGTGTGTATGCATGTGCATGCGCGTTTGTTATGTTTAGTGATGATTCTGTAAAAAATTATCCTCCTCTAGTCTTATAGTTTATGCAGCAATTAAAGTTTAAACATAATACTATTGCAAGGGTTTATCTTTCATGTGGTCTGTGCTGTAATTGTCTATTTTTTTGCTAAATTTTAAGAAGATAGAAAAGCCTGGTTTGAATTGTGACACTTTTATGAGCTAGGTTAACTTCTACTATCATTTATTTTGTAACAACATATCTTGTATCATGCCTCTTCCAGCTAAGATCCTAGGCTAACTTGTACACTTGCTTGTTGATTTTTTATGGCCAAAACAATGACTATATCTTGTATGATGTCTCCCTTCCAGCTGAGGTCCTCCATCCAAGCCGTCAATGCCGGTACAGCGGTTGTCATAGCAAACGGACTCAAGAGGAAGGACACCATCTTGGACATCATGAAGGGGAAGCCAGTCGGGACTCTGATCACCAAGACAGGCCACATGGAGCTGGCCAACCCAGTGGACGTACTGGCTGATGAGGCTCGTGAAGGAAGCTACGCACTGCAGTCACTCACATCACTACAGGTACATTGTTATGTGTGCATATACATGTAGTACCAGGATAGATATAATAGGGATCAGGGAGGAACCACAATATTGTACTTGTCTGTTGATTTCTGTTCATGTGTTGATGTAGTGCATGTGCAAACAGAGTCCTTTGTACAGTCTGGGAGTTAGGCACTTTGGTGTTGGTGAAATTTTACAGTATTCTTGTCATTTTTAACTTTGTACTAACTATTCTTAAATTTATGTAAACAAAGTTGTATCAAATTGTTGTACACACACACACTCACTCAGCGTGCTGATATTCTGAGGAGACTAGCCCAGCTCATCATGGACAGAGAAGCTTCCATCCTCAAAGCCAACGAGAAGGATCTCAAGATGGCATCGTCTCTCTCAGCTCCCCTCCAATCTCGTCTCAAACTCACCCACACAAAGCTCCAGAGCCTGAGGGACGGTCTCCTCCAACTGGCCGATGGGATCGAGAGAGGGGACCACGTGGGACAGAGGATAAGGAAGACACTGATCGGAGAGGAACTGGTGTTGGAGCAGCAGAAGGTGCCCATTGGAGTGCTCCTGGTGATATTTGAGTCGAGACCAGACTGCCTCATACAGGTACAGTAAATGGACATTTATAGCAATGAGTCTTTGTTGTGGCTAAACTATACACCATTAGGCATACTGAAAGATTAAGTAATATATGTGCTTTCAATACAAGCTGCTTTCATGAGTTGTACATTTGAATTTTAATGTTTAATAAAACTAGCAGAGATTAATAATAATTTTTTTGTGCATTGTTTCTGAGAAGTTTATTGAATGTACCTACTGTAGCTGTTTTGTATATATCTGACTCTCTAGGTGTCTGGATTATCCATTGCAACTGCTAATGGTCTATTGTTGAAGGGTGGATCAGAGGCTAGGCACAGTAACAAGTACCTCCACAGTCTGGTTCAGGAGGCACTCTCACGACATGTGCCTACAGGAGCTGTTGGACTGGTGAGTTTAGCATTACATCATTTGTTTATAGAGAAGGGAAATTCCCTAAGAGAATGTCTTTCAATTTTACAATATGCTCTAGATTGATGGGCGTGAGGAGGTGGGGGAGCTCCTGACATTTGATAAGAAGATTGATTTGGTCATTCCACGAGGTGGTAACGATCTGGTTCGTAGTATCATAGAACAAGCCCAGGGCAAGATACCAGTGTTAGGACACGCCGACGGTATATGTCATGTGTATGTGGACGAACATGCTGACATTGAGAAGGCTATCAAGATAGGTAGGAAGAATTATGATGTACATTGTATAGAAGATTCATGAAACTGAATTTATCAACGTTTTTTGCTTTTTGCAACCATGGCCAGTTGTGCATAAATTTTGTGATCATATGCGCACACACACACACACACACACACACACACAGTGTTGGACTCAAAGTGTGACTACCCAGCTGCCTGCAATGCTGTAGAGACCATCCTACTCCATGAAAGTCTCCTCAACAAACAACAAGCCTTCCATCAGATTGTATCGGCTCTGAAACAGCACAACGTTGTCCTTCACCCTGGTCCAAAACTCGCAGGCATCTTGCCCGTGAAGTCGAGTGAAGTGAGCTCTTTGAAGGTGGAGTATGGAGGACTGGAGTGCAGCATTGAGGTGGTGGGGTCAGTGAAGGAGGCAGTGGAACACATCAACACTCACAGCAGCTCTCACACGGAGAGTATTGTCACTGAAGATGGTGAGTGGAAGAGAAATACACTCTTTACAATGCTGTTATAATGTATAATATTTGCTTTACAAAATGGTGGTAACTGTTAAGTGTTTTATTGCCAGTACATAGCACCTGCTTTCTACTTTTTGTCTCATTCTGCTACCTGAACTTTCTTAGAAATATTGGTGTTGCTCTTTAGACAGTTATTTCTAGTACACTGCCAGAATTATTGATTTACAATTTCCCTTCCAGATGCTGTAGCAGAGGAGTTTCTCCGATGTGTAGACAGTGCCTGTGTCTTCCACAATGCAAGCACAAGATTTGCCGACGGCTATCGATTCGGGCTTGGTGCTGAGGTAGGAATCAGCACGGGACGCATCCACGCCCGGGGCCCCGTTGGAGTCGAGGGACTGCTCACTACAAAATGGGTGCTTCGAGGAACAGGTCATGCCGTCAAGGATTTCAATCCTGGTGGATCTTGTTCGTATGTTCACCAAGAACTGGATGTTGATGAGGACATGTGTAAAGAGAGTGAAGTGGAATCCTTGGAGCAGGTTGAAGAGGATAACAGCAAGGATGATGATGGAGTTAGTAGAAAAACGATTGCTATGGGAGAGACTTAGAAAATCGAAAATCAAGCAGATGAGACCATATTATCGTTATTCATTGAATCAATATTGACTCATTTACTTGCTGTATTATCATGTGACAATATTATTATATATGTGGACAGTTTATTGTTATCATCATTTTCATTGACAAAAAATGCTATCACGTACTACACATAAATCAGAGTATCCGGTGTCAGGTGATCATATCAAGTATGTACATGTAGAAGGGTCTGACATGACATGAAACATGGCTGAAGTAACGAAAGAGGTAATAGCATCTGCAAAAGTCATAACTGCCGAGGATGTATCTGAATCTGTTCGATATAAAGTGATAGTTCAAAATCTTCATCCTCTTATAGAAGCTGTGAGTCCTTTTGTTGTGCCATTTGCTGTACATGCCCGTGCAAAGTCTTTGATCTCTGACTATAACAAAACCCAAGCAGAGAATCCTTACAAAGAAGAGTATGACAGGGCAAGTGTCCTCATGAGTCAGATCCTAGTCAAAATCAAGGAAAGTGATGCTCACTTTGATTCTTTTGTTGGTATCCTTCAAGAATTGAACCTTACCAAACGAGCTAGTGAGCTAAAGAAAGCAATTGATCCTGATGGGAATAGAACTAGTGGAGACTCTGATACTGGAAGTGCTATAGGTCTAGAAGCTTGTGGTTTTCAATGTCCCTGTGGGGGGTGTAGCATTGAATCATATTTTGAAGACAAATCGAAATGTCCTGAACTACGGAAAGGTTCATTTCCACACCTTGACGTGGGTCACATGAGTGTACATGAGAAAGATACACTTGATCATAAGCTCTTAAATGATTTCAATAAGATAAATAGGGAGTTTGTAACACTTTCAAACAGAGTTTTTGAGGTATTAACTCAAAATGGAACACCTGTTGTTAAGATTAAAGGCATAATATTTGACAATGCTGGAAAAGTTCATCCTAAAGCAATTCAGCCACTACATTGTGGTGAATTGAGGACAATAGCAACAGTGGATGACTTAAAGAACTTCCTTGTTCTATACCAGTATATCTCTTTCATCAATTATGGAATCTTAGAAGAAATAATAAATAAGTATTGCGAAGAGTGTAGGACTAATCTTAATCATTACATTGACAAATTTAAGGAGTTTGGCAGGCGAAATCTCTTTGAAATACCTTTGCCTATCCCCAGCTCAGCTTCTTCTTCAAGTAACCTACTAGTAGTAAAAGTAATAGATGAAATGTGGTTTGGTGCAAAGCGTAATACTCCTAACTGTCATTTCACTCTGAATGACATAAAGATTATCGAGAATAAAGTGGCTGAAGTGATTGGACACGATCGACGTTATATCAATCTACAAGATGTTGGCAAAGGTTGTATTCAACTGGCGTTTTCAATTTTGCCACATCGAGATGGCTGCATTTTCCCCCTCACTACTTCTCAACTAAGTGAGTTACTACACCATGGTATAATTGTTATGTACCAACCAAAACCAAAGCTATCTATAAGCAACCCCCCTCATTGTACAACTACTAACACTCCTCCCACTCTGTCCATTAATGAGAGCATAACCCCTGCCATTACACCCAGTAACGAGAGTGAGACCCCTCCCACTCTGTCCATTAATGAGCGCATAACCCCTGCCATTACACCCAGTAACGAGAGTGAGACCCCTCCCACTCTGTCCGTTAATGAGAGCATGACCCATGCCATTACAGCCAGTAATGAGAGCGAGACTCCTCCCGTTAATGAGAGCATGGCCCCTGCCATTGCAGATGCTAATGGTGCCACAACAGCTCAGCCATGTTTAATGGCCACTCTAGATCAACTACCCTCTCCAAAAAAAGTTGATCTACACTCTATTGCTAAGAACACTGAGGAAAATTATACCGAAAGGGGGTTTGCCTGTGAGTTTGTGAGCAGTCCAGCTAAGGAAATCCAATGGGAATGTTCTGTGTGTCTGCAAATCCTTCGAGAGCCCTACCAAGCTCCTTGCTGTGGAAACAGTTTCTGTAAAGTTTGTATTGAGAGACTAAAAACTGACAACAAGCCTTGTCCAACTTGCAAAAAAAAGAACTTCACTACTTTCCACGATATGACACTTCAACGCAGTCTTTATCAGTTTCAAGTCTACTGCTCACACAAGAAAGAAGGTTGTGAGTGGAAGGGAGAGCTAGGTAAACTTGAAGATCACCTCAATGTGTCACATTACTCTGTGTATAGTTCCAGTCCTGAGCAACCTTCATGTACAAATCTTCAAGTCTTAGAGTGTAATGTTGATCCTCCACCTGTTCTAGCAGCTGATCCACCACCACAACAAGGGCAAGAAAGGCAGAAAAATGTTAATCCTCAGTCTGTTGTAGTGGGAGAGAGACAGGAAAATCTGAAACCACTTGGGAATTGTGGGCAGAGGATGACTTTTTTCTTTGGGATGTGTGCTGGATTCATTATACCAGCTCTTCTCAGTGTGTTCTTCTGTAAGTTGGTTAGAGTAATCCATAAATATTTATCACTTTTAATTGATTTCTATTATTATCGAATTGTGTAGATTTCTATCTTCAAGCAGACAAGTGTGGCCTGATGCTGTCACTAGTACAAAAGTGTGATCACCATTGTACCTCTACCCAGCTGTGGTATGAGTGTCACTGTGATCCAGGCTACTCACTTAGTAGTAACAAATGGGAATGTGATGGTATGTAAGGTCTCATGCAAGGAAAGCAAAATTGTGTCATCATGATCAGGATGTCATGTTTAAATGTCATCATTATTTCCCCCCTTCTCTAGCTAACGTATATAGTGGGAAATTTTTGCTGGTCCAAATTTTTACTTCTAAAGATAGCAATGAGCCTGTACAAGATCAAGATAATTTTTTGCATGAAACGTTGATTGTTGCAATCCAATTAAATTCATTATTGATTCTGGTAACTGTGAGAATCATGAAAATTTTAATCCTGTAAAAGTTTCCAACTAACAAAATGGTTGCCTCGGCACAATAATTGGTCCTTCATTCGCATAAATTATTTTCACCTGCAGTGGCTGAATTATTTACTACGTATTTATAATATTTTATTTGTCTAAATTAGTTTAATGTAGCCAAAAATATTTCACAATGGAAAAATTTTAGGTATTTGTAATCCAATTCTCTTGTGTACACTATATAGCTAACACATTCTTTGAATTATGCAGTTGTGGCAATGTTATTATCAAAGTGTAAAGAGTGACTAAATATTTATACTATACTGACCGTCTATCTCAACCTCTAGTACACAACTTGTGTATGTTGCTGTTGTACTTTGTTGTGCAATACATGGTTGTATCACCAAAATTTAGTGTTTTAAGATAGGTCATAATAATCAGTATGATAACTTCCATGCAGTGTGTGTATAATATGGCATTTGCAGTATTGCATATTTACGTGATGTTACTATCGTGAAATCTGAGGATGGGCCTCCTACTCAGCTATGTTTCCTAATGTATCCAAGTCTCGCTATACAGTATACCTTTATATGTAACTATATAGCTGGTGATATCTTTCTATCATTTAAGCTTGTGGGAGAGCCTGAAAATTAGCCTACTGCAGGACTGGCAAACTGTGCCTTATCATCATAATAATCTTTCACAAATGTACAACATTATGCATGCATTTTCAATAAAGAACTATGTTCAAGTATAGAATGTGTGCATTGAAAGTGTTCATAGTTGTGACAATGATTATAGACATGCAATTGATCTAAAATTAATGATAGTAGTGCAATGTTTCTAATATTTTTTTGTCACAATAATTGTGTGATGGCCCTATTATTCTTTAATACATGTATAGCACACAGAAGTCATGCAGGAATGTTTTGTATGACTTTATCTCGAATCACACATTGTCATTACTATTACTCTCTTTTACTGTCTCTTGTTATAGACATCAGTGAGTGTTTGGAAGGCACCCACAATTGCACTCAAAAGTGTGTGAACACTCAAGGCTCTTTCACTTGTGAATGTCATGATGGATACACCCGAGAAGACACATATAAAGTCACATGTAAAGGTCTGTACAATACATTATCATTGTGTGATTATGCATATATTGGCAACTGGATAATACATATACTATATAGATATCAACGAATGTAGTTCAGGAACACACAAATGTGGCCAGCTGTGTATCAACACTGTTGGATCATATCAGTGTGACTGTCACAGTGGGTATGAACTGAGTAGCCATGGGTTTACATGTGAAGGTATGAAGAGTTAAATGAAATAATTATTTGTATCAATAACTTTTTGATTATAATATGAGTCAAAAGCTAAATATATGATTGTGGTATTACCGTATAGCGGGAAAGTTTTGTGGGGTTTAACTTTGCGGTTTTCGCGGATCACGATCCATCCGTAAAAGTTTTTATCTGCAAAATTTTTTCTGTAATGCAAATATGTATCGACTCACACAGCTCATCCGCGAAAGTTAAACCGCAAAAATGTTTGACTAGAGACATCCATGAAAGTTTGACACTGCGCGGAACTTCCCGCTATACGGTACTATATATGTGTTAATTTTTCATAGACATTGATGAATGTAGCAGCTCTGAGAAGAATCTATGTTCTCAGATTTGCCACAACACTGCTGGTTCGTACAAATGTGATTGCTTCACTGGTTACAGACTTGATGGTGAGATCAACCATTGTATAGGTGAGTTGGCGCATTATGCTATGTTAAATGCTTATGTTAATTGCTTTGATTACAGATGTTGATGAATGTGAGACTGATGACCACAAATGTGCCCACATCTGCCACAATACTGATGGGTCTTACCAGTGCTTCTGTAGGAATGGCTACACTCTCAACAAAGATGGACTCCACTGCGACAGTAAGAAAAACAAAATATATGTCGGACATTATAAATTATGTGGAACAATATACAGAAGTGCATACAGCTATAGATATCGACGAATGTAGTTCAGGAACACACAAATGTGACCAGCTATGTATCAACACTGTTGGATCATATCAATGTGACTGTCGAAGTGGGTATGTACTGAGTAGTGATGGATTCACATGTGAAGGTAGAAAGCTAGAATTATCTGCCAAGCTAAGGCCATTACTTAATGCATTTTATGGTCTTTAGTCATTATGGAACAGGGTGTTAATGAATGTGAGACTGGTGATCACAAATGTGCCCACATCTGTCACAATACTGCCGGGTCGTACCAGTGCTCCTGTAGGAGTGGCTACACTCTCAATGAAGATGGACTCCACTGTGAAGGTAAGAGAATGTGCAAAGTTAAGTTGTTGCAGTTTTTATGTGCAATACTCTTGTGATACATGTACTTTGTTTCTCTCTAAAGATATTGATGAGTGTAAGGAAAAGACTGACAAGTGTGAGCATCTCTGTGCCAACACTGAAGGCTCCTACACCTGTAGATGCTATGCCCGAGGCCACTATTACTTGAATGATGATGGATTCGGATGTGATGGTTAGTTATTTATAGTCTCATCCCATTTCCTCACGGAAAGTGAGTGAAAGATCAAAGGGGAGCCTGGGGATGACGCTAAGTTATTTACCATTGATAGCCTATGCCCACCAATCAAGGTAGCCTCGTTCCCATGCTCCCTCCCACCGGAAATTAAGCGAGAGAGAAAAGGAGAGAGGGAGCCTGGTATCTAAAATCACGTGGGGTAGAAGGGTAGTAGAAGGGTGATCACTGATTAGTGCGCGTGGGCACGGCGATTGATATCTTAGCTTGCCCACGCTTTAAATTGGAGTTCAACTGAGTTCAACAGTAGAAAATAAAAAGTAGATTGTGCATTTGTAACAGAAACAGCATGCGGATGGCAGAAAGAGTATTATTAGGCTGTCTATGGCTTGAAGTCTGCATCAAAGTGGTGTTGACAATCTGGCAACTTGAATGCTCGTGCGAGCCTGATTTTCTACCAAGTATTGGTAATGTAGAGCATCAGTAAGTTTTACTCTGTAACTATAGACTGTTGATAGACAATATCATACGTACTGTATAGTACGTATAGTAGGAATGGGCCCGACTGTCCCATAGACACAATACAAATGTTGCTCACTATAAAAAATCTAATTAAACAAAATTAAACCTTCAAAGTTGCTCAGAGACTCTCAATGACAAATTGCTAACTGCATGCAAGGCCTAACACTCACAAAAACTTTCCTCAGCACTTGTAAGGAGCGCTAGTGGGAAGCCACCATAGTGCTATTTTTGTTCTCCTAACGTACGTACTTACTTCGATTAATTCTTACGTACTTCCTAGCTGACTTACTTGAAAAGGATTTCCAGAGAATCAGAATGTGTTGAGCCAACTTTGACAGCACAAAGTAAGTTCTTTTCATGGGTACTATATACATTCCTTACACTACTTACTAATTACACTACTTCATTTTTTATACCCAACTCTTGGTTCAATTCCTACTAAGTAGTTGGCTATGCAGTGGAGTAAACTATAACAGACAGGTAACTTAAACTGGACTGCATACCACCAATGCAATAATAAGCTATGGTACTATTGTGCATTTACGACACTGAGGACCCATATGAGGGATCAAGAATAAAAATGAAGTAGTCATGTGCCGAATTGAGACCATGCCTTGTTCTAATGCTTTTTACCGCTCTGCCCATTCTACTTATTTTTTTGAAATTTTTACTACTTGTAATACTAGTGACTAGCTTTCTTTACAAGTTTTGTAGCTGCTCGTACTAAGTGCTCAGCGATCGTGAATATTGCTTCTGTGCGCAGAACCAAGAGTTTGACGTCATTATTCTAACGACTGCGCCCACGCATTTATTTAGCAACAATTGACGTCATACATGTGATTTTAGATACCAGGCTCCCTCTTTCCTTGTGCACTTCCTTTTCATTTTCGGAGAGGGAGCCTAGGAACGAGGCTACAATCAAGGCACATTAATGCAGTTCATGTTATCTTCCACATGGCTATTTTAAAAGCACTGTGTCACTACCATACAGTGGGAAAGTTTCGTGGTGTCAAACTTTCACAGATGTCTCGAGTTGAACATTTTTGCAGTTTAACATTTGCGGATGAGCTGTGCAAACCCATATGTATATATACATTATGGAGAATTTCACGGATAAAAACTCTCACAGATGGAACGTGATCTGTGAAAGCCGCGAAAGTTATAAACCCCGCAAAGCTTTCCCACTATGGTATAAAGTAGACAGGAAGTTGCTATAAGTTTTCATCATAGTTATCCAGTAAGCAAATGACCACACAATAGGTAGTTCTTGAGAAAAGCATTTTTTTTTTGATTTAAATTTCACTTCTTTGCTGTTGCTATAATTTTTGTTGTACTGTATAGTGCAATTTATGGCTTTATTTGGTCTCCAAATGTTTTGCTAAGAATCAGTTCTGTATTTATGGTATTTCATGCTTATTAAATATTAGTTTGGTTGGACTACTTGAAAGCAAACCCAGATCAAGAAAAGCCTCTCTGGTTTCAGGAGATGTGGGACGAAAGTACTTCATTGGACATTCTCCTGACAGGGAAGACTGGAAGTGGTAAATCGACACTCATTAATGGTCTTGTGGGGGCAAAGGTGATTGATATAAAGGAACACATTAAGAAACGTGACACAATGCAAGTGACCAGCTACTTCAAAAGTGTCCACAATGTTAGCATTAGGATATGGGACTCACCTGGTCTTCAAGATCGAACCGGAGAAGAACAAGATTACATTAAACAGATGAAGAAGAAATGCCACAGTGTCGATCTGGTGCTCTACTTTATAAAAATGGATGAAACTCGACTGTACAAGGGTGACACACATGCAATTTCAGCACTCAAAGATGCATTTGGGAAACAGTTTTGGTATCGAACTTTTTTCATTCTAACATTCGCCAACAAAATTGATCCTCCTAGAGCCAGAAAGAATGACAGGATAGGATATTTCAATGAATCCCTCACAGCATTTTCTGAAGCATTGTACCAACTTCTCACTGATTTGGGAATCATGATTGAAAAAGAACATTTCATGAAGAGGGTGATTCCAGCGGGATTTGAAGACCCCCACCTTCCTGGCCGTAGGTACTGGCTGAGTACACTGTGGCACACTGTTCTCTCTGAAGCAAATAAACATGCTCAGGGATCTATGCTAAAGATAGGTCTGAAAAGGATGATAAATGAAACAAAAGCTAAGAACTATCAATTTGAAGATAAACTTGAGGAACAACCGATTGTGAGTGAGGGGACTTGGTGGCAGACAGTACAGGGTTGGGTTGGATGGAGATGAGATCAGGAGTGAATTGATGAACAATCAACACACCAGGGTCTACTTAGAGACACACTGTGACACTCAAACACACAAAAGTACAAAAAAGTAATGATAGCTACACACTCCTGATCAGAGAAACAACACATAATTGTATGAAATTATATTAGTATTGTTTCTTAGACTTATAGTTTTGTTGTTAAACTGTTTGGCTTGAATGTCAATGTTTATTATTATAATGGTATTATTAATTTTTCCTTCCTGTCAATGTACACTTCGAATTATGCAATTTTTGAATGAGTTTGGATTGGAATCAAATATCAGTCTTTGACCAGATAATTATACACGTCATGTATGTGAAACTGATAAATTTATATCATAGATAGTGACATGTGATCTACTCTAAGTTGAACTGGAATCGAATACCAGACTTTTACACTCATGCACTCAATAGGTGGAAGCAAAATTAAGTTCTAGTAGGAAAGGGTCGAAAACCTGCATCAAGAGTGTGCACGTGCATGTGCGTACTGCGTACTTAGAACGTACATGGTGCGCATGCGCACTTGTTAGTCGCAGGATTCAGCGAATTATATAAGGACAGTAGTCCAGTCAGCTATTCAATCTACCAAATCCATGGAACTTAAACCTTGTATTTTATTAAAGAATGGCAGCTAACTCTATTGACTCGGAGTCCACCAAAAAGGTGGAACTTAAGCAATCTGTTGCTGAGAAAACTAAAGCAAATGATTTTGATACGAGAGCTGAGAACAATACCAGATCAAGAGGGGGGTTTGACTGTGAGTTTGTCAGCAGTCCAGCTAAGGAAATCCAATCGGAATGTTCTGTGTGCTTGCAAATCCTTCGAGAGCCCTACCAAGCTCCTTGCTGTGGAAACAGCTTCTGTAAGGTTTGCATTGACAGGATAAAAACTGCCAACAAGCCTTGTCCAACATGCAACAAAAAGAACTTTAGTACTTACCACAATCATGGACTTCAACGCATTCTCTATCAGTATAAAGTTTACTGCTCACACAAAAAAGAAGGTTGTAAGTGGAAGGGGGAGCTAGGTGAACTCGAACATCACCTCAATGAGTCCCATTACTCTGTGTTTAGCACCAATCTAGAGCCACTTGAACAGCTTTCATCCACAGACATGGTTGAAACCATAAATGATGGTAAAATCTACAGTACAATAATTGTGCATTTTTAAATAAATCTTGATGAACCATGATTATTATTTTTGTTTTTGCATATAGGCATTCAAAGGGCTTCCACAGTGCAGGTGCCTGAACCATCTTCTACTGAATCATACTGCAACATTTCTTTACCAAAAACTACCAATAAACAACCAAAACTACCAGATCCTGAAACGCTGACAGCTAACCTTCCTCCTCCTTCTGCCAACACCGCTGATCGACATGATGCCTCCCATCCAGACCCTC
The DNA here is from genome assembly GCA_964030475.1 of Tethya wilhelma. Lineage (NCBI taxonomy): Eukaryota > Metazoa > Porifera > Demospongiae > Tethyida > Tethyidae > Tethya > Tethya wilhelma. The sequence continues at coordinate 11,316,836 of CAXIPT010000003.1, read as the reverse complement.
CTCACCAGCAGGGGTCAGGTCTTCTTCTACAGAATCATGTTCCACCAGCTACTGCACCACCACCACAATGTCACAACAGGCAACAGCCTCAAGATGATTCTATTCAAGATATTCAGCATCCTCAAGAGGATAATGTTGATCTTCCGCCTGTTCTAGCAGTTGAACCATGTGTACCACCACAAGAGAAAGGTGGGCAGGAAGATATTGATCCTCCCCCTGTTATAGCACCACCACAAGAGGCTGAGAAGCAGGAAAATGTCGCAGTTGAACCATGTCCACCACCACAAGAGAAGGCTGAGCAGGAAAATATAAAGCCTCCACCTGTTCTAGTGAGAGACAGACAGGATGAGCTGAACCCACATAGGAATCATGGCTGGATGACTGTTTTCTTTGGGATGTGTACTGTATTAATAGTCCCACTTCTTCTCAGTGTGCTCGTCTGTAAGTTTGATTAACTCTCTTATCTACAATTTTATTTCTATATTATCAATGTGTTACATGTGTAGACTATATTCAAGCAGACAAGTGTGTGCTGATGCTGTCACTGGTGCAAAAGTGTGATCACCATTGTACCTCTACCTACCTGTGGTATGAGTGTCACTGTGACCCAGGCTACTCACTCAACAAATGGAAGTGTGATGGTAAGTTCTAAGAATTAAGTAGGATGGTTTATTTTTTTTTTTTTTTTTTTTTGTTGGTTTTTTTTTTTGTAATGCACAATAGCAGTGCTAGCTATAGCTATTATTATGTCACAATTTGTGTTGTGATAATTTCGTTACTCCAGAATCTGATTATGTTATGCACATCTAACTTGAAAAGTACCTTGAAACGGATGGAATAATATTGCCAATTATTATCATTATTGCTGCCGGGAAACCTCTATTTCTATAGCCATTGTTTCACCAGTGAATTCTAGTGTTAGCTGCTAGTATATGCAGCTGCAACTTATACTGCTCTACCACCTAGAAGTAGTAAAATTATAATGTATACAGACTTTGTTCCCCTGTGTATACTGATACGTTCTTGGTAGTGAGGTGACAATACTGTGAATACACTGCCTATACTCATTCTATTTTTGATGGGTACGTACATTGTTCACATAATAATATTGTCATTTTTAGGAGGCAGTAAATCTTTGAGGATTCAAAGCATTCCCTCAAAGCATTCCCTCTAGATCTCTTACATACTATATGCTATTGTCAGATGTATAGCCTTGAAATGTTACACAGCAGAAATTAAAGAAAAAGAAGAGAAGATATTCTAGAGCTAGAGAGGGAGCGTCCATTGTATCCAAAATTACATGGAGCTCGGCTATCTATATATAACAAATGATTTGTATCTACATCCAATTGTAAATTTAGGGCTAGTGCTTTATCGTGGATAAGCATCGCATTCTCAAGAGGAAACAATAATGTGTGCAAACAAATTGTTCATGGTTGTATTAGCATTTGTTTCAGTGGACAATACTGTGATGTAAATGATAGCGCTCATTTACAAATGTAATTTCTAACATTGTTCCCAGAACAATACGTAACCATAATAATATGCATATGAGTACTAGTACTTCCTTTTATTGTATAATTATTATAGACATCAATGAGTGTATTGAAGACACCCACAATTGTGCTCAAACATGTGTCAACACTCAAGGCTCCTTCACTTGTCATTGTCATGATGGATACACCCAACACATTCAACCAGACACATATAAAGTCACTTGTGAAGGTTTGTACAATGCATATATGAAAAGGATTTATGTACATGCATCGACTCAGTACATCTACTGTCTATATCTATATATATAGATATCAATGAATGCACTAAAGGGACTCACAAATGTGACCAGTTATGTATCAACACTGATGGGTCATATCAGTGTGACTGTAGCAGTGGGTATGAACTGAGTAGTGATGGATTCACATGTGAAGGTATAGAGTTATGTAGTCAATCAAGGGCCCATTGTGGTTCATTATGGTTATACTGTGTTATTCAGATATAGATGAGTGTAAGAAGAAACCTTGTTCTCAGATCTGTCATAACACTGTTGGTTCATACGAATGTGATTGCTTAACCGGTTATAATCTCATGAGTGATGACATCAACTGCATAGGTCAGCTATCATACTATTTGGAAATCAATTTTAACTGCTTTGATAGATTTTTTTTGTTTAAACTTCAAAGATGACGACGAGTGTGCCAAACAGCTATATTGTACAAAGAACCACACTAATTGTAAAAACACTATTGGCTCTTACCATTGCTACTGTGACTCTGGCTACAGATTACTGAAGGATGGAATTACCTGTGAAGGTCAGAAAGCTTCATAATGATGTAAATCAACAACGCATGCAAATTTAACGCTGTAACAGACAGTCACTTATAATATTGTTGTTTAGTTAATTATATTAATTAATATTAATAATCTAACCATACAGTAGTCGAGTTGTGAGATATTCAGAGAGCATTAATGTTCAAGTTTATTAATTTTTCTCTATCATAAAGATATTAATGAGTGTGAAGAAAAGATTCACAAGTGTGATCATATCTGCACCAACACTGATGGTTCCTACATCTGTAGATGTTACTCCCGAGGCCATTTCTACTTGAATGATGATGGATTCAGCTGTGATGGTTAGTTATTATAAATTTTCCCTTTTCACAGGGATTATTGCAACGTCTGATATAAACTGTAGGTTGGGTAGGTTTCTTGAAAGCAAATCCAGATCAAGAAAAGCCCCTCTGGTTTCAGGATATGTGGGATGAAAGTAGTTCATTGGACATTCTCATGACAGGGAAGACTGGAAGTGGTAAATCAACTCTCATCAATGGTCTCGTGGGGGCAAAGGTGGTCGATACAAAGGAACATAGTAAGGAACGTGACACAGTTGAAGTGACCGGCTACTCTAGGACAGTTCACAACGTCAACATGAGGATATGGGACTCGCCTGGTCTTCAAGATCGACTTAATATTGAAAAAGACTACATTGATGAGATGAAGAAGAAATGCCACAGTGTTGATCTGGTGCTCTACTGTATAAAAATGGATGAAACTCGACTGTACAATGATGATAAAATTGCAATTCAAGTGCTCAGGGATGCATTTGGGAAACAGTTTTGGAATCGGACTTTTTTTATTCTAACATTCGCCAACAGAATTGATCCTCCTAGGGCAAAAAAGAATGACACAGTAGGATACTTCAATGAATCCCTCATGGCATTTTCTGAAGCATTGTACAAACTTCTCACTGAGTTGGATATTGCGATTGAAAAGGAGCGTTTTACAAGGAGGGTGATACCAGCAGGATTTGAAGACCCCCACCTTCCTGGCCATAGGTACTGGCTGAGTTCACTGTGGCACACTGTTCTCTCTGAAGCAAATGAACGTGCTCAGGGAGCCATGCTCAAGATTGGTCTGAAAAGGATGATTGATGAAACAAAAGCTAAGAACCATCAATTTGAAGACGATCTTGATGAACAGCCGATTGTGAGTGAGGGGACTTGGTGGCAGACAGTACAGGGTTGGATTGATTGGGTTCAGGAGTGAATTGATGAACAAATCAAAACACCACATAAAACACATGGACACACATGCAAAAGAAGTACAACATAACAGCTATTGCTAAAACACAATCACTCAGTTCTCAGTGAGACTGAGCATTATGCCCATAGACACCAAGACTTTATTATTGTACGGTAATTGTTTGAGATTATTTAAAGTAAATAAAATGTGTATAGTTTAGGATTAATTGATTGTTTCCTTGAGTGCCTTTTTAAGATTATTTTAAATGATATTACATTCATGCATTTCATGTGAATTAATTAATAAATTAGTTGGAATTGGAATCAAATATCAGTCTTTGACCAGATTTTTTTTGCTGGAAGCAGATGTTTGGGACAAGCAACGCTATTATGTTCCTTGGGATAACAGATTTGGAACGGGTCGGTCGATACTCAAAATGAGGTTGCAATGCAGCTCTGCTGATCCAGCAAGTTTTACAGGAGTTGACACATAGTACACGGAGAAAAATTGTTGACCGAGCAGAAAAAGATTGCGCTGATTGACCTGTCAGTGATATTCCTGCGAGTAAATGTCAATGATCATGGAGCAGTCTAGTGCTAAGAACGTCAAGGCAAATGACAGTGATACCACAGGTGATCATGAGAAGAACAACACTGGATCAATTGCAAGAGGCCGAGGGGGGTTTGACTGTGAGTTTGTGAGCAATCCAGCTAAGGAAATCCAATGGGAATGCTCTGTGTGTAAACAAATCCTTCGAGAGCCCTACCAAGCTCCTTGCTGTGGAAGCAGCTTCTGTAAGGTTTGCATTGAGAGGACAAAAACTAATAACAACCCTTGTCCAACATGCAGTAAAAAGAACTTCACTACTTTCCACGATATGACACTTCAACGCACTCTTTATCAGTTTCAAGTCTACTGCTCACACAAGAAAGAAGGTTGTGAGTGGAAGGGGGAGCTAGGTAAACTTGAAGATCACCTCAATGTGTCCCATTACTCTGTGTGTAGTTCCAGTCCTGAGCCACTCGTACAGCTTTCATCCACAGATATGGTGGACACCATAAATACTGGTACAATGCATTTGTGTACATTCTGATACACGTATGATGACCAACTTTGTGTGGTATAATATTTTATTACAGGAGTTCAAAGGCCTGCAATGGTGCACGTACATGCTGAACCATCTTCTGCTGAATCAAATATTTCTTCGCATAAAGGTACCAATGAGCAACCACAACTGCCAGTTCCTGAAACGCTGAGAGCCAACCTTCTTCCTCCAGCTGCCAACATCATCAATGCACCCCCTCCTCACCAGCAGGGGTCAGATCTCCATCTACAGGATTCGGTTCCACCAGTTGCACCACCTCCACAAGGTCATATTGGGCAAAAGTCACAAAATGATCTTGTTCAAGAAGTTCAGCACCCTCAAGAAGGCAATGTTGATCCTTTAGCACCACCACAAGGGAACAAAGGGCATGAAAATGTTAATCCTCCGCCTTTTCTAGCAGCTCAACCAGGTGTACAACCCCCTGAAGAAATTGCCGATGTGCAGGAAAATGTTAATCCTCCGCCTGTTCTAGCTGCTCAGCCAGGTGTACCACCACAAGGTAATGAGGGGCAGGGAAATGTTAATCCTCCACCTGTTCTGGCTGCTCAACCACCACAAGATAATGAGGGGCAGGGAAATGTTAATCCTCCACCTGTTCTGGCTGCTCAACCAGGTGTACCACCACAAGGTAATGAGGGACAGGGAAATGTCAATCCTCCACCTGTTCTCGCAGCAGGTAGACAGGATAATCTGAGACCACACGAGAATCGTGGAGGGATTGTTTTCTTTGGTATGTGTGCTGGACTAATAGTTGCAGTTCTTGGTGTGCTCATCTGTAAGTTTGAGTTATCCTTTGTCATTATTTATAAATTATTGATTTCTGTTTATCAATAAATTGAATAGATTATATTCAAGCAGACAAATGTGACTTGATGCCGTCACTCAGTCTGGTGCAAAAGTGTGATCACCATTGTACCTCTACCCAGCTGTGGTATGAGTGTCACTGTGACCCAGGCTACACACTTGGTAGTAACAAATGGAAATGTGATGGTAAGGTCTGTATATTGACTTAGGGGGAATTCCAGCCTACACAATCAACATCTATGTTTCATTGTGATACCTATTATTATATATGTTTATTCCAAGTCTCCTATAAACTAGAACAGAATCTGATTATCACGATTAATTCACAACTTGAAAGTAAGAATAATATTATGTGTTCATGAGAAACTGAAACAAGTGCAACAACTCTGTAATGATTACGTTAAAGACTTATAATGCCTATTACCTATTATTTCTAGCCTATATTGATGTCACCAGTGAATTCCAGTGTAGTATAGCTGCAGCTTGTGTCTTCTCAACAGACGTGATATACCGATAGTATAAAGTGCATTTACTTGTGTTCCCCTGTGTATACTGATACATTCTTGGTTGTGTGGTGACAGTACTACTGAATACACTGCCTACTCAGTTATTTTGATGGGTACAACTAAGCATTGTCCATAAGTGATTTTAGGTAATGTAAATCACATCAAAAATGTGCCTATCTCATCTCAAACATTCCCTCTGGTTGCATGACATAGATATGTGCCTTTATCATGGATCAGCATCACAGATATGCTGTCTCAAAAAAAACAAAAACAATATAAGACGATTGTAATTATTGTAGTGGACCTCTTAATTTGTACAATCTAATCTCATTGAAAATTCTAACTATTAATGTTTATTGTAGACATCAATGAGTGTATTGAAGGCACCCACAATTGCACTCAAACGTGTGTCAACACTCAAGGCTCTTTCACTTGTGAATGTCGTGATGGATACACCCGACACATTCAACCAGACACATATAAAGTCATATGTGAAGGTAGGATATTAGCTGACCTGTGCAGTTGATCTGATCACTCGCTTACATTGAATACATCTACTGTATTATGTGTATTATGTAGATATCAATGAATGCACTAAAGGGACTCACAAATGTGACCAGTTATGTATCAACACTGTTGGATCATATCAGTGTGACTGTCGTGGTGGGTATGAACTGAGTAGTGATGAGTTAACATGTGAAGGTATGGAGTTGCTTGACTTATGGTAATGCAAATATCAATAAACATCTAGTATGTTATTAATTTTAGATATTGATGAGTGTAAGAAGAAACCATGTCCTCAGATCTGTCACAACACTGTTGGGTCATACAAATGCGATTGCTTCACTGGTTACAAGCTCATGAGTGATCAGGTCAACTGTGCAGGTCAGCTAAAATTGATATTCTTTTCAAATCACTGCTACTTTTTTAATTGTATTTATGCAAAGATGTCAACGAGTGTGCCAAACAACAATATTGCACAAAGGATCACGCTAATTGTAACAATACTATTGGCTCTTACCATTGCTACTGTGACTCTGGCTATAGGTTAATGGAGGATGGAATAACCTGTGAAGGTCAGTGTAAAGTATGAGCTTTGTTAGACCAGTTTAAGTGATTAATATGAATGTACAGTATTATAGCAGAAGCCAGGAATTATGTGTATGACTTTATCTCATCCAACTTTACTGTAATCAAGATCGATAAAAGATTTAGTACTATTATTACTGCTTTGTTATTGTAGACATCAATGAGTGTACTGAAGGCACCCACAATTGCACACAGCAAGCTCAAACGTGTGTCAACACTCAAGGCTCTTTCACTTGTGAATGTCATGATGGATATAGCCGACACATTCAACCAGACACATACAAAGTCACATGTGAAGGTCTGCGCATGTAGCCTTACTAGTCTATACTGCAAATTACTTTACAATGTCTCTATCTATAGATATCAATGAATGCACTAAAGGGACACACAAATGTGACCAGTTATGTATCAACACTGTTGGATCATATCAGTGTGACTGTCACAGTGGGTATAAACTGAGTAGTGATGGATTCACATGTGAAGGTAGAGAGTTACATAGTCGTAATGATCAAGGGACAAATACATGTAATTACTGCCTTGTCTATAGATATTGATGAGTGTGCACGTGAGAAGAAACCATGTCCTCAAATTTGTCGAAACACTGCTGGTTCGTACGAATGTGATTGCTTCACTGGTTACTATCTTATGAGTGATCAGGTCAATTGTGCAGGTCAGCTATATACTGATATCATTAACTTAAACTGCTATGATAGATGGATTTCTTGTGCTTGTGCTATAAGATGTCAACGAATGTGCCAAACAGCTCTATTGTAAAAAGGATCATGTTAATTGTAAAAACACTATTGGCTCTTACCATTGCTACTGTGACTCTGGTTACAGATTAATGGAGGATGGGATTACTTGTGAAGGTCAGTGCACATAGATATCAATTCAATTGTGAAACTCACGAGAGCATTGTGAGTTTATATTTTCTTTCAAAAGATATTGACGAGTGTAAGGAAAAGACTGACAAGTGTGAGCATATCTGCACTAACACTGATGGCTCCTACACCTGTAGATGTTATGCCCGAGGCCACTTCTACTTGAACGATGATGGATTCAGCTGTGATGGTAAGTTATTATATCATTATCTTTAATGTAACATTAAAATATGGTTAGCAATACACTGTATTCTTCACAATCATGCAAGTAGCATGAATTCTAGCAGATATTTTTTAAATGGGAAAACTTTTCTGTTTTTGTTTAGAACTATCCCGAAGATGGGCCGAAATTCTCATAGCTCATTTTCCAAAAAAAATTTTTTCCCCTTTAGTTAAACTTGGCTGTCCAACATTAACTTTGCTTTTGCACGTGTGTGCTTTGTTGTGATGACTGCCAAACAGCAAAATTTCCTCCTTGAAATTTAACTATTATAATTATGTCGTAAGACTATTGCAATCACAGATTGTGTGGTGCATGTAAACTGTAGGTTGGTTGGACTTCTTGAAAGCAAACCCAGATCAAGAAAAGCCACTCTGGTTTCAGGAGATGTGGGATGAAAGCAGTTCATTGGACATTCTCATGACAGGGAAGACTGGAAGTGGTAAATCAACTCTCATCAATGGTCTTGTGGGGGCAAAGGTGGTCGATACAAAGGAACACACTAAGAAACGTGACACAACTGAAGTGACTGGCTACTCGAAGACAATCTACAATGTCAACATGAGGATATGGGACTCGCCTGGTCTTCAAGATCGACTTGATATTGAACAAAAGTACATTGATGAGATGAAGAAGAAATGCCACAGTGTTGATCTGGTGCTCTACTGTATAAAAATGGATGAAACTCGACTGTACAATGATGATAGAATTGCAATCAAACTACTCAAAGATGCATTTGGAAAACAGTTTTGGAATCGAACTTTTTTCATTCTAACATTTGCTAACAGAATTGATCCTCCTAAAGCCAAGAAACATGACAAGGAAGGATACTTTAATGAGTCTCTGACAGCATTTTCTGAAGAATTGTACCAACTTCTCTCTGACTTGGATATTATGATTGAAAAGAAACATTTCACAAGGAGGGTGATTCCAGCGGGATTTGAAGACCCCCACCTTCCTGGCCGTAGGTACTGGCTGAGTACACTGTGGCACACTGTTCTCTCTGAAGCAAATGAACGTGCTCAGGGAGCCATGCTAAAGATTGGTCTGAAAAGGATGATAGATGAAACAGTAGCACAGAACTATCAATTTGATGATGATCTTGATGAACAGCCGATTGTGAGCAAGGGAACTTGGTGGCAGACACTGCAGGGTTGGATCGGATGGGATAATCAAGAGTGAATTGACAATACTAAATATTGTAGGGAACTCTTACTAACTAATATTAATATATGATCTACTCTGAGTTGGAATTAGAATCAAATACCAGATTTTGTCTAATAGAAGCAGAAGGTTTAGGTAGACTCTGTACGTGCAACATACATATATACATAATTGCATATACCGTAGTGCGCATGCGCAGGTGTAAGCTGAACAGACTCGCAGCAGGCAATCGAAGATTGACGCAAACCGGGCATCAGTCCACTGTTTAAGAATGGCTCAAAACACTGATGTTGATATGGCAGCTAAGAAGAGCAATACCAAAGGGGGGTTTGACTGTGAGTTTGTGAGTAGTCCAGCTAAGGGAATCCAATGGGAATGTTCTGTGTGTCTGCAAATCCTTCGAGAGCCCTACCAAGCTCCTTGCTGTGGAAATAGCTTCTGTAAGGTTTGCATTGAGAGAATTAAAGCTGCCAACAAGCCTTGTCCAACATGCAATGAGGAGAACTTTCTAACCTTCCATAATAAAGGACTTCAACGCACTCTCTATGAGTTGCAAGTCTACTGCTCACACAAGAAGGAAGGGTGTGAGTGGATTGGCACACTAGGTGAACTTGAACAGCATCTCAATGCATTGCCAACCTCAGACCAACAGCTGAAAGGTTGTGAGTACAGTCAACTTTCATCCACAGATAGGGTTGACACCATAAATGGTGGAAAAGGTTATACTACCATAGTACTAGTGTGTTTAATAATACATCATTAATTCATTATACAAATTCTGTACACTTCATACAATGTCATGTGAATGTTACAATACAAATGTATGGCATATCAGGCATATATCTTTTGTATAGGAATTCCTAGTCCTGATCATACTCAGTCGTCTTCGAATTCCAAAACCAACAATTCTGTGCCAGAAAGTACCAACGAACAACCACAGCTACCAGATCCTGAAGCCAATCCTCCAGCTGCCAACATCATCAAGGCACCCCCTCCAGCCCTTCCTCACCAGCAGGGGTCAGGTATCCAGCAACAGGGTCCTGTCCCACCAGCTCCACCACCACCACAAGCTAGTACTCCCAAGGTGCAGCAGGAAGATCCTGTTCAAAAAGTTCAGCCTCAACAGGGAAATGTCAATCCTCCTCCAGTTCAACAGGGAAATGTCAATCCTCCACCGGTTTTCAGACAGAATGATTACGGGAATCGTGGTTGGATGACATTTTTCTTTGGGATGTGTGCTGGATTCATTGTACCAGTTCTTCTTGGTGTGCTCATCTGTAAGTTTGAATATAATATTATGTATATAATCTTTAATTATCACTTAATTTTATTAATAATTTATAGTCAGTGGTGCTTAATATACTGAATTGTAGACTTCCACATTCAAGCAGACAAGTGTGGCCTGATGCAGTCATTGGTGCAAAAGTGTGATCACCGTTGTACCTCTACCTACCTGTGGTATGAGTGTCACTGTGACCCAGGATATGCACTCAGTAGCAACAAATGGAAGTGTGATGGTAAGGTCTCATGCATGAATTGTTGCCTGAACAGTATGAGCTGCCCATCCTGCCATGCATATCATTCATATGTTAATTTTAATTGTTAAAGTAACAGAATCTTATTGCACTTTAATAATATTATTGTAGTTGCTGGTTTTATAAGGATGTACAAAAATACCTGTATGATCACCTGTTTTCTAGAAACTGAATCAGTTTGTAACAACTCAGTAGTGAACAGCACACACACACATACACACACACACACACACACACACACACACACACACACACACACACACACACACACACACACGCATTTATATATCAGAATGTGTTATTGCCGGAAACCTTCATCATGTTATCTGTGTGCAATATCACTATAAACGATGATAATAATCAATATGTTCATGTACTATACATGCTATCATTGTTGTCTGATTAGTATAATATATACATACATACATACATACATAGCTGGCTACATGCAGCTGCATGTTTTGTGTGTTGCTTTACAACTGTGGCAATTGCTAGGTAATGTACCTGTGTTCCCCTATGTATACTGATACATTCTTGGTTGTGTGGTGACAGTACTCTTAAATACACTGCCTACTCATTTATTTTGATGGGTATATACTAGCATTGGATTTCAGCATACCAAGTAAATCTTATTAAGAATGTGACTATCTCAACTTGAAGGTTCTCTAGCTTGTATGCTACAGCAAATAATGGTTTGTATCTACGTAAATGTTCTTCTGTCTTCATATTTTATGGACATTACACTCACTGTGTCTCAAGAGGAAGAAACTATAATGTGTGCAAATGAATTGTCCATGGACGTATCAGTGTTTGTTTGAGTAGACAATACTGAGATACAAAAATAGTGGACTTTTACAACAGTTAGTGTAATTTCTAACATTATATATATTTTCCCGAGCATATTATTGTATAGTGAGCCCTATTATTTTGTCATTAATGTAACAATGGTAAAAAGCACTAGCAAAATTTGGGAATAGTCTTGATTTTTTATCACATAACCTTAAGCTTGTCTTGTCCAAAGTAATTGATAATCATATAAGATCCATTTTTAGTTTTCTTTATTGTCTGTTTTACAACAATTATTGTAGACATCAATGAGTGTATTGAAGACACCCACAATTGCACACAGCAAGCTCAAACGTGTGTCAACACTCAAGGCTCTTTCACTTGTGAATGTCATGATGGATACACCCGACACATTCAACCAGACACAGATAAATTCACTTGCGAAGGTCTGTACATGCATATACAATGGTTGCATTTCTGTGTGATTTATGTAGTTAGTTACATGGGTACTGGTTAATTTTGCTTAATTACATCTACTATAGATATCAATGAATGCAATAAAGGAACACACAAATGTGACCAGCTGTGTATCAACACTGTTGGATCATATCAGTGTGACTGTCACAGTGGGTATGAACTGAGTAGTGATGGATTCACATGTGAAGGTAGAGACATATTGACCCACAAGGCCAATGCAACCCCCTGCATGTCATACAGGTCTTGTATACTGAATAAACTGTTTGTTCATAGATATTGATGAGTGTGCACCTGAGAAGAAACCATGTCCTCAGATCTGTCGCAACACTGATGGTTCATATGAATGTGATTGCTATAGAGGTTACACTCTTGAGAGTGATCAGGTCAACTGCAGAGGTAAGTGCCAATACTTTATATAATAATATTATTCAAACTATACATGCCAGTACACTTTGATTATATTTCATAACATTATTATGCTCTTTCTCTTTGTGTGATTTATGTAGTTAGTTACATGGGTACTGGTTAATTTTGCTTAATTACATCTACTATAGATATCAACGAATGCACTAAAGGAACACACAGATGTGGCCAGCTATGTATCAACACTGTTGGATCATATCAGTGTAACTGTCGCAGTGGGTATAAACTGAGTAGTGATGGATTCACATGTGAAGGTAGAGACATATTGACCCACAAGGCCAACCTCGTGCATGTCATACAGGTCTTGTATAAATTACTGTTTGTTCATAGATATTGATGAGTGTGAGAAGAAACCATGTCCTCAGATCTGTCGCAACACTGTTGGTTCATACGAATGTGATTGCTATAGAGGTTACACTCTCAAGAGTGATCAGGTCAACTGCAGAGGTAAGTGCATCAATACTTTATAATTATATTAATTATTCAAACTATATATACATGCCTTTGAAACATTATTATGCTCTTTCTCTTTGAATTAAAAGATGACAACGAGTGTGCCAGGCAATTATATTGCACAAAGGATCATGCTAATTGTAACAACACTATTGGCTCTTACCATTGCTACTGTGACCCTGGCTACAGAATAATGAAGGATGGAATTACCTGTGAAAGTTGGTTGTCTGAACATTGCTATAAGATGATGATTGGCTAATTGTACTAGCTATGTCCTACTGTACATGCTATTTTACGAGATTTTTTCTAATTATTTGTTTCTCTTTAAGATATTGATGAGTGCGAAGAAAAGATTGACAAATGTGAGCACTTCTGTGCAGACACTGAAGGCTCCTATTCCTGTAGATGTAGGCCAGGTCGTTTCTGGTTGAATGATGATGGATTCAGCTGTGATGGTCAGTTTTATAGTAATTGTTGTTCCGTCCCTCAAGTTTACAATATCTTGACAAAATAATACATGATGCATGGTTTATAATAGATTGGTTGGATATGTTGAAAGCTAATCCAGATCAAAATAAGCCCCTCTGGTTTCAGGAGATATGGAATGAAGGCAGTTCATTGGACATTCTCATGACAGGGAAGACTGGAAGTGGTAAATCAACCCTTGTCAATGGTCTTGTGGGGTCAAAGGTGATTGATATAAAGGAACATAGCTTGATTCGTGACACTACCAAGGTGACCAGCTATTCCGCAACAATTCACAATGTCAGCATTAGAATATGGGACTCCCCAGGTCTTCAAGATCGAACTGGAAAAGAGCAGGAGTACATTAAAGAGATGAAAGAGAAATGCAGCAGTGTCGATCTGGTGCTCTACTGTATAAGAATGGATGAGAGTCGTCTGTATAATGATGACAGAGAAGCAATTTCAGCGCTCAAAAATGCATTTGGGAAAAAGTTTTGGGATCGAACATTTTTCATTCTGACCTTTGCAAACAAAGTTGATCCTCCACAAGCTAAGCAAGATGATATTGTAGGATATTTTGATGAACGTCTTATGGAATTCTCTACTGAATTACATAATCTTCTTACTGACTTGGAAATCACGATCAAAAAGGAACACTTCGTGAAGAGGATGATCCCAACTGGATTTGAAGACCTTCACCTTCCTGGCCGTAGGTACTGGCTGAGCACACTGTGGCACACTGTTCTCTCTGAAGCAGATGAGCATGCTCAGGGAGCCATGCTAAAGATAGGTCTGAAAAGGATGATAGAGGAAGCGAAAGCAGAGAACTATCAATTTGAAGATGATCTTGAGGAACAGCCGATTGTGAGCGAGGGAACTTGGTGGCAGACACTGCAGGACTGGATTGTTGGGGATTAATAGAGTGAAACTAGTAGAAAATATTGTGGAAAATAGGTGGGGGAGGGGTCTTGGAACTTTGATTGAAGTTTTGTTAGATAGCTAGCTCAGTATGTATGTGTTTTGATAGTTCTATTATCTTTGTCCTAGGACGTTTTCATTTTGTTGTAGAGCTGCATAGTAACGTGAGTGTTCCTATAGTTGTTATATTGATTGATTGTAATTTTATTAGCCTGTGCACGTCGTGTGATTTAGGCAATGCATGCAGTGAACTGTGTTGTATTAAAAATGCATAATTAAAATTTCATTGGAATTGGAATCAATAATCAGACTCAGACTTTGCACAACAAAATATTTGCTGGTTAGTCTCGGCAGGTCTCAACACTGAAAAGGAAACAGAGATGAGCAGAGCTGTTAAAGAAAGGCTAACTAACCAGCCGCTAGAGGAAAGCTATGATGAAGATCCTCACAATGCGCAAAGAGAGCGAGAATTAGAATCAAAGTGCGTTTTCGGCAAACTTTATAAAATTTTTTGTAGCTAGCTATGAAGCCAGTCAAAAATTTGCTATCTTAATTTATGTTACAGTAGGTGCTCTGATGAAGAACCTATGGAAGCAGAAGATCATACGAATGTGATTGCTATAGAGGTTACACTCTCAAGAGTGATCAGGTCAACTGCAGAGGTAAGTGCATCAATACTTTATAATTATATTAATTATTCAAACTATATATACATGCCTTTGAAACATTATTATGCTCTTTCTCTTTGAATTAAAAGATGACAACGAGTGTGCCAGGCAATTATATTGCACAAAGGATCATGCTAATTGTAACAACACTATTGGCTCTTACCATTGCTACTGTGACCCTGGCTACAGAATAATGAAGGATGGAATTACCTGTGAAAGTTGGTTGTCTGAACATTGCTATAAGATGATGATTGGCTAATTGTACTAGCTATGTCCTACTGTACATGCTATTTTACGAGATTTTTTCTAATTATTTGTTTCTCTTTAAGATATTGATGAGTGCGAAGAAAAGATTGACAAATGTGAGCACTTCTGTGCAGACACTGAAGGCTCCTATTCCTGTAGATGTAGGCCAGGTCGTTTCTGGTTGAATGATGATGGATTCAGCTGTGATGGTCAGTTTTATAGTAATTGTTGTTCCGTCCCTCAAGTTTACAATATCTTGACAAAATAATACATGATGCATGGTTTATAATAGATTGGTTGGATATGTTGAAAGCTAATCCAGATCAAAATAAGCCCCTCTGGTTTCAGGAGATATGGAATGAAGGCAGTTCATTGGACATTCTCATGACAGGGAAGACTGGAAGTGGTAAATCAACCCTTGTCAATGGTCTTGTGGGGTCAAAGGTGATTGATATAAAGGAACATAGCTTGATTCGTGACACTACCAAGGTGACCAGCTATTCCGCAACAATTCACAATGTCAGCATTAGAATATGGGACTCCCCAGGTCTTCAAGATCGAACTGGAAAAGAGCAGGAGTACATTAAAGAGATGAAAGAGAAATGCAGCAGTGTCGATCTGGTGCTCTACTGTATAAGAATGGATGAGAGTCGTCTGTATAATGATGACAGAGAAGCAATTTCAGCGCTCAAAAATGCATTTGGGAAAAAGTTTTGGGATCGAACATTTTTCATTCTGACCTTTGCAAACAAAGTTGATCCTCCACAAGCTAAGCAAGATGATATTGTAGGATATTTTGATGAACGTCTTATGGAATTCTCTACTGAATTACATAATCTTCTTACTGACTTGGAAATCACGATCAAAAAGGAACACTTCGTGAAGAGGATGATCCCAACTGGATTTGAAGACCTTCACCTTCCTGGCCGTAGGTACTGGCTGAGCACACTGTGGCACACTGTTCTCTCTGAAGCAGATGAGCATGCTCAGGGAGCCATGCTAAAGATAGGTCTGAAAAGGATGATAGAGGAAGCGAAAGCAGAGAACTATCAATTTGAAGATGATCTTGAGGAACAGCCGATTGTGAGCGAGGGAACTTGGTGGCAGACACTGCAGGACTGGATTGTTGGGGATTAATAGAGTGAAACTAGTAGAAAATATTGTGGAAAATAGGTGGGGGAGGGGTCTTGGAACTTTGATTGAAGTTTTGTTAGATAGCTAGCTCAGTATGTATGTGTTTTGATAGTTCTATTATCTTTGTCCTAGGACGTTTTCATTTTGTTGTAGAGCTGCATAGTAACGTGAGTGTTCCTATAGTTGTTATATTGATTGATTGTAATTTTATTAGCCTGTGCACGTCGTGTGATTTAGGCAATGCATGCAGTGAACTGTGTTGTATTAAAAATGCATAATTAAAATTTCATTGGAATTGGAATCAATAATCAGACTCAGACTTTGCACAACAAAATATTTGCTGGTTAGTCTCGGCAGGTCTCAACACTGAAAAGGAAACAGAGATGAGCAGAGCTGTTAAAGAAAGGCTAACTAACCAGCCGCTAGAGGAAAGCTATGATGAAGATCCTCACAATGCGCAAAGAGAGCGAGAATTAGAATCAAAGTGCGTTTTCGGCAAACTTTATAAAATTTTTTGTAGCTAGCTATGAAGCCAGTCAAAAATTTGCTATCTTAATTTATGTTACAGTAGGTGCTCTGATGAAGAACCTATGGAAGCAGAAGTCAACGGGGAAACAGACAATGATCGACCTAGAGAACAGAAGACTAGACAGCCTAACTTGGGGAAAGTTGCATCACAACAACACCGCGGCACTGATAGGCAACATGGACAATCTCACACAACCAGCAATGTGCCAAAGAAAAGGACAGGAGGTAGAGAAAGAACTGGAAGACATACCGGCAATGACCCAACAGGTAGAAATTGACTAAAATTCCATTGTTGTTGATGTATGTTTGTCATTTTTGACCTAGTCTCACAAGCCAGCCCCTTTCTTTTCCCAGCTTTCCTTGGGAAAAGTCTGGCCTGCCACTGAGACTAGTGTTCACCATGTATAGTAGTCACATTACCTATGCATATCAAGCTTTCAGTGATGATGAGACAGACCAACAACTGCGACCTTCCCCCCAGTCTGGATCAGTTGCTGTTTCCCGAAAAATGAGAAAAACTTCAACTCCTTGTCATTGGCATTTAGGAGCTATACCAAGAGTGCTGGTAGTCATTGGAATCATATCACTCATTGCTTATCCAATAGTATACTGTAAGTGGCTGAATTTATCTGTGTCTAATTAGCATAAGCAATTCACATCTTTCCCTCTAGACCAAGATGGTGAACGTGAAATGGAGACAGTCCGCGGTCACAGTCAGATAATGAAGCAGCTGTTGGTCATACCAAAGATGAGTCAACTCCTAGACGATTGGACAGGGAAATCAGACAGTGACGACAACACAATGAGTATACTAGTGACTGGTAAAACTGGCGTGGGCAAGTCCACTCTTATCAACGGGATCATTGGTAAACGTGTCATACCAGTTCAAGACAACGTACTCAAACCAGCAACAGAAGATGTCGAAGCCTTCAACCTTACGATTGGTGAAGTAGAAATCAAAGTTTGGGACACTCACGGATTTCAAGAGGGAACTCGCAGTGGTGATGAGAAGAAGTATCTCGAAGATATGAAGAGGAACTGTGAAAAAGTCGACCTAGTTTTGTACTGCCTGAGAATGGACGACACTCGCATGAGGCCAGGAGATACAGCAGCTGTTGAACAACTTACCACCACATTTGGTAAGTCCATCTGGGACCATGCTCTCTTTGTACTGACGTTTGCAAACAGAGTGGAACCTCCTAAGAAGAAAGACCGTCACAAACTTGAGGAGTACTTCAGTAAGACACTTGATTCCTGGGTGGAAATGCTTGGTGTTATCTTAAAGAAGAATGGTGTTTCCATGGATACTGAGACTGTGCGTAGGAAAGCTGTGCCTGCAGGATACGAAGAGGCACATCTTCCTGGTCGAAAGTTTTGGCTGAGCGATCTTTGGTTGGCTGCGTTTCACGAATCAAGCTCACATGCGAAGCCTCTCCTACTGGCTATAAACAGTGACAGGATGACCGATGAAGACAGAGTATAGAGAGTATCTTTAGCTTGCATGGAAGTAATTCTAGTTTTGTATTCAGCTTATATTATAAAAGCTTAACCTCTCTGTTTCTGAATTTGGTTGTCAATTTAAAATTATGATCTTTACCAAACCAAGTGTACAATCATACTTTGACCAAACAAGCTCACTTGTAACTTGACCACTCTGACTTGAAAAATTATGGAGTTCCACTTGAGAAAGCTGAAGACCCATTTCTTGAGGATGGACCTAACTCAAGATGGCTACCTCACCTCTGAAGACTTTGAGTGTATTGCCAAGAGGATGGCAGAGCATGGGAAACTCACACAAGAAAGAGCTCAATCAGTCCATGACTTACTCATGGAGGCTGCTACTAGAGCTGGTATCAAACCTGGTGTGAAGCTATCTCTTGAAGAAGCAGTGAAAATTGCTTCTGGGTCCTCCTTGTAGGCACCTGCTGAGGTGCAGAGAAAGAGGATTGCTGACACTCATAATCCCATCTTTGATGCGATAGATACAAACAAAAATGGCAGGATTTCTCTCTGCGAGTACAGTGTCTATTTCAAGGTGGTGGCCCCTCTGGTTGCAGAAGAAGATGTAAAGAAATCATTCTCCATCATTGATTCAGACAGCGATGGCGTTATCAGCCGAGAAGAGTTTCTTGAAGCAGTGTACGATTTCTTTTATGGTTTGGAAGAGACTGAACTCTCAAAGGCTTTCTTCGGACCCCTTGTTGACTGAATCATGTGGTTACTCAAATCATATCATTCATGTCATTCATTTGATTTTTAGAAAAAAAGTAGTCTAGCTTTAGAAAAATTTAGTGCCAAAATTTGGAGAGGAAAAACAACATTTACTATAAAACTTATTTCTATCACAACAACACTGTGCAAATACCACTAGGGCAAATAATTATACAGTGTATAATTATGTACTTTACATAATGTACAAAAAAAATGCTAGTTATTTAACTAGTAAAGGGTAGCCATGACCACAAAGTCTCATACCATGTCTTCTCAGTGACTATCGGTTGTTTGTGCATCTCCTTCTCAAAGTCTTGCTCCTTTGCCTTCTCCTCTTGCATCAGCCTGTCCAAGTTCATCTTGAGAAGACTGCCCTGTGCTCTCTTGTCTGCCTGTTCAAACAGACTAAGCCACAGTTTACTAAGCCAGAACTTGCGATCAGGAAGATGAGGATCTTCAAATCCAGCTGGTATGACTCGCTTTTCAAGATCACTCAAGTCCATTGGAATCCTGACTTTGGTGATCACTCCATGGATCGCTTTGACCCAGGCATTGAGTCTCTTGACAAAGTACTCTTCCTTGCTCTGTTGATGATTCTTTCCCGGTGGTTCAATTTTGTTAGCAAAGGTTAATATAAAGAAAGTACGGTTCCAAAATGCCTTGCTAAATGCTTCTTTGAGCACCTGAATAGCGTGTTCTTCTCCGGGACGCATTCTGGTATCATCCATTTTAATGCAATAAAGGACAAAGTCCACACTGTCACATTTATCTTTCATATCGGCTATGTATTTGTCCTCATTACCACTTCTATCTTGAAGACCAGGTGAGTCCCACACTCTGATGTTAACACCGTTCTTTACAAAGGGGTAACTGGACACTTTCATTGTGTCTGCTTCCAGGATGTTCTCTTTGGTGTCAATGACTTTAGCTCCTATCAATCCATTGATCAGCGATGACTTGCCCACTCCTGTTTGACCAGTCAGCAAGATGTCCAGGGTAGTGCTGTCACTGAGCCATTTGTTGAACCACTCTTTCTTATTTTGATCTGGAATGGACTCCAAACGTTCCCGCCAACCTAACGATTATAACAAGATATCATGATGTTTCAATAAATTTAAAGTAATGGCTTACTCTCACAATGCAGCCCATCCTCTGAGAGATAGTAGTGACCTCTAGGGTAGCAGGTACATGTGTATGATCCTTCAGTGTTGTGACAGACGTGCTCGCATTTGTGGGTTCCTATTGCACACTCATCAATATCTAGAGGGAGCATTATCGATATAACTCTATAAGTGCACACACACGATCACATGCATGCTATAAAGATTTTAGGAACTAACCATCACAGGTAAGTCCATTTGTATTCAGAGTGTATCCAGGAACACATGAGCAGGTGTAAGATCCAATGTTGTTGGTGCATTTGTGGTCACATTTATGCACTCTCTCAGCACACTCATCGATATCTTTAAAGGAAAAAAAAACACACACCATAATATCATGTGAAACAGTGCAGATAAACATTTCAAAAATTCATGTACCTACAGAACAGACTGAAGAATAGTCAAGCAAACCACGACAAAACATACTTCTTACCTTTACAAGTCTGTCCATCCTTCTTCAACCTGTATCCACTGTCACAGCTGCACCTGTACGATCCAGGTGTGTTGCTACATTGCTGCTCACACTTGTTCTTACCATTGGAGCATTCATCAATGTCTGCAAGACAAAGAGAATAGCTTATAGAACTGATGGTTACAATACATTGTTCTATCAATAGAAGACATCTATTCTTCTAACTAAACACACCATAGCAGTGAGCTCCATCACTTCCTAGCTCATACCCAGGTTTACAAGAACACTTGTATGAACCTTCAGTGTTGATACAGAGTTGACTACATTTGTGAGTCCCTCTCTGACACTCATCGATATCTGAAACATTGATAGTATGAGAGATTACTCAGAGGTATGTGTACTTATGGAGGGACCGAGAATGTGACAACATAATAGCAAGTGGAATGAGGTTTGAGTTATGAGTATGGGATTTTATGTATAATATAGGGGAGGGTAAATTTGTTGGGAGTTGTTTGTTTAGATATCTAACCATTGCAGTGATAACCATCTCCACTCAGAGAGTAGCCCTCTCTGCAAGAGCAGCTGTAGGAGCCTTTGGTGTTGTGGCAGGTTTGAGCACACTGGTGGGTCTCTTCATGGCACTCATTGATGTCTGCATGGGGGAAGATTTATTACAGAATCATCAATGCTACATTGGCATAAAGAAATTAAAACAACCCTGTGTAATGAATTATATCTACCCCCATGCACAAGTTTCACAATAAAAAATTATATCCCTTCCCGTACAAAAGAATTGTGTATATAGGTAACCCTCTCACCATCACATCTCCATTTGCCATCACTGTTCAGTCGGTATCCCTGGTCACAGTAGCACTCATACCACCAGACTGTGCTCTTGCACTGCTGTTCACACTGCTGAGACCAAGGCTGTACAAGGTCACACTTGTTTGCTTGTGAGTAGAAGTCTGCATTTGTGCAATGGGTGAACGTCCCGATCACAAACAGTGATTATCTCTGATAGTAGTAGAGTTAGCCACACACTGAAAATTTGTGGTATAATGTAAACATAACTTACACCAAAGGACACCCACACACCAGACCACCAGGCCAAGGAATAGTGTGATCAATAGTGTGATCTTTACACAAGAACAAGAACTGGTTCTTGCTTGTTCTTGTCTTTCTGGCTCATCTCTTTCCTCATCATTTTCCTGAACTTCATCTTTGCCATCTTGTTGGTCTTCTCCCTTAGGAGCTTGATTTGGAGGGTCATCTGCTCCTGCCACATTTGCACGTCTACGCACTGTGTCTTGTGTACCAGCTCCTGCCATAGATAGCATAAGACATTATGTATACTGTTGCCAAGACCCATTGTTTTATTTATTCTTGATGTTTACTGCTTTAAAAACATGTACTGTTATGAAAGTGAAATTACATAAACAATGACATCAACACATTCATTACCACTGTTTGATTGAGGGGTATTCTGAGGTGGATCTGTTGATTGTTGGGACTGTGAATAATCACTACAGTTAGGAAGGTGATTACTGATAACATTTTCGTAGTTAGGACACTTGGGACAGATCATATCATCTTCAGAATTATTCAACTGGATAAAGTCCTTTCGTATGCTAAGCTCTGTGCAAGAGAGACAGCTGATCTTACTGTATTTACACCCCTCTAGGAGCTTCACAGGTTCAGAGTTCAAATTGAGGTGATTGTCAAGCTGGCCTAGCTCCCCCTTCCACTCACAACCTTCCTGTTTGTGTGAGCAGTAGACTTGAAGCTGGTAAAGAGATAGTTGGAGACCTTTATTGTGAAAAGTCGTGAAATGTTTATCATTGCATGTTGGACAGGGCTTTTTATTGTTTTCCACTTCCTCAATACAAACTTTACAGAAGCTCTTTCCACAGCAAGAGACTTGGTAGGGTTCACAAAGAACTAGCAAACACACAGAACAGTCCAACTGGAAGACTTGAGGTGGCTCTTCCACGAACTCACAGTCAAATCCAGCCATTCTGTTGGTAGAACACAGTGACAACCTAACTAGAAAGGTCGTGGTCGTCAGTTCTACATGATATTATGACCTTTGACTACTGACTCGGAATTGGACTGTGACTTGAAATTTAAAGATTTCTGGGAGATGTCTGAAACAAACACCACTGAAGATGGGCAGCCACGGAGGGATCCGGAACAGGATGAAAGCACAGATATCGATACGATTAATAATCCTAACATCGACGATGACATTCGTCACATGCAAGAAAGACAGAGAAATGCAAAGTCAGATTCAACTTTAGATCAGACTGACAATCAGCTGACTACATTAGCCTCCGTTTATAAAATTAAATCTAGTAATAGTATGGGCCAGTGTAGGTTATATCCTCTACATACATTGTATGAAAGGTCTATGCTTTATGTGATTACTACTTGTCATTCTCTTTATGCATTTGAATTTCATACTAGACCGGTTGTTTGTATGGATAAAGGTCCTAATGATCATTCTGTATCCACCTCTAGGGATCCCACAGGAAATGACTCAGAATCATGTAAAACAAACCAGGCTGAAACTGCTGGAGTGCATGAAAAAGACACTCCTGAGACAAAAGCTACACTAAAATCATTACAACAACCACAGTGTGAAACAGAACCAACTGACAGTGAAGAACCACATGACCCTGCAATAGAGACAGATGACAGGGATGACCTTGAAACACGAATACAATCAGACAAGGAGGACAAACCATCTACAAACAAACAGACTAGGCAGCCTGACTTCCTACAAAATGTGGTACATCATCAACCTGAGAACAGATCTGACAGTATACTGTAAGTCAACTGAGCTGATTGTGGCTATATATGAAGTTCAAATACTCAGTTTGTGAAGTCAGGAGCCAATGAGGGCCAGAGACCTCTGGCCCTCATTGGCTCCTGGTGAAGTTTATTCTCTGCTGCAATCAAGTAGGTCACAAACCAAGGTGACAAAGAGAAATAAAGAAAAAGTGAGCACTGATTATACCCGTCGTCAAAGAGGGATTGACCCAACAAGTACTGAACAAACTACTGTAATTATTATGTGTGTAAATCATGATAATTATCTTGCTTGCTATGTTGCTCTATGTCAAGATTTCAGTGGTGATGAGTCTGATCATGAGGGAACTCTACGTGCACCACAAGCTTCTCGGTCACAGACTGGATCCAGGGATGCTGTTTCTCAGAATCTTCAACCCACTCGTCACTGGTTGCTACTCGGTTCTGCAGCCTTACTCTTTATGATCATGATATTTTATAGATATAGTAAGTGTCCAGTTGGCTATAATAATTGGTCACCTTCAAAGTTACTTTTTTCCTGTAGATATTGAAGACCCTCTAGAAGTGGAGACTGTCCGCGGTCACAGTCAGATAATGAAGCAGCTGTTGGTCATACCAAAGATGAGCCAACTTCTAGACGATTGGACAGGGAAATCAGACAATGATGACAACACAATGAGTATCCTAGTGACTGGTAAAACTGGAGTGGGCAAGTCCACTCTTATCAATGGGATCATTGGCAAACGTGTAATACCAGTTCAAGACAACGTACTCAAACCAGCAACAGAAGACGTCGAAGCCTTCAACCTTACGATTGGTGAAGTGGAAATAAAAGTTTGGGACACTCATGGATTTCAGGAGGGTGCCACCAAGGACGAGGAGAAATATCTCGAAGACATGAAGAGAAATTGTGAAAAAGTTGACCTAGTTTTGTACTGCCTGAGAATGGATGATACTCGCATGAGGCCAGGAGATACAGCAGCTGTTGAACAGCTTACCACCACGTTTGGTAAGTCCATCTGGGACCATGCTCTCTTTGTGCTGACATTTGCAAACAGAGTGGAACCTCCCAGGAAAAAAGATCGTCATAAACTTGAAGCGTACTTCAACTCGACACTTGATGCCTGGGTGGACATGCTAGCTGATATTTTGCAGGACAATGGTGTTTCCATGGACACACAGACTGTGCATAGGAAAACAGTGCCTGCAGGATACAATGAGGCACATCTACCTGGTCGAAAGTTTTGGCTGAGTGATCTTTGGCTGGCTGCATTTCATGAATCAAGCTCACATGCAAAGCCTCTCCTACTGGCTATAAACAGTGATAGGATGACTGATGAAGACAGAATATAGTATTGGCTTAGTACCATGCATGACGTGTACTGTATGCTGTGATTACATAATGTTTAAGTTATTTTTAATTGTCAGTTCTGGTGATCGATCTGTACCAATAAATTACCTATGACTGAAATTACAATTGCACAAACAATCAAATTATCAAAATATTATACAAAATTGGAAAGAAGAAGCAAAAGCAATGCAATAATTATTGCAATTAAACACAAAAATAATTAATGTTCTTGTACAAGGTGCAAAAATTATTGTGCATCTGGTATATATATATAATAATTATGTGCATGATCATGTTATATATTATACACAGTGATGTAATGTTCAAAACACTCAGTGGTATCACTATAGGTAGTCTAACTAGTGAAGGGTAGCCATGACCACAATGTCTCATACCATGTCTTCTCAGTGACTATCGGTTGTTTATGCATCTCCTTCTCAAAGTCTTGCTCCTTTGCCTTCTCCTCTTGAATCAGCCTGTCCAAGTTCATCTTGAGCAGACTGCCCTGTGCTCTCTTGTCTGCCTGTTCAAAAAGACTAAGCCAGAGTTTACTAAGCCAGAACTTGCGATCAGGAAGATGAGGATCTTCAAATCCAGCTGGTATGACTCGAGTGCTTAACTCAATTGAAATTCCAACAGTAGCAAGTACATCCTGGATTTCATCAACCCAGGAATTGAATTTCTCAGTGAAATATTCTTTCTTGCTTTGGTTTCTAAGTGGCTCAACTTTATTTGCAAAGGTTAATATAAAAAAGGTACGGTTCCAAAAAGCCTTCCCAAATGCATTCTTGAGTACACGGATTGCATGTTCTTCACCGCGGCGCATTCTGGTGTCATCCATTTTAATACAGTAGAGAACAAAGTCCACACTGTCACATTTACGTTTCATATCAGCAATGTATTCATCCTCATTGTTGTTTCTATCTTGAAGACCAGGTGAGTCCCACACTCTGATGTTTACACCATTCTTGATAGCACTGTAGTTCGAGACTACCCTTGTGTCAGCTTTAAGCGTGGTTTTATTCTCTTTGGTTTGGACAACTTTGGCTCCTAGCAATCCATTGATCAGCGACGACTTGCCTACTCCCGTTTGACCAGTCAGCAAGATGTCCAGGGTAGTGCTGTCACCGAGCCAATTCTGGAACCAGATTTTCTTATCTTGATCTGGAATGGACTCCAAACGTTCACGCCAACCTATTGCAAGTATGAACGAATTTAAGTTTCTGATCTTAAGATCGCATAATTCATCTCATAATTGGCTTACTCTCACAATGCAGCCCATCCTCCATGAGATAATAGTGACCTTGAGGGTAGCAGGTACATGAGTACGATCCTTCAGTGTTGTGACAGACGTGCTCACATCTGTGGGTCCCTATTGCACACTCATCAATATCTGCAACAAGCACAACCAACCATGTAGTACAAGGCAATAGTTACATGCTAATAAGCAACTAACCATCACAGCCAAGTCCATTTTTGTTCAGGATGTATCCAAGATTACATGAACAGGTGTAAGATCCAATATTGTTGGTGCAGTTATTGTCACAGTGATGCACTCCCTCGGCACACTCATTGATGTCTTTAAAGGTATAGCATAAAAATATATTTCTACTTCAAGCCAATAATCTACACATCCAAAGTGAAGGAGTTTATCCAGGCACATCTACACTTCTTACCTTCACAAGTCTGTCCATCCTTCTTCAACCTGTACCCATTGTCACAGCTGCACCTGTACGATCCAGGTGTGTTGTTACATTGCTGCTCACACTTGTTCTTACCATTGGAGCATTCATCAATGTCTAGAAGACAAAAGGAGCAATTACAACACATCATTCTACTAATAAAGGACAGCTATTCTTGCAACACACCATAGCAGTGAGTTCCATCACTTCCTAGCTCAAATCCAGGTTTACAAGAACACTTGTACGAACCTTTAGTATTGGTACAGAGTTGACTACATTTGTGAGTCCCTTTCTGACACTCATCAATATCTGAAACATTGATATAGTAAGATAGGTCTTTGAAATGGTCTGGGAATGTGACAGCATAATGTCAAGTGGAATGAGGTTTGAGTATGTGACTTTATGTGCAATTGGTGGGAAGGGTAAATTTTGTTTGTTTGGATAACAATACCATTGCAGTGATAACCATCTCTGTTGAGAGAGTAGCCCTCTCTGCAAGAGCAGCTGTAGGAGCCTTTGGTGTTGCGACAGGTTTGAGCACACTGGTGGGTCTCTTCATGGCACTCATTGATGTCTGAATGGGGGAAGAGTTGGAATGCGCCAATGTACGTAGTAACAATTACTATCACATCTGGCCCCAGCAAAGGTCATCCTCTCCTTCACTCATTCACTTTTCAGTCGGACCAAAATTTCAGGCAATTTTTTAGAAAAAAATGGTCCAGGGGACCAAAATTTCAGGACCAAAATGCAGTGACAGGCCAGCGTATGTAATATACGTGAATGAAAGGTCCATGCTTCACATAATGACACCTATCTACACTTCTTACCTTCACAGGTCTGTCCATCCTTCTTCAACCTGTATCCACTGTCACAGCTGCACCTGTACGATCCAGGTGTGTTGCTACATTGCTGCTCACATTTGTTCTTACCATTGGAACATTCATCAATGTCTGCAAGACAAAAGGATCAATTGCAACACATCATTCTACTAATAAAGGACATCTATTCTTGCAACACACCATAGCAGTGGGCTCCACCACTTCCTAGTTCATATCCAGGTTGGCAAGAACACTTGTATGAACCTTCAGTGTTGGTACAGAGTTGACTACATACGTGAGTCCCACTCAGACACTCATCGATATCTGAGGCATTGATATAGTATAGATAGTAAGATAGGTGTTATGTGTACATAACACAATAAGCACAGCCAACCATGTAGTATAAGGCAGCAGTTGAGACACTAAAAAAACAACTAACCATCACAGCCAAGTCCATTTTTGTTCAGGATGTATCCAAGAGTACATGAACAGGTGTAAGATCCAATATTGTTGGTGCAATTATGGTCACAGTGATGCATCCTCTCAGCACACTCATTGATGTCTTTAAAGGTATAGCATAAAATATATATTTCTACTTCAAGCCAATAATCTACTTACCTTCACAAGTCTGTCCATCCTTCTTCAACCTGTACCCACTGTCACAGCTGCACCTGTATGATCCAGGTGTGTTGCTACATTGCTGCTCACACTTGTTCTTACCATTGGAGCATTCATCAATGTCTGCAAGACAAAGAGAATAGCTTCTGACACTGTTCTACTAATAGAAGAAGACATGGTTATTCTTGTAACACACCATAGCAGTGGGCTCCACCACTTCCTAGCTCATATCCAGGTCTACAAGAACACTTGTATGAACCTTTAGTGTTGGTACAGAGTTGATTACACTTGTGAGTCTCACTCAGACACTCATCGATATCTGAAACATTGATACAGTACATATAGTTGGTTAGATATGTGTTGTGTGTAGAGGAGGTCCGACATCTGCGGGTTAATTGCAGCAAAACCTTGGCGATCACGTGATATTATTTCCAGATCTCCGTATTTGCACTTATCTAAGCCTTTAGCCATTTCCAAAGGGTTGCCTTGCCCTCTAAGCAACTTATCTAGCGAAGTAACAAGAAAGAGAACAAAACTCAGCTTATTTCCAAGTAGTAGCATCTGAATTAAAGACCAGGAAACAAGAGTAATGTGATGTGTTAATTTAGAAATGGCCTGCAATTAACCAGCGGATGTCAGACCTCCTCTGGTACATAACACTGTGAATGTTATTTTCATAATACATTATAGGTCTGGGAAATGGTCTGGGAATGTGACAGTAAAATGTCAATGGAATGAGGTTTGAGTATGTGACTTTATATGCAATACTGGGATGGGTAAAATTTGATACAATTGTTTGTTTGGATATAATACCATTGCAGTGATAACCATCTCCACTCAGAGAGTAGCCCTCTCTGCAAGAGCAGCTGTAGGAGCCATTGGTGTTGTGACAGGTTTGAGCACACTGGTGGGTCTCTTCATGGCACTCATTGATGTCTGAATGGGTGAAGAGTTGGAATGTAATGTGCGTAGTAACAATTACGACCACATCTGGCCCCAGCAAAGGTCATCCTCTCCTTCACTCATTCACTTTTCAGTCGGACCAAAATTTTCAGAGGGGGGATCGAAAATTTCAGGACCAAAAAATCAGTGTCAGGCCAGCGTAGATAATACACATGAATGAAAGGTCTATGCTTCACATCATGACACCTATCTACACTTCTTACCTTCACAAGTCTGTCCATTGTTCTTCAACCTGTATCCACTGTCACAGCTGCACCTGTAAGATCCAGGTGTGTTGCTACATTGCTGCTCACACTTGTTCTTACCATTGGAGCATTCATCAATGTCTGGAAGACAAAAGGAGCAATTGCAACACATCATTCTACTAATAAAGGACATCTATTCTTGCAACACACCATAGCAGTGAGTTCCATCACTTCCTAGCTCATATCCAGGTTTACAAGAACACTTGTATGAACCTTTAGTGTTGGTACAGAGTTGACTACATACGTGAGTCTCACTCAGACACTCATCGATATCTGAAACATTGATAATTATTATATTATTGTATAGTTAGTAAGATAGGTGTTGTGTGTACATAACACTGTGAATGTTATTTTCACAATAGGTCTGGGAAATGGTCTGGGAATGTGACAGCATAATGTCAAGTGGAGTGTGGTTTGAGTATGTGACTTTATGTGCAATAGGTGGGAAGGGTAAATTTTTTGATACAATTGTTTGTTTAGATAGCTAACCATTGCAGTGACAACCATCTCCATGCAGAGAGTAACCCTTTTTGCAAGAGCAGCGGTAGGAGCCATTGGTGTTGTGACAGGTTTGAGCACACTGGTGGGTCTCTTCATGGCACTCATTGATGTCTGCATGGGTGAAAGTTGGAATGCAATGAATGTTACATTGCTAAACAAAGAGAGTTTCTTTGCACCCCTCTGGCCCTATCACTGTGAAGAAATTATTTACCCTTATGTGTAGTGTAATAGGCCCACTGAATATCCTATCTCATTTCAAATGGTATTGTGTAGGTAACACTCTTACCATCACATCTCCAGTTGCCATCACTGTTCAGTCGGTATCCCTGGTCACAGTAGCACTCATACCACAAGGCTGTGCTGTTGCACTGCTGTTCACACTGCTGAGACCAAGACTGTACAAGGTCACACTTGTTTGCTTGTGAGTAGGAGTCTACATTTGTGTGTGGGTGAAAGTCCCCAACACAAACAGTGATAGTAGAGTTAGCCACACACTGAAAATTTGCAACTTACACCAGAGAACCATGACCACCAAGCCAAGGAATAGTGTGATCTTTACACAAGAACAAGAACTGGTTCTTGCATTTTCTACTTGTCCTTGTCTTTCTGGCTCATCTCTTTCTTCATCATTCTCCTGAACTGCTTCTCTGCCATCTTGTTGGCCTTCCTCCTCAGGAGCTTGATTTGGAGGGTCATCTGCTCCTGCCACATTTGCACGTCTACGCATAGTGCCCTGAGTACCAGCTCCTGAATACAACAGTATACATTGCATGTGAAACCTATTGTTATTATTTACACTCAATGTTACTTGAAAACATGTACTATAATAAAAGCATTTGAAGTTTCATAAAACCCAGAGGAGGTACAAACAAGTGCGCCTTTGCTGAGCTGGCAAGCGTGTGCACATGATCAACTCTTTTTGTTAAGTATTGCAGTCACATAATTGCAATGTAATTAACAGACATGCCAGCTCAGCAAAGGCACACTCGTGTTGTACCTCCTCTGTGTAAAACAATAACATGTCAACACACATTCATTACCGTTGTTTGATTGAGGGGCATTCTGAGGTGGATCTGTTGATTGCTGGGACTGTGGGGTATCACTGCAGTTAGGATAGTGATTATTGATGACATTTTCATAGTCAGGACACTTGGGACAGATCATAGCGTCTTCAGAATTCAAGTGGATAATGTCCTTTCGTTTGCTAATCTCTGTGCAAGAGAGACAGTTGATCTCACTGTATTTACACCCCTCTAGGTGCTTTGTAGGCAGGGGGTTAAAATTGAGGTGATTGTTGAGTTGGCCTAGCTCCCCCCTCCACTCACAACCTTCCTTTTTGTATAAACAGTAGACTTGAAGTTGGTACAGGGAACGTTGGAGTCCCTTGTTTTCAAACGTCTTGAAATCTTTAACCTTGCATTTTGGACAGGGCTTTTTAATGGCTTTTACCTTCTCAATACAAACTCTACAGAAGCTGTCACCACAGCAAGAGACTTGGTAGGGTTCACAAAGAACTAGCAAACACACTGAACATTCCACCTGGAAGGCTTCAGGTGGCTCTTCAACGAACTCACAGTCAAATCCACCTCCTTGGCCGGGATTAGTAGTCTCAGGAATGAGAGGAGAAGCAACAGATGCATCCATGCTGTACACAGAACACTGACAGCAGATAAGAAACGAAAATCTGGAAATCTCGTGGTCGTCAGTTCTACATGACCTTTGACCTTTGAACTGGTGCTCTATGTTTGATAATTTCAGGTTATTACAAAAATAATTATAACAACAATATAAAAACTGAAACTTATGTATTCATGTATCTGTTATATGCATGTGCAACCCTAATTTTACTACAAGCTAAGTTATTTAACTAGTAAAGGGTAGCCATGACCACAATCTCTCATACCATGTCTTCTCAGTCACTATCGGTTGTTTACGCATCTCTTTCAAAAAGTCTTGCTCTTTTTGCCTCCTCTTCTTGAATGATTCTCTCCAAGTTCATCTTGAGCAGACTGTCCTGGGCTCTCTTGCAAGTGTACCTGTTCGAATAGACTAAGCCAGAGTTTACTGAGCGGCCAAAACCAGCGATCAGGAAGATCATCAGTGAGGATCTTCGAATCCAGCTGGTATGACTCTCTTTTCAAGAACACTTAAATCAGTTGAAACTCCAGCTCTAATGAGTACCTTGTAGATTTCTTTGACCCAGGCATTGAGTGCAATGCAGTCGTCCTCATTGCTTGAAGACCAGGCGAGTCCCACACTCTGATGTCCACACCATTCTTTATAAAGTTGTAACTGGACACTTTCATCGTGTCTCTTGTACGTACATCATGGTTAATGTCAATGACTTTAGCTCCTAGCAATCCATTGATAAGTGATGATTTGCCTACTCCTGTTTTACTAGTCAGCAAGATGTCCAGCGTAGTGCTGTCACCGAACCAATTCTGGAACCAATTTTGATCTGGAATAAAGTTCATAATCTTCCTGATTCAGTGATTCAAATGCAGGCATGCAAAATAATTGACTGATTCACTCTCACAATGCAGCCCATCCTCTGAGAGATACTGGCTTCTAGAGTAGCAGGTACATGTGTAAGATCCTTCAGTGTTGTGACAGTCCTGTTCACATCTGTGGGTCCCTATGCACACTCATCGATATCTGGAAAGAGCATTGATGATAAACCATAAGGGTACAGTTGATGATATGTAGTTAGCAGAATATTTATGACCAACCCAAGACCTAATAGTTACAATGCACTAGCAGTACTGAAGCTAGCAACACACCATAGCACTGAGTTCCATCACTTCCTAGCTCAAATCCAGGTTTACAAGAACACTTGTATGAACCTTCAGTGTTGGTACAGAGTTGACTACATTTGTGAGTCCCTCTCTGACACTCATTAATTATTATCTGAAACACTGATAGCATGAGAGGTATGTATGTGTACATAATTATGTGCATGTTATTTTTGCAAAAAGTCTGGTTACCATCGCAGTAATAACCATCCCTGTTGAGATAGTATCCCTTCCTGCAAGAGCAGCTGTAGGAGCCATTGGTGTTGTGACAGGTTTGAGCACACTGGTGGGTCTCTTCATGGCACTCATTGATGTCTGAGTGAAGAGTTAGCAAGAATTTAATGTGCACAATAGAGGGACTGAGAATGTGACAGCACATAGCAAGTGGGATGAGGTTTGAGTTACCAGTAATAGGTATATATCCAATTTAATGTATGGTATGGGAAGAGTAAATTTAATTACTAGCTTACCATTGCAATGATGACCATCTGCATTCAGAAAGTAGCCCTTTCTGCAAGAGCAGCTGTAGGAGCCTTTGGTGTTGTGACAGGTTTGAGCACACTGGTGGGTCTCTTCATGGCACTCATTGATATCTGTATAAAGAGTTGGACACATATTATTTCAATTGCAATATGATTCTAATGCTCTTACCATCACACCTCCAGCTGTCATCACTGTTCAGTCGGTATACCTGGTCACAGTAGCACTCACACCACCAGGCTTTGCTATTGCACTGGTGTTCACACTGTTGAGACCAAGGCTGTACAAAGTAACACTTGTTTGCTTGTGAGTATAAGTCTACATTGCGTATGGGTGAAAGTGCATGCAGAATTCAAGTTGTCTAATCACAAACACAAGTAGTAAAACATGGTAGATATATACACAGTAAACACAACTTACAGGGGCAAAGGAAACACAATAACCAGATCATCAAACCAAGGACTATCCGTACACAAGAATCATTATTTCTTTCATTTTCTATTTGTCTTCCTCCTTCGGGTTGAGCTCTTTCTTCCTGATCATTCTCCTCAACTTGTTGCTGATGCTCTTCCGGATCCTCAGGAGCATGATTTGGAGGGTCATTTGCTCCTGCTACATCCCGAAATGCATCTTCATCATCTTGTTGACCTTCCTCCTCAGGAGCATGATTTGGAGGGTCATTTGCTCCTGCTACATCCCGAAATGCATCTTCACCATCTTGTTGACCTTCCTCCTCAGGAGCATGATTTGGATCCGGAGGGTCATTTGCTCCTGCCACATTTTGACGTCTACGTACTGTGCCCTGTGTATCAGCTCCTAGAATAAACAATGCATATTACATGTGTGTCTAAGACCCATTGTTAATCATGGTTTTATACTAAAAAACATGTACTATTATGAAAGTGAAGGTGAATGAACAATAACATCAATACATTCATTACTGTTGTTTGATTGAGGGGCATTCTGAGGTGGATCTATTAATTGTGGTTGGGACTATGGGCAATCACGACAGATAGGGAAGTGATTATTGACGACATCATCATAATGAGACTCGTAGTCATGGCAATACTCACAGTTGAACGGACACTTGGGACACATTATACCATTTTCAGAATTCAAATTAATCATGTCCTTTCGTACGCTAATCTCTGTACAAGAGAGACAGCTGATCTCACTGTAATCACACCCCACTTTGCAGGTTCAGGGTTCAAATTGAGGTGATTGTTGAGCTGGCCTAGCTCCCCCTGCCACTCACAACCTTCCTGTTTGTGTGAGCAGTAGACTTGAAGCTGGTAAAAAGACAGCTAAAGGCTTTTGTTGTGAAAATTTGTGAAATCTTTATCATTGCATGCTGGACAGGACTTTTTATTGTTTTCTACTTTCTCGATACAAACTTTGCAGAAATTCTTTCCACAGCAAGACACTTGGTAGGGTTCACAAAGAACTAGCAACGACCACAAGATATTTTTGTTTCCTCTTGATCTTGTCTGCTGTGTCAGTGTTCTGCAATATGGATACTGTTGCTGCTCACCTTATTCGTGTGATTACTGCTAAAACTAATCCCTGCAAGGGAGGTGGATTTGACTGTGAATTTGTGGAAGAGCCACCTCAACTCTTACCACAGGTGGAATGTTCTGTGTGCTTCATGTAGTCTACCTTATGACCTTTGACCTGTGAACTAGTGATTCAGGATGCATGGACTGAAACAAGATGAGGTTTCAGGAGAGCAGTAAAATCAAAGCTATTACAAAAATAATTATTATTTACAACAGCATAATGATAGCTATTTAACTAGTAAAGGGTAGCCATGACCGCAATCTCTCATACCATGTCTTCTCAGTCGATTGTTCATGTATCTCCTTCTCAAAGTCTTGCCAGAGTTGGCTGAGCCAGAACTTGCGATCAGGGAGATGTGGGTCATCAAATCCAGCTGGTATGACTCGTTTTTTAAGAGTACTTAAATTAATTGAAATTCCAGCTCTAATGAGTACCTCATGGATTTCTTTGACCCAGGCATTGAGTCTCTCGGTGAAATACTCTTCCTTGCTCTGGGGATGGTTTTTCCTGGGCAGTTCAATTCGATTTGCAAATGTTAGAATAAAGAAAGTCCGATCCCAAAATTCTTTCCCAAATACATTGTTGAGCTTATCAATTATAACCCTGTCATTGTTGGTTACGTCCATTCTGAGACAATAGAAGACAAAGTTCAGACTGTCACATTTATCTTTCATATCGGCAATGTAGTCGTCCTCATTACCACTTTGATCTTGAAGACCAGGCGAGTCCCACACTCTGATGTCCACACCGTTCTTTATAAAGTTGTAACTGGACACTTTCATCGTGTCTGTTGTACGTGTAT
This sequence comes from Tethya wilhelma, assembly GCA_964030475.1. Classification (NCBI taxonomy): domain Eukaryota; kingdom Metazoa; phylum Porifera; class Demospongiae; order Tethyida; family Tethyidae; genus Tethya; species Tethya wilhelma. The sequence goes on along the minus strand of CAXIPT010000003.1, from coordinate 11,281,515 downwards.
CATGGTTAATGTCAATGACTTTAGCTCCTAGCAATCCATTGATGAGTGATGACTTTCCTACTCCTGTTTGACCAATCAGCAAGATGTCCAGGGTAGTGCTGTCACTCCAACTATGAAATTTCCAATTTTTTCGATCTGGAATAAAGTTCATGCCAACCTTTTATAAAGTTCCTGACTCAGTGATTCAAATGCATAATTATGTAAATAACCAACTGACTCACTCTCACAATGCAGCCCATCCTCTGAAAGATAGTAGTGACCTCTAGGGTAGCAGGTACATGAGTATGATCCATCAGTGTTGTGACAGACATGCTCACATTTGTGGGTTCCTATTGCACACTCGTCAATATCTGGAAAGAGCATTAATGATAAACCATATAGGTGCAGTTAAATGATATGTAGTTAGCAGAATATGGACCAACTCAAGATTTTTTTTGTATACAATGCACTAGTACTGAAGCTAGCAACACACCATAGCAGTGTGCTCCATCACTTCCTAGCTCATATCCAGGTTTACAAGAACACTTGTATGAACCTTCAGTGTTGGTACAGAGTTGACTACATTTGTGAGTCCTTCTCTGACACTCATCGATATCTGAAGCATTCATAGTATGAGAGGTATATATGTGTGTATAATATTGTGCATGTTATTTCTACAAAAAGTCTGGGAATGTTACAGCATAATATTGAGTGTAATGAGGTTTGAGTTACCAGTATTGAACTTTTATGAGTAATAATTATTTCTAACCATTGCAATAATGACCATCTCCACTCAGACAGTAGCCCTCTCTGCAAGAGCAGCTGTAGGAGCCATTGGTGTTGTGACAGGTTTGAGCACACTGGTGGGTCTGTTCATGGCACTCATTGATGTCTGCATGGGGGAAGAGTTGGAATGCAATGAATGACTAAAGAAATTGATATGAGGTGTAGTATAGGCCCACCTCTGAATTTTACACTATCAATATCCTATTTCCTATATATTTCAATTGAAATATGATGCTCTCACCATCACATCTCCAGTTGCTATCATTGTTCAGTCGATATCCCAGGTCACAGTAGCACTCATACCACCAGCCAGTGCTCTTGCACTCGTGTTCACATTGCTGAAACCAAGGCCGTACAAGGTCACACTTGTTTGCTTGTGAGTAGAAGTCTGCATTTGTGTGTGGATGAAAGTGCAGAATCCGAGTTGGCTAACGACAAACACAAGTGGTAAATCTTAGCCACATATTGTAGCTATACACAGTAAACACAACTTACAGAGGCAAAGGAATGAAAGGATACAGATCACCAAACCAACGACTATCCATATTACACATTGACAAAACTTATTTCTTGCATTTTCTTCTTGTCTTTCTCCTTCTGATTGAGCTCTTTCCTGATCATTCTCTTGAACTTGTTGTTGATGCTCTTCCTCGGGAGCATGATTTGGAGGGTCATTTGCTCTTGCCACATTTTCACGTCTACGCACTGTGTCCTGTGTACCAGCTCCTAAAATATATTACATGTGTGTATAACACCTATTGTTATTATTTACTCTTGATGTTACTTATGAAAGTAAAGTGATGTAAAGTATAACATAAACACATTCATTACCATTGTTTGATTGAGGGGTATTCTGAGGTGGATCTATTGATTGCTGGGACTGTGGGCATTCACTACACATAGGATAGTGATTATTGATGACATCTTCATAATTAGACTCGTAGTTGTGGCAATACCCACAGCTGAACGGACACTTGGGACAGATCATATCTTCTTCAGAATTCAAGTGGATAATGTTCTTTCGTATACTAAGCTCTGTGCAAGAGAGACAGTTGATCTCACTGTATTTACACCCTTCTAAGTGCTTTGTAGGCAGGGGGTTCAAATTGAGGTGCTTATTAAGCTGGCCTAGCTCCCCCTGCCACTCACAGCCTTCCTGTTTGTGTGAGCAGTAGACTTGAAGCTGGTATAGGGAACGTTGGAGTCCTTTGTTGTGAAAGGTCGTGAAATCCTTATCATTGCATGTCGGACAAGGCTTTTTAAGGGATTTTACCCTCTCAATGCAAACTCTACAGAAGCTCTTTCCACAGCAAGACACTTGGCACACAGAACATTCCACCTGTGGTAAGAGTTGAGGTGGCTCTTCCACAAATTCACAGTCAAATCCACCTCCCTTGCAGGGTAGGAAGGAGAGCAGCAACTGAAGCCATGTCGGTAAACAAATTATCGGAAGGTTATGGTCGTCAGTTCTGGTTGCAATTTAATATGACCTTTAACCTCTGTACAAGCAGACAAGGAAAACAAAGATGGAGAGAATCATCCGTGCTCTCCTGCCCGGGATGGATGGCGGGGAGGACGGCCAGAGCAGTGAAGAGGAGGAGGCCTTGCTCCAGCACGAGGACGGCAGATCAGAGAGCAACAGGTCTAGTGATGAGAGCATGGAGCTAGAGGAGAGTCAAGAGACACAGCAAGGTACAACCATATAAATGGTACAACAACCACAGCAAATAGTACTGTAGTGATTTGAGTTTCTTTAACATGTGTTTGAATAGATGATGGTCGCCATAATGGTGTTGATAATGGTCCATCAGGAGCAGCTGGTGGAGGAGGGGATAAGAATGAGAGGAAGAAGAAGAAGAAAGAAGCTGCAAAGAAAAATAAGACACGAAGCTTTGATGTTTCACTTCCAGCACAGCATCTGGTAAGTTGAGTACTTCAATGGGACAAACCAGTGTGCTGAAAATCGATCCATTCTTGGTTCAGTATCTAGGTGAGTTTGACGAGGAGGGGAGAGCTAATTTGGAACACGAGGAGACCACACCCACTCTCTCCCTGCTGTGCATCTCAAAGAGAGTCCTCTTCCCGGAGGAGACACTGCCGATGCACATCTATAATCCACATGTAAGACTCGTACCCTTCTCTTGTATGTGTATGTGTGTGTGTGTGTGTGTGTGTGTGTGTGTGTTTGTTTGTTTGTAATAGTCATTAGATAACATAGCCTAGTTTGTGAGTGCAAAAATATTGCCTAATTTCAGGCCCAACCTACATAGGTATTACATCTTTATTACAATAAACAAAAACATACTTCTTCTTTCGAGCAGGAAAGTGAAATAAGCATCACTAATTATTACTTCACATTTTGACAATATTGATTACCAGAGCTCTATTCTATTCCCCCCCCCTTTTCCCTCCCTCCCTCCCTCCGACAGATGATCCAGATGCTCCGTGATGCCAGTACCAAGCAGAAACCGATCGCCATCTGCACTGATCTCCGTCGAAGGGAGATGTACGGGGAGATGATGAGAAGACCCACCCAAGAGGAGCTGGCCGACTACGGTACCACGGCAGAGATAGTGGCCTTCAGGGAGGACGAGTCGGAGTACTTTTATGGACCGTGTTTTGTCGTGAAGTTTCACGGGAAGCAGAGATTTAGACTTCTGGAGGTGATCAGGAAGTCCAATGGGTGGGTGAGAGTGTGACACTGTCTGTGTTGAGTTGGTGCTCACTTTTGTGCGAGGTTACCATGTCAACTAAAAAACAATCATTTTGGTCTTGGCATTTGTTTTTTTTTTCTCATATGTGCAAGTTGTTTTGAATCTGAAGCTCATTCTATAATAGGTTTTAAATTCTCTCCTTTAACTATTCTTGCTCAACATAATGTGTGTATTATGATTGTGTATGTAAATCACAAATAAATGGATGGAAACTAGAGAAATCCAACTGTACAAAGATAGTCTAGTGAACCTTGACCTTCTTCCCCTCTATATGAACATGTAGATAGAAAGTGAAAGCTAGAACTGTGTGTCAACAACAACAGTATATTGTATCTGTTTATGAGGAAACTGTATTTGTCATGATTGCAGTTTAATGGAGGGGCGTGTGAAGATATTACCCGAGCAGCACCTTCCTCCGCGACCCCACGACCTCTTCACGTGTCCCCCTCACATCTTCACCGGGTGTCATGCAACGCAGTTGGTTGCTAGGCAACCAGATTGTACGAAAGAGACGAGAGAACGCCTCCAGCACTGCAGAGCACGAATGGAGGTATGTACTATATGCAGAGATTAGAATGAAGCAAGTCAATGCTATTATATACTCAACACTGTATACTTTTACTGGGTATTGGGATATTTCTTTTACTAATTTCAGTCTCCACGACTATCCAATACCTTGTGTCCTGTTCCTCCGTGGGTGTTCAAGTTCTACGACACTGTGAGTCACATGGATGATAGTGTGTGTGTATCTTCAGAAATTCCCCAAGTTGTTTGAAATCATTAGGATTATCGTTATTGTTCAGGATTATTTCAGAGAGAAGTTGATGATGGAACAAGAGTTGAAAACATTTGAAAAAGAAAGCACAGAGTCTTCTCGGCTACCACAAGATGTAAAAAGTGAGTTAAGACAACCAAGAGGAAGTCCCTGTCTATTAACTAGACTCTATAGTTAATATAGAGGGAGCCCCTGTCAATTATCTAATGATATATCGTCAGGTTTATCCTACTGGTTGGCACGGAGACTGCCCATTGATGATCCTGGTAAACTGCAGCTGCTCTCCATTCATTGTCCCACCCAGAGACTACAGAGAGGACTTCAAATATTACAGGTCAGTTCAAAAAGCTATATACATAGGTACAGATCATCAGTTACTCATGGTGAATGTTAGCCTTATTTCTATATAGCTACATATACGTAGCCTCGTTCCCAGGCTCCTCCTTCACAAATATTTTCTTTGTACACAGCTAAAGGGTTTTATATAACAAGTAGTAAAAATTTCAAAAAAATAAGCAGTGTAGGAATGGGCAGTGCTGTAAAAAATTCCTACACTGCTTATTTTTTTGAAATTTTTACTACTTGTTCATTCACTTTTTTCAACACTACAGTGAGGAGACTATCAGAGACTGGTTAGTCCCTACAAAAAGCTCTGAGTTATCTGAGTAGAAGCAACTTTGTCTGCTAAACTGAGCAGCTAATGCGCATGCGCATTAAAATGCCACGTGGATAATTAATGACCTTTGAACTCTATAGGAAAATGGCTACATTAAAGTACATGAATTTATACTCTCAGTTTCAAAGCTTTCTAGTTTTTGTTTAGGCTAATTTGTGATTAAAACGAGTATCAAGGAATGTAGTACCTATGAAAAGGAGTTACTTTGTGCTGTCAAAATTGGCTCAACACGTTCTGGTTCTCTGGAAATCCTTTTCAAGTAAGTCAGTCAGAAAGTACGTAAGTACGTAAGTACGTAAGTACGTTAGGAGAACAAAAATGGCACTATGGTGGCTTCCCACTAGCGCTCTCTAAAAGTGCTGAGGAAAGTTTCTGTGAGTTTTAGGCCTTGCATGCGATGGGTAATCTGCCAGTTAGAGCCTCTGAGCAAGTTTGAAGGCTTAATTTTGTTTTGCTAGATTTTTATGATCATAAACATTTTGTATTGTGTCTATGGGACATTCGGCCCATTCCTACTATACGTACTACCGTACGTATGATTATCTGAACAATATCTGAAAAAGATCTGAGTCATGCATCAGTTTACCAGAGAATGCCTTGTGAGATTTCAAATGATGTACTCTTGGTATTTACAGTAGTCTTTTTCTGGTGAAAGTCTGTCTCCTCTTGCTTGAGAGAAAATATATATAGAGAGAGAGTGGCAAGGCCTCATTAATGAGGCTAGGTGTGTGCAGCCATGCTTCAATTCAATCTGCCATTGCTCTGCCATTTCTCTGCAGGAGTTCACTGACCTGTGTTGTGTGAGTTGCCACACGGTCATCACCAAGAAGGAGCACATGTTCAGCATGTCTGTGGATGGACCACTGGCTGCCTACGTCAATCCAGGCGGCCATGTTCACGACACACTCACAGTCACAGCCGCTACCAACCTTAAGAAATATGGTCGAGCTACAACAGAGCACTCATGGTTTCCAGGGTAAGCAAATTATGTAACCATGTTGTTGTGTTGAGTGTTTTTCACAAAATAAGTCACATAGGAAGGTCGTACAGAGCCAGGATAAGTACTACTGAGATCAGTGCAAAGAGAGCTTTCAAATGATACCAAATTTGTTTACTTTTTGAAAAATGGCCAAATTTTTGCTAAAATATACACATAGTCCACGTACGCCTTTTGTGGTCAAAATCAAGGCATTATAGATAGTTGCCATGCATAATAATTATTATGCAGGTACAAGTGGACCATAATGAACTGTAGGACATGTGGAGAGCACAAAGGGTGGCAGTTTGAAGCCACCAAGAGAAACCTCATACCCAGCAAATTTTATGGACTGACAAGACCTTCTCTTCAACTGAGAGCAGCTGCTGGTGATCATCAGGATCAATCCAGTGCTGCTTCAAACGATTGAAGAAAAAAAGTGTCTACTTATACCACAACTATCAGTATGTTTGATCTAGCTTTTTTATTGGACAAAGCTGTGCAATGCCATACAATTTATGTGATTTGATTGATTAATTCATTTCTTTAAAATTGAAGTAAATCATTTTGTTTGTGAATAAATTACAGTTATTAAAAGTTATTATTATTGTAATGAATATTATAGAATCATGTCAAAAGTGCTGATGCCTAGATAGTCTGTTATCCCTAAACGTTGATGACCCTGCTCAATTTCTGTACTCTATTCAGCAACAAATCACCTTGCTTTATCGTCGACTACAATCAGTGCATGCCAAACAGGAGACAAAATTACAACCCTCCTGTTGAAACTTTAAAAAACTATAATTATACCGTAGATCAGGAAATTTTCACAGCTAAAAACTTTCACATGTTTAATTTCAACTGATTTGGTAAAAGATTGACATACGTATTGAATTTTTACCACTCTTGCAAGTGCCAAAAAATTATTGAAAATTTCCCGACCTATGGTGTGTCCATAGAAACATATGCCTCCAAACAATCTCAACTGGTGCCTCACCTGATACAAGAAATTCTTGCTATCTGGTCTATTGGTCTCCACAACTCCGCCTACTTTATCTATACGACAGTGCAATCGCCCCAAGGCTATGAATCTCGACAGCTCATGGTCGATAAACTCCACCCCGACTCCAAAGGACTTGGCCATGTGAGAGAGGGAGAGGGAGCGATAGGACTCCAGGAGTTGGGTGTAGGCCTTGATTCTCATCTCTCTGATGTAGTAGCGCGAGTGGGGAGCTAGGTAACGGTCACATTTAAAGTCCCTCTCCGCCCAGACTGTATGTATGTATGTATGTATGTTGCATGTAAAAAGTGTGTGGTAGTTTGGTGGTTGTTGGGACTTACTCAAACTCTTGAAGAAATCATCGTAGTGACAGTTATAAAGTGAATGGACGTGATAGGCCAACTCGGGATAGTCGTGTAGCACTTCGAGTATATCGGTACCATTGATCACCTGCACACACACACACAATTTCAGTTTGTCGTAACTTTAAGATTCAAAAACAAAACAAACTTACATTTTTCTTGACATCTGCTCTCTCTAATGCCACCATGCATGAGAACACGGCATATTTGACAAAGGTACGATACTCCAGGAGTTCTGTTGAAGTGAAGGTAGCCATCGTTTCAAAGAAACACTCAGCAGCTTTCTTGAAGTCACGGACAGACATGGCATACAGTCCCTCGTAGGTTTTGAGTCGGTTCCTACGATCCCAGTCCCCTCCCTCCTCTATCAGACTGTGTGTGTGTGTGTGAGGGTGTGAGGATGTGAATGCATGAGGGTGTGAGGATGTGAGGATATGAGGATGTGAGGGTATGAGGATGTGAGGATGTGAGGTGTGTATGTATGAGGGTATAAAGGTGTGAGGGTGCAAACTGTAGGAGGTATTCTCCCCTCTTCTCTAGCTTTCAATTCTCACGTTTTTGCCTTCAATATGTTCCTCGATATGAGGTCGTGGTCCATGTAGAAGAGACCTAGACGTATGAGATAGAAGGTGATGTCCATACGATGGCTGAGACCTACCGTCTTCTCATAGGTAGCTCTGAACACACTCACTGCACCATCCTACACACGAAGGGAGATCAGTAATCAAGAAATGAAAACCTTGACTCCAAAACATGCAGCACTAATACTGACTGAGCAATTGGATGAGAACTGTGTCTGGGGAATTTGAGTGAAATTCTAATTAATGCTCACCTTGTCTCCGATCCGACAGAGGTACTCGGCCTTGGCCATGAGTGCATCTCTCTGCTCCGTCTCCCCGAAGTTCTTCTCAGCGTCCGTGATGGTTTCCTCTATCTTCTCAAGTTCTGCCTTGTTGGAGGCTTCTAACTCGGCAAGAAGAGCACTATCGATGGGTCTGCCTAGCTCAGTACACACAGAGGAGTAGAAAGGACCCATGGCTACATGTGTGTGTGTGTGTGTGTGTGTGTGTGTGTGTGTGTGTGTGTGTGTGTGTGTGTGTGTGTGTGTGTGTGTGTGTGTGTGTGTGTGTGTGTGGTGTGTACGTGTTGGGTACTACACATGTTCAGTGAGGTTTTGTGGGTCAGTCTCTTAGCATGTAGAGTGTACATAAATTGACACAATAAAACACAATACGCCTGACTGTATGGTGACAAGTACTCACAGTTTTCTTTGATGGCCTTCAACAACTGTTGCCACGTTTCCTCTTTGTCCACGTCCTGTCCGTCTTCCACGGTGAGAAGAAACTTCAACTGGACGAGACGGAGGTCAGGATTCCTGGGAAGACCTTCTTCATCGAGACCTTCCAGCGGCATTTTCTCTCTGAGTGTGTGTGTCTCCCTAGCCCTCTCTCTCTCTCCTCTCCACGTGAAGAACAGCTGCGTGTACTTATTTCGGTCAGAGTTTAAAGGTCAAAATGTCATGTGACAAGCTCTCAAAAGATGGAGGATCTTTTTGACGACCAGGTTACAACTGAAGGCGATTCTCCTAAGGAGAAGCAGCAGAATGACGAATCCAGCACGCAAGAGGAAGAACCATGCACTGATGTAGCGACTGAAAATGGCGACGAGCACAGAACGAGTGGCGTCGAGAGCCAAGAGAGCGTTGAAGAAACGGACGGTGCAGGCGAAGAAGAAGGGGGTGGGGCCAATGAGGCCTCTGGTCCTCGTGATGATATCAAGGTGTCCATAACACAGTATCAGAGGAGCGGAGACGACTTCACTTATGATGTGGAGGTTAGACTGTTGGCTGGTTCAGCTGGTTTGCTCTTGCTGCTGAAAAATTTGTGCAAACTGTGTACTGTTCAGTGTGTGTGTGTGTTTGTGTATGTGTGAATTTGTTTCGTTTCTTCTCTTTATCTGTGTAGTTGGAGGTTAATGGAGCAAACAAACTGGTCCATCGTAACTACAAGGATCTCCTGTGGCTCCATCGTAACTTGACAAGGAAGGTGGAACTTGGAGGATACATTGTATGTGGAAACAATACAGTTGTGAAAATGGCACTGACTCGATCTCACTGAGTGGTTATGTATTGAAGTAGTGTAGTAACTCCGTTAAGTGTGTAGATTAAAGGAAGTACTAAATGAATACTGAACATAGTACTTCCATTCCAAAAAACTAATATCTGTTGTGCCATAGATACTCTGTAAGCCGTGGTTCATTGCGGAATTGCATGTCCATCTGATGTTAAAATTTTAGGATTCAATCATGACGACCATTACCGAATATTTTGCCAAAGTTCACTAGAAGAATAGAGCTTTTGGCGTCTCTGAAAGAACTAAACGAATTTTGCACAACAATAATTATTTCCAAGAGTTGGTGACTGTAGACTAACTTCTAGCAACTGCTGCTTTTTTTGTTTCCATAGTTACCTCCAATGCCAGCCCCACCCCCCAAAGCAGCTGATCCTAAAATTGCAGTTCTTGGGGAGACATCTCAAGCTCTGTTTGGAGATTACAACAGACTGCCATGCTTATCAGTGGAAACGTGAGTTGCACCCTCTCACATCTTTGCTTTATCACACCCTCACTTCCTCACACCCTCACATCTTCACACCCTCACTCCCTCACTCCCTCACACCCTCACTCCCTCACACCCTCACTCCCTCACACCGTCACTCTCTCACTGTTACAGATTCCTTCAGTCCCTGGCTGATCATCGTTTCTTTGCCGAGAATGACACGGTACATACCCACATCGCCAATGATCAGGTCTGGTGTGGTGCACTTCACTCTGCTGCTTTGTTTTCATTAGGTTTTGTGTTCTAAAAAGATTTGTTCAACCTATTGCTTTGTTTGAAGGCTTTCTCTTAGGAAATTTTGCAATGGATGGTGTTTTCAAAAGCCTTGGAATGAAGATAGACTCATTCATTCTTATCTCTAGATAACTGTTTTTAGTTCAGTGCATTCTCCTCTTCCCCCTTTTTTCTCTTTGCAGTTAAGTCCCAACAAAGAAGCTCTTGGAAGTGGCCTCTGGTCATCTTTTACAAAGACTATTTCAGATTATAGGCTGGGCAGTGTTCAGGTGAGTTGTGTGATTCTAGCCTCGTTCCCAGGCTCCTCCTTCATAAATATTTCCTTCAAAAATGAGGAGGGGGAGATATTTTCTAGGGAAGGAGCCCGGGAACGAGGCTGAGTGAGTACACTTGTACATAATATTGTACAGCCTCATCCCAATGGAGGCCCTCTGTGTGTTGCTATAGAGCGTTTTCATATGACGTCAGTGGTATACAGATAAATATGTAAATTAGCAAATGAATATGCAAATTAGTGCTAGTGATAGGGAGAAATGTATGGGAGAATTCTGTTCAGCTGCTTAGCGTTTACAACGCTCAATTGATCGGTTTATATGTTGTGGCTTACAAGACAGTAGTGTCAAAAATCACCTGTAAGCAAGCTCTTGTGGCTGCGGTAAGTGAAAAATCCAGACTTGAATGCTTTCTCCCATACATTCAGTACTTTAGCTGTACACCAGAAGGCAGCTGCTACATGAACCACGCCCCCAAAATTGCGTAAAATGACGTAAATGCAAACGCTCTATTGCTCATTAATAATTATTGATTGTTGCATCGAAGGTCTTTACCGGACACATTTTGTTTAAACACAATGAAGATTATCAACGTTTTAAATAATCAACAATGACAGCACACAGAAGGCCTGGAAACGAGGCTATGTGTGTGTCAAGTGTACCTCATTGTGCAGCTGTTTAATGTTTACTGTAGTAATAGGGGGTTTGTAGCTGTAGTAGTGGTGTTAGTGGTGGTACATTTTTTGTTTTCTAACATTTTCTTGTGGTGTACATCTGCAGTTGTTTTGATTTGACCGGTAGTTACTTATATACATCAAGACATTCATATGTGTGTGTGTGTGTGCAGCCGTGTTTTTTGATAACTTTGTTATTACTTGTACACCTTTCTCCGGTTTCCAATACTTGTCTAAGAGCCGCTAGAACCATATACTATATCACCGAGCATGGCACGTGTTGTCTAGTGAAGGGTTACAATATTATACTATTTCGGTCGCTTCTGTATCAGTGGTCTGTGGTGATAATATTTATGAGCTGGGCCCATGTACATGCGGCCATGTTCATAATAATTTTGTTTTTACATAAACACCATTTTCAGGTTTCTAGCATTGTCTATAACACCACTAAAACCGTATGTTATATCACTTAGCATAACACGTGTCGTCTAGTGAAGGGTCTTGTGCTATTTCTGTTGCTTCTCTAGCAACCTCAAGCTTCCTCCTAGCTAATCTCCTAGGTGATAGTACCATTGTTTTGGCAGCTTATATATCACCACGTGTGAGGATAGAAGTGGTGCATTATGATAATAGTATTTATGAGCTGGGCCCATGTACATGTGGCCATGTTCATGATAATTTTGTTTTTACATGAACACCATTTTCAGGTTTCCAGCATTGTCCAAAACACCACTAATACCATATGTCATATCACTGACCATAGCACGTGTTGTCTAGAGAAAGGCTATTCTGTAGCAACCTCAAGCTTCCTCCTACCTGATCTCCTAGGCAATCGTGTTGCTGTTTTGGCAGCTTATATATCACCACGTGTGAGGGTAGCAGTGGTCCATTGTGATAGTATTTCTGAGCTGGGCCCATGTACATGTACATGTGTGCGTGCGGCCATGTTCATGATAATTTTGTTTTTACATGAACACCGTTTTCAGGTTTCTAACACTTGTCTAAATATCACCAAGGATAGCACATGTTGTCTAGTGAAGGGTTGGTTACTTTTGCTATTTCGGTTGCTTCAGTTGTTGTTTTGGCAGCTTATATACCACCACGTGTGATTGTAGCAGTGGTCCGTTGTAATACTGTATAGTGGGAAATTTTTGTGGGGGAAATTTTTGCGTTTTCGTCTTGAATAGAAGTTCGCGGGGAAAATTTTCGTGGATTGCGTCTCAACTATACGTGACGACCACATACCTTACAAATTTCGTGGGGGGAAATTTTCGCGGAAAGCTGCCAAACCGCGAAATTCGCAAAAAATTTTCTCTCACGAAAATTTCCTGCTATATGGTAGTGTTTATGAGCTGGGCCATGTACATATTCATTGGGATATTTCATGTGTGTGCGTGGCCATGTTCATGATAATTTTGTTATGTCATGAAACCTATTTTCATGTTTCCTCCTCCAACACTGTGAGTTCCTCTGAAACATCCCTAAAACTGTACATTAATCCACCAAGCATAACACATGTTGTCTTGATTCGACAGTCTGGTATGGTTCCTTCTGTAGCAACCTCAAAGCGCCTTCAAAACTGTGTTACTGTTTTTGCAGCATATGTGATCGTAGCGGTGGTCTTTATGATGATGCAGTTGTGCTGTGCCCATGTACATTGGATATTTCGTGTGTGTGGGGCCATGTTCACGATAATTTTGTTATGACCTAAATAAATTATATACTCTGCTTTCAGGTTTCCAACCTTTGTCTAATCAACCGCAAAAACGGTATGTTATGTCACAGAGCATAACAGCTGTGTAATATAATATAATCGTTATGTAATTCCATAATAATTATTATGCTGTTTTGGTTGCTTCTGTACCTGCCTCAAAGCTTCCTTCAAATCTTCTAGACTCGCTGTACTGACCGCATTTTACATGTAGCCAATCTCCGTGGCTACCGTGAGGTTCCACGGTTCTAGCCCACCAACCAGAGTAGTCTGAAAAGAGACCATTCGTTTGTAGGAATTGTTGTGATTTGAATCGATACTACCAGCTATCCTGTGTGTTTTTTCGTTGTTTTTTGTTTCTATTTTTTTTTCTTTTTGTTTGCTTTTTATGAACTAGTTTAACTAGATTAGTCTATTTTGTTTGTGCTCACCAAATTTATGCCAAGATTTTTCAGGTCTGACCATTTTGTTTTCTCTCATCCATTTTAGGATACTGACGAAGACTTTACAAAGTTTCTGAAGAATATTGAAGAGTTGACCCCACATCTCTTAGCCAGTAGCCAGGTTAGCCAATGAATGTCAAAGAGATATTGTTTAGACTCAGAATATGAAAGGGAGAAGGGTCACAGGCCAGAGGAGGTTCGGAGGACACACTTGGCCATTGTCTAATCAGGTTACTGATTGAGCCTCTCAAAGAACCAAAGTGGTCACTAGCTACAACAAGGGCGCTGAGTTGAATCAGCGATTAGAAATTGCAGGCTTGCGTGTTTACTGGAAGATTTTTTGATGCTTGCAAAAGCGATATCAAAGGTTAAAAGGTCAAGTGTGTCTTTACTCCCTCTCCTGGGGTCAGGGTAGCTTGATGAGTCTTATATATAGAGAGAGACAACTCTTGTTCTGTTCAGGAAATGACCTATCTCTTTTTTGTCTTCTCTTGCAGACATTTTCACAGATGGTCAACTCTCGGATGAGTAAGTTGATGTGGTTTAGTGTTTTTTTCTTCTTGAAAAGATCTCAAAAGTGATTCCGTTTTGTGGGGGGTCCGTCGTGTGATTGTATTGTCGCTGGAGATAGGATTATTAGTTAGTATTGCTTTTATCCGATTATTCGATGAGTGCTGATCGTACATGACTTCGTTGTTCTGACGGGACAGTCAGTAGGGTCCCCACAATTCCATTACAGCTAACCGATCTAGTGCTCTGTGTTCTAATGTGATTTATGTAAGGCTTTGGTTTACTATATTCACTTAACCTCTGCTTGATCAGATATAGAGTTGATTTTTTTCCCTTACACTATCAGCACTCTGCAATTATTCCATGTGTAGCAATGTAGCCTGATTTAGCCTCGTGCCCAGGCTCCTCCTTCACGAATATTTCCTTTGAAGGAAACATTTACAAGAAAGAGCTTGGAAACAAGGATTGTCTGGTTTGCTCCCCAGCTTTCCGATTCTTTCCACCACCTTACACTTTAGCCTCATTCCCAGGCTCCCTCTCCGGAAAATTCAAATGAATGTGGAGGTTCATGTGCCAAGAGCTACAGAACCTGGGGATGGGGGGCTGCTTGCACTCAACACTCAAAGTGTGTTAGAGAGAGAGAGAGAGAGAGAGAGAGAGAGAGAGAGAGAGAGAGAGAGAGATAAACGGCACAATCAAGGCATATAATATGCTACGAAGTAGTAACCTGACCCTATGAATCATGAAGGGGTATCCACTATCACAAACCTTGACAAGCGATCCCATCTAGCAGTCTGCACGCTCCAGATAAGATTACGTACTACTGCCTAAATTTAGCAGACTGTGTAAGTAGAATATCGTTGCTCATGCTTGAACAGTTCAGCTATTATGTTGTATTATGTAACTCTGAAAACAAAGACCGATGAGTTTTGGTTGTGACTGATAATTCGGCAGTTAGCCTTGTCAAAACTCGTTGTCAAAACCAGCCACTCGACTGTGAAACTTAATCCAAAGTTTTCGAATTCCAGTTAAGTTTTTTATTATGATAGTTGGTAACTCAATCGCTTTTTTTTTCTTTATTTGTTCCTCTTTGAGCCGTACTTGCTCCAGTAGGTTGGCTGGGTGTTTCCTTCTTTGAAATAAAACCACAGGGCATTGATTGCTGTGTTGTACGTGTGTGTGTGTGTGTGTGTGTGTGTGTGTGTGTGTGTGTGTGTGTGTGCAATAAAATATGAAGCTATGGCGATTAATTGGAATGTGTGTGTAAACTCTTCAAAGTGGTGAGTTTGAGTGGGTGTATAATGAAGTGCTAATGTGCAAAGTCTATCCACAAGTTTTTATCATTTCTGGCAAATTTTTTTGCTTCTTTGCACATTGCTCATCTCAACCTGCCATTAATAAAAGCCGTTGAATTCAATTCTTTTACTGTTAATGTGCTATCTACTGGAAATCAGCTAATATGGTGGTGTATACTTGAGTGTCTTCTTCCACGCTGTGTGTAGGTCTTGGGTGTGCAATGGTTCACCTCAGTGAGCTGATGGAGGAGCACTCTACCTGGTGTCTGGGCAAGAATGAAAACTACTCTACGTGAGTTTTAATCTTATTATCTTCTTGTCAACAGCTTTGCTCCCATGCAGGCGTTTCTTCCTTTGTGCCCCTAATTGGAAGTGGGTTGTAATATCTGTGTGTGGGTGTATTGGCTGGGGAGTCTGGGGCAAAATGGGATGTACAGGCCGACTCAAATATGCCTTGTTTGTTTTGTGTGAAGTCTTTTTGGCGCCATGTGCAAGTGTTTGTGATGATAGATGTGTTTCATCTCTCTCTCTCTCTCTCTCTCTCTCTCTCTCTCTCTCTCTCAGTACGTGCTCAAAGATGGCAGAAAATATTGAGGAGGAGAAGAAGTACCTCTATGCCTCGTCACTTGACGGCAGACACACTTTGGGTTTCACCCTGGACCTCTACCATCGCTACTGCCTTCAGGCCAAGGTACTGGACATCACGATAACACACACATACACACGTGGCCGTGTGTGTTATCGTGACTGAAATCAATACTAATTTTTATCCTCGTGAGCTTATGTCCAGTAATTGATGACCATTACGTAAATTAGGTGATTCATTAAGCTTGAAATGCTTCCTAATTAAACGAAGCCTTCGTGCATTCATTTGTACTGCTACAAGCCCTCAGGCTATCATCCAATTAGTGACATTACTCTCACAGGAATGAGCAATATCTATGCCATTAGTGTCAAGAATGTGCACAGTCAGCAATTAATTCATTTAGAGGCACCCTCTTCCTCACTTGCTTCCATTCTTGCCTCTAGCTATCTTTGCTTGTCCCTTCCCTCTCGGATGGTTTGCTGTAAACATGCATGTTTACTCGAACTCACAGGCTGATGTGTACGTAAAGTTTTACAATTTACCATCTAGTTCTCTCCTTATCTCTTTGTGGGATCTCTAAGTCCAGTGTGTTATTGGTGGGTACACAGTGTTGTTGTAGCGCAGTGGACAGCTCAGCAGCTGTGTGCACACTTATGGTGGTTGCCAAGTGAACAGTTATGCTATTCAGGAAGTGTATTATGATCTGCTGTGCCACACACACACATACATACATTTCAATGAGCAGTTTGCATTGTGAAAATAGCAATTACTAAAATTTATTGCTTTTGCATGGCATTCACTGTATAGAGTGTATATGCGCACTATTTATGTAATTTGAGCTATTACTGGTATTACATACAGGCTTGATGGAAATCTCTCTCTCTCTCTCTCTCTCTCTCTCTCTCTCTCTCTCTCTCTCTCTCTCTCTCTCTCTCTCAAAACATTTCATTGTAATGAGGGTTTTGTACAAGGAAGTGCCAACATGGTTATCTATTACATGGCGCACTAGGGGTGGTTCCAGGTACAAAACTCAGGGTTAAAAAGAAAAATGATGTATTGTAATATTGATTCTATGTATACAGAAAGGAGCCTGGGGGGGGAGGGGGTTGTAATGTCAGAGTTTATGACTCTCTCTCTCTCTCTCTCTCTCTCTCTCTCTCTCTCTCTCTAGGAAATGCTCTTCAGGAGGTTAGTAAGACTTCAGACCCTCCTCAATTGTACCAATCAACTTGAAAAGGCAAAACCAGAGAAGAAAGACGCAGTAAGGACATCATACAATACAATGTTTTACATTACCTTGTCTTCATTACTGATCAATATCATGTCACAACTAAAGTCGATGTACGTGTGTTTCCTTTATTTGGAAAGAAATTTCAAACGATTCTCTCTGTCTAGTGGATTGGAGCATGTGTGTGTTGTTGCTAGCTCGAGCCTACAAATTGCTCAATTTGTTCTTAAACGGCAACACAGGCACTTTTAGCATGAAATGTTTGCCTCTAATGTACAACATATCTTGCATGTTAACAAAATCTACAAAATCTCTTTTGTCAGTAATACTATACAATACACGGTCATAAATGTCGTGGATGTTACACCTAATGTGGCTGGTATTCTGTTTGTAACAAGGACTAAAAAGAGCTATTAATTTATCGCATGGATGAGTTGGTAAAAATGAATTTAGTGCACATTCTGATTCTTTCTTGTATCACGTTTCAAACCTTCTTGTGTGCAGGCAGAGGTTGCCAGAAGTGATGCAGACAGGGCATTCCAGAGTATTAGTGAAACGGCAAAGAAAGAGGTGGGCAGTAATTAGAATTACCACACTCGCTTATACTCAATGCAGCAGTTAAGTTGTGTGTGTGATATTGTAGCAAGGAATTCATGTTTTGGTTTAGTTGTGTTGCTTCTTTTTGAGAATATGTTGGATTCTTAAGACTATAGTACAACGTGACAAGTGTTTATTGGATTGAACACGTTTAACGCTATAGGTTTCATAACACGAGAGCATTATGGAAACTAGTATATACAGTGCTAGATTTATGTTACTTAACATGATTAATTTGATTTAATTTTATTATTTTGATTTAATTTTATTATTTTTTAATTATTAATCAAATTTTCTCTAGAGAAGATTGTGCAGGATAATTGGCCTCATCAGCATAATTGTATTTATATCAACTAGTTCATTCAGTGCCATACTACATCATCTGTTTGTGCCATGACTACTTATATAGCTCTGTGTGGGTAGGTGTAGGGTTGCATGTGTTAGGGAGTTTGAAGACATGCATGGACATCTTATGATCTATGGTGTTTTAAAATATGGTATTGGTTGCTATGGGAACCATTGGTGAGGTTGGGTGTATCAGCTTTTAGTGAAACACACACACACACAGCTGCATATGTAGTGCATGGACACACACACACTCACACGCATGCACACACACACACAGTGACACACACACAGTGACACACACACACACGCACACACACACACACACACACACACACTCTCTCTCTCTCTCTCTCTCTCTCTCTCTTTCTCTCTCTCTTTCTCTCTCTCTCTTTCTCTCTCATGTTAGTTTGGGTTATAGTTTAGGTCAGCTATTGCTGAGTCATGGTTGTTGGGATCACACTTTGTTCTTGTCACAACATGGTTTAGTATGATAGGATATAATAACCAGTTTTGCTGGGCCTGGCTTCTTGTCTATCAGGTTTTCACCCACGTGAGTAAAAAAGAAAGCTCTAAACAGCCTTTATTTCTCTGTGACTTAGCTCTAGTTACTGAGTTAGAACAAGTCCAAGCTATTGTCCAAACTGTGAGTGGTGGTCTGCTTGCAAGAACAACAAGGTATATGTACTTATCTCCTGTTTATTACTGTATATATGTATAGAAATTCTTCACTGAAAATGGGGATAGTTTGCTAAAATTGAGCCTACACTTAACATGGTCACGTGGTAAAATAAGTTTTTAAACTACACATGAATCAAGACTCCAAGAAGACTATGAGCTCAGTAAAGATTCCAAGAGGACTCTACCTTCCGGGCTCCTACTATGGGAGTGGTCCCGCCCTTTCCATAGCACGCTACTAGTAGGGAGAATAAAGGGACCGAAACTAGTAGCACTGCAGCGATTGGTTAGGGAACTCCCCTGATGACCGGACTATGAACTATTGAACATTTGAACTAATAATTAAATCTATTATTGTAACCAGTAAATGGATTTGTACCATGTGATATTTATATCTATTGTTTTAAAAAATTAGGGCCCTAGGAACCACTCAAAGGTTCAGTCGACAAGATCCTTCCCAACAACTTTTCCAATCTCTTCTCAAACACACACGCACACATGCTCAGATCGAACTCTTTCAGCAACAGTACATCAAGTCCTTCCAAGGCAATCTAGTTGGCTATGCCCAGTCACAAATCGAACACTCCAAGAAATGTCACGAAAACCTCTCCCGACTGAGAGATGAGCTGGCAGCCATTGTAATAGGAGGAGAGGAGTGAATCAATCTTTTTCCCTTTCAATTGCTAGTTTATTATTTTATTTTGTTGTGTTTTTAGGAATTGTGTTCATAAAAATAAATAACTTATACTAATTCGTGCAGGCTAGCTGTCCACCATTACTGCACGTAACGTGTGTGTATGTGTGTTGAAAGGTTTGAAATAAAGTGCACAGGTGTGTGTATAAGTTGGTTTGCTATTTCTCTACGATGATCACATTATCTTTATACCTGCTTTGCATTTGGTGTGTGAAGATGCTGGAGTGGATTATTTAGTGTGTGGTTTGTGCATGTGTTTTGCACTTGATACTGCTAATACATGATTGCGAATTATTATCTATTAATATTATTAAACTCGTTTGTGTAATTTGATTTATTGGTTCTTGATGAATATTATTTTATGAAATGACGTAAATTGTGCAGCTAATTGAGTGCATTGAATGAATATGCATAAATGAATGATCTATACANAAATAAAGAGTGTTGGTAGTATAAAGTCAAAGGAGAGAGCCTGTACATGTGTACTGTGCTTTAGTTTTTCAAAACACCCCCACTACATTCATGGCCTGCCAGTGATCAAGTTCTTACACAGTACAAAATAGGAATAGGACATTTATACTCTAGCAGCTAGTGCACTCATGCATGCATAAACTGCTCACCATCTTGGTTGAACCAACATTCTCTCCAAAGTGTCGACTGAGGAACTCCGATTCTGCGACCTTTGACTTCCACCATTTTCTCCTTGCGTCTTGCACTTGCTCCGAGAAAAGAACAAAGAGGATAAAGATGAAGACACCTTGGAAGGCCACGAGGATCGTGAAGATGTAGGCCACTGGCAAGAGGGCGTCCACGTTGAGGACCAGGACCCCCAAGATCCACGTGATACCCATGACCACCAGGAGAGAGATGGATGCTTTGAGCCAATGTCTACAGTGAGGGATGTGTGTGTGTGTGTATGTGTGTGTGTGTGTGTGTGTGTGTGTGTGTGTGTGTGTGTGTGTGTTGTAAAGAGCTTGATGCTATAGTGAGAGAGTATGTTCATCCTTGTAAAGCTAGTTCTATCATGCACTTTTGTATATTTTGTCCTCAAAAAAAAAACTGATAACATTTCTGTAAATTTTGACAACATACCTAAAATTGCAGTGAAACATGCTAGCTCTGATAATGTAGCTTTAGGTTGTGTACTATACAAAACCACTCCATCATGCATGCATGCACCTCCTAACCTGACGTTCTTTATCGTGCTCTTGTTGGTCTGCCTCTTCTGGTGTCTGAACATGATGGTCATTGCCATGATGAAGAAACCAATGTTGACAAGAATGATCACTATCACTGGAGCGATGAACGCCCAGATGAACTTGGTGGCAGGATTGAGAAAGCACCTGCAAGAACAAATGTATGTGTGTGTGTGTGTGTGTGTTCATTATAATTATGTATCCACCGTACCCCTATAATAACTATTAAATTTACAGTCCCTCAGCAAATAAGGGATTTTTAAAGCAATTGTTTCCTGGTGCTCTAGGCTAGTACAGTCCTACGTGCTGCTATTCCACAAAAGCTATGACACTACATCTCTGCTAATAGCCTTACAAATGAGAGGACTTGCATCCATTACCATAAACAATTCAACACACTACCTAAAGGCACAATCAAATAAGACACGTGTCTCTGCTCATCAGCACAGATTGACATACACTCACAGCTAATTATCTATAATGCTATGTAATAACATGTATATATAATAATCATTGTTACATTTAATATTATATGCATACAAGACAACATGGTATGCATATTAGGCATCCATCAGGCTGTTTGTAGTCATGACTACCATAATGGAGTGCAAAGCTTGACACTGACCACATGTGCACCATATGATCTCAATTAACATCCACTCACGCAGTCTCATAGCCGTATCCAGAGACACCAGACAGTGCAAATCCCAGAGGTAGAGTCAAGGCACCCATGTAGAGCAGTGGCAAACCTGCAGCAATCAAGTGTATGTATGTATGTGCAATAAATGGTAGAAATAATTATTCTGCAAAATCAAGGCTGAAGCATAGGTAGAAAATCTACTTCAAACATCAAGGCAGCTCAGTGTTTTTGTGATAAAAGTGGCAGCTATACTTGCATGCACAATAAAGGGTGATACGCAGAGTTGGTATTTGATGTTCTGCTCACGTGAGAAGTCACCAATCCTGTTATCTATGGCTGAAGTCCATTAAAATTTTAACAGGTGGCACCAGCTCCTATTTATCTAGTCTAACATGTGAATTGACTGTTGCTTGTTTCATTACAATGCCATCGATCAGTTCCTTTAAGTGATGCACTACAATGTAGTCACCATAGCAACACATGTAGGGTAAGATGCACATTACAACAGTCACTGTTGGGAAACAACTGCATGGTGTAGCCTGCTAGCCAAACTGCCGCCTATAGTATGGAAGCATGCATACTAACACATGAATTACACATGCAGACAAATATGGGCAATACAGCCATGACATACAACATAGTGCATGGAAGTTGAGTGTCAGCTAGGTATCTAAGAAGCAAAAAATCTTAAGGCACGTCCGCTGCGGTCAGCTACCAGTTGCTAATGCCTGCCCAGCACTGAAAGGTGTTTGGCTATATCCTGGGAACGAGAGCAGTACTGCAAGTTAGATTGTCGATCTGAAAGGTTGATGTCATTGGTTACAAGAGTAATGAGCCACCTTCCCCACCCTATCCACTTTACAGGGATCGGTAGAAGCGAAAAGGAAGATCATAAATGTAATAATTTTATGCATACATATATCAACTCGTATGTAAAACTGCTAAGAGATCGACACTATACAGTGTGTACATATATATGTACAACCAGCATGAGAAAGCTATGCATGTAATAATACAGATTAGCAAAAAACCTAGGAAGTGTAGGTTCATTAAATTTCACTCATGCATTTAACAAACTCACTCCACCTACCGTAGCTAAGGAGTGTGAACACAAAGAGATATCTCTTCTTGTACTTCACAAAGACCCTCACCAGCACCACGTAGAGCACCACCCCCTCCATCAGCATCCACATGAAACCCACCAAGAAGAAGTAATGGAGCAGTACGGCCACCACCTGACAACTGACAGGCACTGAGGAGGATGGGTCATTGGAGTTGAGGCGTGGCTCAATTCCAGCCACGAATATGATTTGTACAATGATGAGGTTGACGCAGAGGTTGATGTGAATGTAGGAACGCATACTCCATAGAGGTCTGTGTGTGTGTGTGTGTGTGTGTGTGTGTGTGTATGTGTGTGTGTGTGTATTTTTGTGCAAATTTACAAGACCATTCTCTGTAGTTAAATAGTGTGTTCGTTTGATGTAAAGAGTTTGAATCCTGTTACAAGTTTTTCTCCATGTCACTAAATGTGACATAAAAGTTATAAGGCTCTTTATTTATCTTTCAAACAAATAGAAAGAAAAACAACTCTCTATCTGAACATGCATCTAGACTGAACAAGGTTTCAGGCCAAACACCTAACTGCATGTTTGTCCACAATGTCTATATACTTTGAAAGTAAACCAAGAATTATTATTATAATATTATTGTAATGCTTACTTGAAAAAGATGAAGACAAGTATCGTAGCTATCATAGCAATGAGCGACACACCCACTCCAACATAGCCGATGATCTCCAGGGACAGAGTAACGCCAGAGCTGAAGCTAGTTCCTGTGGCACTGAGGAGGATGGCAAAGTGTGTGAGATGGTTGCAGTCACACACTGTGACAGTGTCATCGGAGAGGCTGTCGTTTCTTGTGCAGCCGGTGGTGGACCAGTTCCCTGAGCTTAGGATACTGCCTGGTGCATCTCTGTGAGTGTGTGATGGTGTGTGTGTGTGTGTGTG
Source organism: Tethya wilhelma (assembly GCA_964030475.1). Classification (NCBI taxonomy): domain Eukaryota; kingdom Metazoa; phylum Porifera; class Demospongiae; order Tethyida; family Tethyidae; genus Tethya; species Tethya wilhelma. The sequence continues at coordinate 11,258,522 of CAXIPT010000003.1, read as the reverse complement.
TGTGTGTGTGTGTGTGTGTGTGAATGTGAGTGTGTAAGTGTGTGGCTTTTCTCAAGTCATATTCCATAGTGTCATGTAAACTTATACTTTACCAAACATAGAGATCTAAAACAACAAAAATTCATTTCCTTGTATTCCTATGTTTGCCTGCCACAGACAGACCACAGAAACTATTATACAACAACAATTCACAGCAGTATAAGGACACAACACTTGTTTATCTAAGGTTTATGGTGCCCTGGTGAACCACAGTCATTGTACTCTAGGACTACAGGAAGCATTCCTCAATGTACAGTGGCCCAGAGCCTAGCAACCAGACTACTCTGCAGCTATTGTTGTGTTTACAGGCTAAAGTTTAACAGCTAGGTCATTTTATAGTTCTTCTATTGACTAGGAGGTTCTCTTGATGATTGAATCAGAACATTGAGTCATAGGCAGTCAATATGAGTCACAATGGTCATCACTCCATATATGCCTTATACAGAACAAAACTGGACACATTGAAAATATGTTACTGTAACCTCACTTTATATAATAATAATATGATTTGGAACCAGTGCAGGAAGAGTTAGTAACTAAACATTGTCCATTTTAGGAGGTCTTAGACCCTTGTAAGCAAGTTCAAGTGCATTGCATTGAACTACAGTACTACCTACATTGTATATTATATCAAGCATCACTACAGCTGTTTAGCATGTCTCTACTAGTATGGGTTGTGTCTGGTCTTGAGACAAGAAAAAGAACAGATATTCTTCTGTTGTTACACCCTGTGGCCGAAATGGTCCTTACATGCATAAGTGGATGTTTGTGCAATTAAACAGAAATACAAGGGCCGCTACAATTTTTGGGTGTAATTTTTTTGTTATTCAAACACTTTGGTATTCCTTTGAGCATTTTTAAAGCAGAACTAGACACGTGCGTTTAGTACAGCATTGCCAAGATCAAGACCCAAACCGTGATTTAATACTGCTGTATGTAATATATTTGATTTTTTTTTTAATTGTGGCCACACATTGTATTAACGCATGCAAGTTTGGCTTTCATAATTATTTGTACCTTTCAAAAAACTTCCAAAATACACAGGTTATTTGCGTACTGTTGCTTGCTGCTATCCTTTTCTGCATAGATGTAAGCAAGTGTGTGCATGTGTGTGCAAATTATTCGATATTACATACTCAGGGCACATCATTCCCAGGCTCTCCCTTTGACCCTTCACTCATGGACAGGAATGGGAGAAAGTGAAAATTTCCAGGCTCCTACATCACGAATATTTTCTGTAAATATTTCTTCGAAAGAAAGTATAATATTTGTGACTATTTAGAGAAACTATTCATGCAGAAGAAGCCTGGGAATGGCGCTATAGCCTGGATACGTATGAGGCTACTCAAAGTCTACTGCTCTCGTACCTTAATGGCTGCAGTGTGGGGGATGGTGATCCTGATGGGCTGATCGAGGTCCACCAGGTCCTCCGTGGGACACCTCCCTCCTGGCTCATCGTCACACTGCAGGATTGTTGAGATGACGGGAGACGCTAGTTGAGTGCTGGAATGGGCGAAAGAAAACAATGGCATGCTCACATTCTAACAGCTAAATACGATACTGAGGAAATTTATTAAGAGAAGAAGTTAAATGGCTTGTTTAATTTGGAGTGCAACAATACAAACATTCAATCGATTACAAGAAGCCTTGGTCACTGAATGAAGTTATACAATTGCATTCTAACAAATTATGACTTTCCAGGATTTACTGATCCACCACATTCTTGTGGGAAATGGAAAATTAATAGATATTTTTTGCTACCCCTCAACTCACTCATCTTCATCTCGGTCCTCCAGTGTCTCTGGCAGGAGTCCACTCATGTTCTGATAGAAGAACGACCCCACTCTTATTTTCATTTGACCCCCAAACATCCCGAGCAGTTGTCGAGGGACCGAGATCTGTGCCCCCTGGACATCTATTAGCGATATCATGTCATCGAGACCTCCGGTGTCTTCTTCATCTTCTTCGTTTTCAAACACGTGGTGTTCTGTGAAGGGAGAGGGTGTGAGTGTATGTGTGATGTGAAGGTGCATGTGTGAGGGTGTGAGGGTGTGAGGGTATGAGCATTGCTTTGTCTATGTATAATTACTGGAATTCGTGGACTGTTTGTAATTAATTCTGGTCACAATGGTGTCTACAATCATTGATTATTCATGAGGGTGTGGTAGCCAGTAATTGCATTAGCTCACCAATCATATCCGCCTGGATGGGATCAACATTATCAAAGACATTCAGAGCAAAGTTGTCTAGTTGCCGTAGCAACGTACTTCCAGTGATGGTGAACAAAGCAACAGTCTATATTATGTACGTGAGAAAAAAATTAATATGAGCATATTATTAAATTTTTATTATTAATTGCAAAATTATTTTAAAATATCATAATGTGTATTAACTTAATTAATATTATTGGTCATTTGAAGGTTGACTGACTTCAAACACATCTGCACGTAATTATAAACAGCCGAGTCACTAACCCTGTTATTATCATCTGGATTGGTCCTCTTCAACACACCACTGGCTATTTCAACGATGGCCTGGATGAGAGAGAGAGTGAGATAAAGTAGAACTATGATGACAAGAGCAGTAATGATTATTGAAAGACTGGCATAAACTTTAAATCACATATGAGGAACTCAATTCTGAAAAGAGCAGGAAATCGAGATCTTTGATTGTTTCATAGCAACGTACCTCATTGAACTCAGGGTCAGTGATGTTGGAAACGGCGCTGGTATTCATGAAGATGTTGCCCAGTAGGTAGACAATGACCGCCTCGTCCACTTCAGTATCCTCCTCTGATTCTCTCTCTATGAACTCCTCCAACAATTCTGCTGCTTTTACTGATGGCTGTGTGTGTGTGTGTGTGTGTGTGTGTGTGTGGTGTGTGTGTGTGTGTGTGCATGTATGCGTGCAGTGGGTATACCAATTGTACATAAGTAGAAATATTGGCAAGTATTTTAATCTGGCGATCTTACAGTTGTCAAGCTACTCACAAGAAATATTTGGCAATTTCTTGCGTAATGTATTGTGATAGTGGAGAAAACATTTTGTAATTATACTAATGGACAATTTCCGAGCCGATTACCAAACTGCCAAATTCAATCCACTGCCAATATTTCCACGAGTACAGCAATCAAGCAAACAACACTGCTGCTCTGAAACAGATAAAAACAAACAACTCTCGTTACCTAGCCATCAAGCTTGATCGTGCATAAAGAATTGTTAGAGTGGTACGACCCCTCTAATTAAGACTACATAATTGATGTGGAACTCACCGGTGTATGGCTCATAGGCCCAGGAAGTGGTCCTGCCCTCAGTGAACGTCTCCAACTGGTACTGTAGGGACAAGGGAAGTCATTGTGAGTGTCTGTTAGCCTCGTAGCAAATTGAGAGTGAGACACTAAAGTGAGTGAGTGGCCTGGATACGAGGCTAAGTGGTTGTCCGCTTGCAATACACATGCCTTACAAATTACAAACACCCACTATAAGTAATACTACTGTATGTAAAATTAATAGCTACAACATTTGTATGCATTATGCAAGAGATGTGTAGTAGCAATCAAAATTGGTTAATTTTTGGTGCAAATGAAGGACGTACGTGGAAGGCGCTGGAAGGCACCATGTTGGTGAAGACCAAGTTGTTGACAGCTCCTTTTCCATAGCAACAGTGACTAGAGACCTCCTGTAAGAGAGCAGCACGAGCATCCTCCTCAGAGATGGTAGGGATACTGAGAGAGAGAGAGAGAGAGAGAGAGAGAGAGAGAGAGAGAGAGAGAGAGAGAGAGAGAGAGAGATGAAACTTAAAAAAAAAAATTCTACGAAGATAATTGTTTTAGCCATTCACACACTCTTAGGCCTAGTTTGCTGACGTTGCACGTGGAAACTGTATACGTGCACAAAAGCAAATTTACAAGATTTATTGTTTCACTAGAGATTGCAAAAAAACACACACCACATTAGTTACAGGTATATTAGAGCAAGGAGGTACTCACTCAGGCTGAATGGTGCTAGACTCTTGAGGGTCAGGAGCCATGGCTTGCACATAGGTGGGAGGAGGAACATAGTTATCTGTGGAGGAGAGAGAGAGAGAGAGAGAGAGAGAGAGAGAGAGAGAGAGAGAGGTACAGACATGATGGCAAAGAGTAGTGGAGTGGAACAGCTGCAGCAGGTTAGCTAGGGGAGGGAAAGCCCACCAAACACACATCAATGCAATGACTATGTCAGATGTCACAAGACACAATCAATATCAGCAACCCATGGCTGGATGGGTAACCACAACAGGATATAGAAACACTGGGTGTGGAAAGAACCAACTGACCACCATGAGTCAGGAGAACACAACCAGATAACATAGAGGGGAGGGGAGGGGAAAAAAAAAAAAGGAATATTAACAATTGGAGATTAGTATAATGGTATTGTAACAGTTAATTGATAATTTATGCAATATTGTCTTTGAGATAATGAACATCATGTCATGAGACTAACATGTACAATATTATCATACACAGAGATCTACACACACACACACACCTCCTCCAAAGCCAACATTCTCGTAGCCAGAGACACGGTCCATGTCAGTGACGGCAGGAGNCACAAGACACAATCAATATCAGCAACCCATGGCTGGATGGGTAACCACAACAGGATATAGAAACACTGGGTGTGGAAAGAACCAACTGACCACCATGAGTCAGGAGAACACAACCAGATAACATAGAGGGGAGGGGAGGGGAAAAAAAAAAAAGGAATATTAACAATTGGAGATTAGTATAATGGTATTGTAACAGTTAATTGATAATTTATGCAATATTGTCTTTGAGATAATGAACATCATGTCATGAGACTAACATGTACAATATTATCATACACAGAGATCTACACACACACACACACCTCCTCCAAAGCCAACATTCTCGTAGCCAGAGACACGGTCCATGTCAGTGACGGCAGGAGCTGAGGCAGTGGGCGGTCCTTGATTGGAGGAGCTCTCGTGGACATCCTCAGTAGGCACCTCCCCTTGGTACTTGGATGCACTACCTGGAGAGAGAGAGAGAGAGAGAGAGAGAGAGAGAGAGAGAGAGAGAGAGAGAGAGAAGAATGGAGATGCTTTAACAAGGCTCATTTTTAGCCATTTTCAGATATGTAGGAATTCAGAAAACAATGAAAGACAGCTTGTTTTTTCACGATTCCCTCACAAAAAGGCTTCACCAATTATCATCATATCACACAGCAGGCTACCCTACCCCCTCAGACTCCCTATTTTGATACCCAGCTCTCCAACTTTTCAACTTACCACCTTGCTGCGGTGGAGCCGGCTGCTGCTGCTGCTGATAGCCACCTTGAGGTTGCTGCTGATACCCACTTTGAGGCTGTTGTTGATAGCCACCTTGAGGCTGCTGCTGATAGCCTCCTCCTCCCTGCTGTTGCTGGCCTGGTGGAGGATAGGCAGCCTGTTGGTAGCCTTGCTGAGGCGGTGGGACAACGGGAGCTGACATCCTGCTACAAATACGCCTAGCTGATGCTTGTTCTACAAAGAATACAGCTGCTCTACGACAATAGAGCGCTACAAGGCCCGCTTGAAAATGGCTGATAATAAAGTAAAGGTCAAGTGTATTCATACACACATGTGACTTCCGCTATAATTTATTGCATGCACGTATACAATACCTCATGTATATTCATGATAATAATCCTACCCTCTACCAACATAGAAACAAGAAAAACACTAGCTCCTAACCAAAAAGATGCTCTGTAGCTCTCAAAAACGAAGCTTCAAACACTTCGACAGAGAACTTGGCTTGCACAGAGTCACGAGCAGCAGTCACCATGGAGCTCCTACTCACTTCGGGCTGCATAAGCGCCTCAATCAAACAGGAGCAGTAAGACTCCTTACTGTCGGCAAGAAAACCGGTAGGCTGTCCACACCAGTTCACAACAATATCCATCTTAGGTCCCCCGGAGTCATGTCCTATCATCACACACCCGGCAGCCATGCACTCCACAAGTCCGATCCCAAAGTGTTCGTTCCACATTGTGTGCAGTGCCACGTTTGCCTGTCCGAGCTGATTCTTGAGCTCCCCGAAAGGCACGTTGATCCTGAACTGGACATGGTCTGCAATACCAAGGGACTCGGCATAATGCTTCAAATCGTCTGCACGATTCTCGTCTTCGATGTCACGGCAACTACCAATGATGACAAGGAGAACGCTCCTCCGCTCTTGAGAGTTAAGTGACTCGAGGAACTCTTTGAGGATGTCCAACTGCAGCTTGTGGTTCTTCTCCGGACGAAACTGACCGATGGACACGATACGAAAGGCCTTGTTGCTTCGTTTCATCGGTAGTTTCTGGAAGGTGCTTGTATCGCAGGGGGGATAGACGATGAAGAGTTTTTTAGGGCCCCAAATGCTAGAGATGTGCCCGTGAGTCCAAGTTGAATTGACCATCACAATGTCACTACGTCTACCGACAAAACCGTAGAGTTTTGCAAACAAGCGATAGTAGACAAGCTTTAATTTTGTGAGGAGCCAACTTCGAGATATCATCCCGGCGTTGTTATGTGCTTGGACCTGACTGCTCACCTGCTCCAACATGTCCCGACTCACCACGGGATAGTGGACATAGCTGGCTGTCTTGCTGCCTCCTAGCCACCGAAACAGTGGCATTGTGAATGCATAGCCCATTGTGTCTATGTAGACGTGGGGAGCGAGCTTCAGAAGGGCTTCTAGACCGAGAAATATCGAACCGATGCTTTGACCGAGGAGGGTAAACCGAGGCCAGTATTTTGCTTCGACTAGCGGACGTGTTTTGAGATATACAAACTTGACGTCTCTGGGTAATTCGACACCAAAACGTTGCTTGACTTTTTTGACAATTTTGCCAGGATCGGAGTCTTGTTCCCTGCCTGTGTACACCACACAGTTTACAAAAGAGTAACGTTTCTGGAGTGCACACACACTCTGCCACAGCACCCTCTCCCCTCCCCCTCCGGCATTGCAATAGGGATGGAAAAAACCGACAATGACTGGTCGATAGTGCAACAAGTGAAACTGCCATTTTCTCAGCTGTCTTCTAGTCCTCAGGAATATGATGAGCTTGAAAAGGAGATAAATTGCCACTACTATCAACAGAGTTATGAGTGTCCACTGCAAAATGGACCACAAGCAGCAGCTTTCTTGCTCTACTAAAGCTGTCTCTGTGGTTGTTTCTTCTCTAGCAATCACCTCCTCTTCAGCAATAGCTGCTCCTTGATCCTCATTGAACAACTCTTCCACATTTTCTGCTTGTGGGAGTTGCTCATTCTCTATATCTTCTGCCATTTTTTTTTTCAAAATTTCAATAAAATACTACGTAGCGCGCGCCTTTCGGATAAATAGATAGAACGCCAATGCTGCCCCGCCTATTACTATCCCATTACTGTAATGACTATGCATATGGCATCAATGAATATAATCCTGAATCTCTTGTGAATGAATAAAACAGCAACATTGAACAAAACAAATTTTGGGAGTCTAAACATAGTCGTATTCAACTGAGTGTAAAAATGCTGTACATGCACGCACACAGATCTGATAGACTTCCTCAAAAGCTCCAGCATCACTGGAGTAGTAAGGATCTTCAATAATGCCTCCGATTTCATCGAGTTCTCTGTCAAAACTCCCCAATAGAACCATCTTTGTGTCCTTTGGGGCAATCTCTTTCAAGTCGCGAATGTTCTTTTGGTCGAAACAAATGATGTGTTCGAAATTCTTGAAGTCCTCTTGAGTGACCGTTCGTGCAATGTGTTCACTGGTGAGTTTATGGAGACTGTATGGAAAGGATTAGCAGTCATGATTATGGTTGGCATGCTAGGAAACCAACACATACTTAACATTGCACAAGAATGTTCCATGCATGGATATTCACTTGTGGAAAGATTTAGTAATTTTTTTAAAAAAAGATTTTAACCACTTGTAAGTTGGTGAAACGTTGGCCAAATGGGTTAAATTTCATACTCAGTAATTTGCTTGTGTATGCCAAGCAAGTTCATTACGTAATGGTCTGCAAATGTGGCCAATTTTAAGTCCTAACAACATATAGAATGTATGAGGAATGCACTTAATTCACTCACTGAGGATGTTTTCAACATGTTATTGTATTCCAACTTTTGACTGAAGAAGAAGTCCAAGACTATACAAGTATGCATTTAAAACAAATCAAACATCTGTTCGCTGGCAGCCACTACAGTCTTGACAGGAAATTATCTACATGTCTACTGAATCTTGTGAGGGCCAAATTTCTATATAGCTTATTCTGTGGATACTATAGCATCCATAAGTTGCAATATCCACTGCCGCAAAGCAATGTTCTATTAAACTTTCACATGGTCAACATGACACAAGAGCAGGTAGGTAGCTAATATAGGCTAGACTACCTCCACATCGCACAGTACAGATTTCACATTTTCGGCTTCTTTATCTATAATTTACATACACTCACTGAAGAGTCTTGAGGGCTCTGGAATCAGGAAGGTCTCCGGTGTTCCACTCACCGGTGGCTGCACTGTCAACAGTCCATCTCTCTGAAATGTTTTTGTCTATCAGGAGCTTCTTGAAGACAGCCTCTGCTATTGGAGACCTGCAAATGTTGCCCCAGCACACGAACAGCACCGAATGGTGGCTTTTATTAGTAGCTTCAGTTGCCATTTTGCAATTTCAAGAAAGGTTTCGGCAGTTATCACGGTGGAGTTCAAAGGACAAAGTTCAAAGTCTAGATGTTGTACGAAGATGAGTCAGCAAAAACACATCTTGGCAGATGATGAAATAAAGTAAGCCGGATAGGATGCCTTTGAACGGAGGATTAAGATACTTGTTCATGTGAGTGAGACCAGCAAGACTTTATATAGTGGTTACTTTCACAGAAAAGCAGATTTGTTTATGCATAGGCTTAATTTAATTTCAGCCCAAATTTTGATCATTTTCCCCGTCCCTCATACAGGAGGTTTTTCAATGAGTATGGTGAGAAGCAGTTGGCAGAGTCTCGACTGATGCGTCGAATTGCTCAACTGACTCTCTATCAATGGAGCAAAGTGTCAGAGTGGGCTACTAATAGAACTATTGGTAGGTTGCATGATGCACATGCATTTATAGGTCATTGTGTGGTAGTCCTCATCAGTACTTTTAATGCACACTCGCACAGACTCCCGAAAACCTGGACGTACAAGTGTCAGATTTCTTAAGAGATTCTTGGCCAATCTCCAACATGAGCTCAAGCAGATAAGAGGTCCGAAGAGTTGATGTAATGATCACCTGTTGTCAATTATATCAGCCAAAGATTGGTTGTGAGCGTTCCGTCTGCTGATGTTTATTAGAGCGTATTTATTTGTACCATATAGCTATTGAAACTGATGATTCATGGGCTTGTATAGTATGTTTTATGCCTAGGCTAACCACTACTTACCGATAGCATTTTCTTTGGATGAAAATATTAATCGTAGCTTTGTTCCGATTATGTGGTTTAATCAGCAAATTTATATGTGCAAAAATAATGTTGGCAAATTATGATATGCAATAAACAAGCAATAGTATAATATTATATTGTTGTTGTTTTTCATTCACATCACTTACGTGATTTAGCGTACCAAGCTCTTTCCCTTTCTATTTTGCTGGAATGAAGCTAGCTGCAGCTGCATGACTAATACAACGGTTGCGTTGCCTCGTTGTTTAGATCTATAGTATCAGGAACCTCATGAGCTCCGGATATACGGGTGTGTATTGTAGGTGACAACATCCATCATTCCTACACTATAGTCTGCTTCGAGCTGGTTCCATTCCTGACTGAATAATACTCTCAGTAAAGGTTCTGGTTTGCATGGTGTGCAGTTTGTTTCAGTATTCAGCAACGGAAATGTTTCCCTATTTGAAGGTGGTAGAAAATGCTGGATTGATGTGAATTGTCACTGACTGAGGCATGCTCTTGAAGCTCATACTTCTCAGTGCATGCACCCCCTCCCACTCAAAGGGCTATTAGTTAGTTGCTGACTGTAGAACATGGTGTTCTAATAATGAGCATTTTTTTGCCATGTGGATTACAGTCAGCATCCTATTGTGACCACACCCACGCAGAGCTTCACTGCTATAAAGGCTTAACAGCAGCTATTGAGGTCACCGTCTGTATTTCAAATCAGTGTCTTTCTCCGAGAAGTTTACCTGTAGGACACTACCATGTCTCAAATCGACGTCTACACGGAGCCTCCACCAAAGCCAGCTGACATCCCCCTGAGAGTGTACAGCAACCCTATCTGCCCTTTTGCTCAAGTGAGTGCAGCAGCTAGAACCATGCAAATGTCAGTCTGGTTGTCTGAACAGCATGCGTTGAATGTATTACACAGTCAGTGTAGCTTGCTAGGTGCACACCACATTATAACTGAAGCACTGCACATCTTTACATGCACAAATAATTGTAATGGTCTGTACAGAGAGTGCGATTGATTGTAGCTGCAAAGGGAATCAAATCGGAAGAGATCAATATCCATCTTCAAGTCAAGCCTGAGTTCTATCCTGCAATTAATCCTGAAGGGAAAGTCCCTGTAGTGGAACACGATGGAAAGGTTATACGAGAGTCTCTCATTGCATTTGGTAAGCAGAGTTTATCAATGAACTTCATGTGTGTAAAGTCGAAATTAAAGTTTTATTTTGTCCACTTGTAGACTATGTCGATGAGGTATTTGGTGGCAAGTCCCTTTGGCCCTCCGATCCTTATGAGAGAGCGATGGCTAAGTTGCTGGTGAATGATTTTGGAACTAAGGTAATTCGATATGTGCAACCTCTACATGTATGTGTGCTAAGCAGCTTTATCATGTATTGTATACTTCGTAAACACACTCACACGCACACACACACACACACACACACACACACACACACACACACACACACACACACACACACACACACNACCGTCTGTATTTCAAATCAGTGTCTTTCTCCGAGAAGTTTACCTGTAGGACACTACCATGTCTCAAATCGACGTCTACACGGAGCCTCCACCAAAGCCAGCTGACATCCCCCTGAGAGTGTACAGCAACCCTATCTGCCCTTTTGCTCAAGTGAGTGCAGCAGCTAGAACCATGCAAATGTCAGTCTGGTTGTCTGAACAGCATGCGTTGAATGTATTACACAGTCAGTGTAGCTTGCTAGGTGCACACCACATTATAACTGAAGCACTGCACATCTTTACATGCACAAATAATTGTAATGGTCTGTACAGAGAGTGCGATTGATTGTAGCTGCAAAGGGAATCAAATCGGAAGAGATCAATATCCATCTTCAAGTCAAGCCTGAGTTCTATCCTGCAATTAATCCTGAAGGGAAAGTCCCTGTAGTGGAACACGATGGAAAGGTTATACGAGAGTCTCTCATTGCATTTGGTAAGCAGAGTTTATCAATGAACTTCATGTGTGTAAAGTCGAAATTAAAGTTTTATTTTGTCCACTTGTAGACTATGTCGATGAGGTATTTGGTGGCAAGTCCCTTTGGCCCTCCGATCCTTATGAGAGAGCGATGGCTAAGTTGCTGGTGAATGATTTTGGAACTAAGGTAATTCGATATGTGCAACCTCTACATGTATGTGTGCTAAGCAGCTTTATCATGTATTGTATACTTCGTAAACACACTCACACGCACACACACACACACACACACACACACACACACACACCCAGTTCATCCCCAACTACTATAAGTTCTATCGTGAAGAGAACCCAGGTCCTCATGTTGAAGCAGTCATCAGCTTCTCACAGAGACTCGAAGACACTCTTGGAAGTAACAACTTTTACAGCGGCACTGATACACCAGGAGCAGCCGATCTCCTTATGTGGCCATGGCTGGAACGAACCAGTGCTCTTAAGCTTCTCAGACCAGGTAAGCTTCTTTGACAGCTTTTATGTAGCATTGTATGACACATTGTGTTAGTAATACTATAAGTGTGTAGTGTCCATTCATAGTATTGTTCTATGTACATAATTATGTATTATAAACCTACGTGTGTACATCTGAATGAATTCTGTCATCTCGGTATTTATTCTGAATTCTTTTCAGCATTTGCTGATGCCTTCACTGAAGAGAAGTTTCCACGACTACATGCGTGGATTGCTCGTATGACCCAGACAGACGCCGTAAAACCATCTTATCTTACTCCTGAAGCACATCTGAACTTTGTTAAAAGTTTTACCAGTGGCGGAAAGCATGACTATTCCTTTGCTGACAAGACAGGGGAGGGAGTCACCATTTACACCAAGAAGCAAGATTAAGTTTATTATAAAGATTACTAGTTATAATCTATGGATACTCCTTTATCTTATTTAGTCTAGCTACAAAATTACTTTAAATTAATTTTGTGTTTCTTGATAATTTAATAAAAACATTGTTACTGATTTCAAAAAGAATGGCACACAGAACAAATGCAAAAGCTCAATCTATTACAGATGCATGGTAAGGAAAAGTACTATTATACTTTCATGTCCTTGTTTGTCTGATGAGGCTGCTGGTCTCCTGCACTGGTGGCTGACGATGCTCCTCATCAACCACTGCACTCGTCCTCTGAAAGTATCCGTAGCTCTCGTGGTTTGCTCTTTGTTTCTGCCACCATTTTCTCTTTCCTCTCTCTTGGTGGTTTTGTAGGTCGACAGTTTCTGAGGGGAGTTTCTTACGTCTGTAGGTGACTTGGAGGAGAATGATGAGGATGACTGTGTGTGGAGAGAGAGAGAGAGAGAGAGAGAGAGAGAGAGAGAGAGAGAGAGAGAGAGAGAGAGANAGAGAGAGAGAGAGAGAGAGAGAGAGAGAGAGAGAGAGAGAGAGAGAGAGAGAGAGTGTGTGTGTGAAGGGATGAACAAATTCCTTGTAAAAGCAGCAAAGAAAGTTAGCAATGTACATTATTACGGTCACATTGGACTATATCAAGAAATTAACCTCAGAGTCTACTTACTCAGTCCTCCAAAGCCAGCTAGCACCCAGTACCAGTTGTTCCTCAACCACTGGACAATGGAGGTGAAGTTAAGAAGTATGTCCTACACAAGAGACAATGAATGGTTGTACCATACATCCGGACGATCACTAACAAATCGCCTGATCTGACTTACTCTTAAGTTGTCCAAAGGGTTGTCATTATCCACCCTCAAACAAACACTGCATTTGTAATTGAACGAAAGACAAACAAAAGTTAATAGCTATACACTATCGAAGTACACCTATGTTATTGTAGCTACATTCTTTTTGAGTTATTTTGCTTGAAAAGTCACTCACTGATCATCTGTACAATAGCCAGAAAAATTTCCACATGGATAGCCAGGTTGTACTCGTATGTCAGGGACATCTTCAAGAAAGTTATTGTGAGACTGATCAGTTACTGCAGTGCATGTAACAACACCTAACTTACCATCTCTTTCAAAAGTGGAGATACACTCGTTTCCTTCAAAGATACAACACACATCACAAAGCTGGGAAGGGGGAAAAAATAAATAAACAAACAAACAAGTAAAAAAAAAAAGGAACAAACAAACAAACAAATACCTGATCTTCAGCTATACAGAAACAGTCTGTGGCATCGTAAATCAAACACGGAGATCCTGAAAGAGAAACAACGTTCACCACACAACGTAAAAAAAACAAAAAACAAAAAAACCTGTACATATACAGTTAGCCTTGTTGACAATCAATACCTGTACATGCTCCATCAACACACACGTTCTGGCCGTCATTACACGAAGTACCATCGGGACTGGTTGGGGACTCAGGACAGTCCGAACTCACACCGTCACACATGCTGTCTTCCTGGCAACCTCCCAGTCCAGAATCGGAATCACCTCTGAGGCACACTAGTCCAGCCTCCACTGGACCACACTGGGCATTACAGCAGCTACTGGCTTGGGGACTACACACATTGTACGGTATTTGGTATGTACCAATCATCAGTGAGATGAGATGAGCACATGTGGGGGGAATAAAGAAAAAGATCATGATTGTACAATGGCTGACACACAACGTCATGTGGTGAAACATATAAGTTTAAGTGCAAGTATGACCATTGAAAATTCCATGAATTATGATTAACTTTTAAGTATCAATGATTATGTTAGTGTACCTGCATTCTGCACCTTCTCGAAGAGTGCAGTTAGTAGTACAGCAAGGATCATTTTCAGAGCAGGTGGGTGGATCGGAACTGCCACAGTCACACTCCTCCCCTTCCTCAATGATGCCGTTGCCACACTGTGCCCCAGTCGGACCTACACACACACACACACACACACACACACACACACACACACACACGAGCACGCAGAGAGAGAGAGAGAAATTAGTATAATATAAGAATCAGTATTTTACTAATGGCTGTACATTACTAGTTGACTTCAGTATGATGTATTTTGTGTGCAAACTATTATGATAAAATCATTACGTCTGACAAAGCATCTCCCATTTGATTCAATGGTCCGTCCAATTGACTCTCGGCTGCATTGAGAGAAATCTTGCCGATTCCCGTTAGTGGCGCTGGCAAACATGATAAAATTTCCTTCAGCTCCTCCTGGTGCACAGGGTCCTGGTGGGTCATGCTACGTGTACAGAACAATGAATAGTGAATTGCTGACATTTCTGTACTAAAATACTGTCTAGAAACGTCAAGGTTGTACACTAGAGAGAAATTTGTAGGCATTTAAACTTCATATTGAGTATGCTATACATAGTGATGATGGCTATGTACAAAAACGCTGGTAGTTTACTTACAGGAGAGCCGTGGTTGTGTCCAATCTCGTGGGCTACAGTCGTTATGGAGACGGCACGAGGTAGTCTCAGTCCAAAGTTCAGCAAAGATGTCAAACCAGTGTTTAGGCTACACAGTGATGAGTGATGAGGATCGAGATTGAGGAGCAGTCATATTTATAGATAAAACTGAAAATGATCTACCGTACGTAGTTTAGCTTACTTTCTCTCTCCCAGTGCTGTTTGAGTGCGTCTCTGGCAAATCCCACCAGCTATCTGTCCATCTGTTGGATTGTGATACATACAATCATGTATTAGATCGTGTGCTCACCATTGTCCATAGTAGATACCATTATATGCATACACAATTCAATAGTGAACTGTCACTCACTTTCATCGGCCAAATAAGCTAGACCAATTGTCCCTGTGTATAATTAATGCAGTACAAGGCAATAGATTACACAATAGTTATTGAAGTAATACACTACATTATACAATATACTAGAGTAGTTAAAAACTCCCCATGAATGCATACCTTGAAAGTCACGATAGGTAAACAAATGACCAAGGCACACATCATCAAAGTTCTGAATGCAAACCAAATGCACAAAATAATTTCACATCAAAAAGATCTTGGATTTTTGCTCTCAGTTGGTTGGGCTTACGAGTTCAGAAAATGATTCGAGGAGTTCTTCGACTGAGAATTGACCAAAGAAGGGATCACTGCTAGGATCACTGTAGATCTAATGAGAGAGAGAAAGAGAGGGAGCTTATGTTGTATTTTTTCATTGGGGATCACATATCAAATAAACGTACAATAGAAGATTGAATTGAAACTCCAAATCCTGTCAGTTCTTCATTTCGTCCAATAAAAGTTGATCTCCTAGAATAAAAAGAATGATTGCATATTCATGAGTATCATGAGAAGTATGCATGACTGTTGATGTAAAAGTATGTACCTGTATATTCCATCTGTTTCCAGCACATGTGTTGCCATCTCACCAATAGTCTGCATGCAAGAAAAAAAGATTGCATGTGAAATAGCAACCAATCCACATGGATACATCATCCTGCCAGTATATTACTAGACTGTAGTAACCATGCACACATGCATTCCTACTCTTATAGTCTTAAATTTATGTACAATGCTTACATTGGATTCTTGTGAATCTCCTACTTGTGTGAAGAAAGTGTTGTCTGCAACGACTCTCAATATACAGGTGTTTAGTTCAGGATCAGTGTTTCTCTTTCTTCGTCGCAGGAAGTTGTGAGCAAGAGGAGTCCTTGTTGCTGATTCCTATGTACACACACACACACACACACACACATACACACACACACACACACACACACATACACACACACACACACACACACACATACACACAGTTAGAGAGAATCTGATAATCAAAATGACTGAAACACACCTGAATGTGCTTCAGGCGTGGCGTCAAAACTCCAAAACACGTTGAATTGGCCAACTTGTCATGATTCACATCGCTCATCTTGTAAATAATACGATTGTGAGGAGAATCACTTATGTACAGGGCAGCTGGTTCAATATGATAGCTCTCACTTAAATAAAAACAAAAGGTAATATTTATGGGACGCCATTTTTATAATATGAACCAGAGCTTACTCTTTTAAATGGATCACACCATCAAATGCACCGTCACGGATCTGCCCATTCACAAGTGACTGAGGTTCACCTATAGACATGCAAATGCAACCTTGTAAAGAGTACACATTATATCTATCACATCTGCACACACAAACTAGTATTGCCTGACCTTCCACATGTCCAGTCACAATGTGCCGTGTATCTATTCTCTTCTTCTCAACCTTTCCATCCTTTCCAACAACCGTGACGTGAAAGTCAGGATGAAAGATAGTTGGATGGGTCTCCAAATGGAGCTTGAAATCTCTGTAGACACACATGGTTTCAAATTAACATGATTCTATAGTCTTAGAGTAATTGTAAACACTGATTAGACCACACTGAGACCTTTTGTGAGCAGAAAAGTGAAACTTTGCAATGGTCTTTGAGCTGGTTGATTGTAAGTAACGTGGCTTCAGGTGTAGAGCCTCATAGTGGTCGATGAATGCATTGAGGGGAGAACCTACAAAGAAAGAGACACATCTTCTGCTGTAGCTAACATGTCTCAAGCTATTCAGTTGTACAATCAAATTGATTTTTCATGCATCACTACACTAGCATACCTCTGCATACTTTCCACAATACTCCTTGGATCAAGAATGCAAAACAAACCCATTTCAAGTTTCTCTCCATTTCTCAATCTATTTCTCTCTGAACTCCAATTTAGGTGAATGAGGTGGAGCTATTTAACGTCACGAGGTATTGCTGTTTTGGAGGGGGCGGGGCTGAATTGTTTGTCTGCTGCACGCACGTGCCGATAATTTTACCTTGGCGTATCCCCAAATTATAAGGGTATTCATTATACCCAGCACAGTGTGTTGTAGTGTCTATGTGTGTTGTTTTGGATTTTTTTTGTCGTAATGCCATACCATTATTATATTGTGCTTTACAGCTATGTGAATTTTGGAGCAATTGGTGCTGTTATTGGTCATGAAATATCTCATGGATTTGATAACACTGGTAAGATCCATTATGTAGCATTACAATAATGGTAGTGCATTCACAGCACTGTTGATCTAAGGTATATGCATGTGTGTTACTGTACCTACATTTTTATGCACTCACGCCTTAATTCTTGACATACTGCAGGTCAACAATTTGACAAGGATGGCATTCTTCAGCAGTGGTGGAGTGATGAAGGGATCAGGCGATTCAAGGAGAGGCTGCCCTGTTTTGTGGACCAGTACAACAACTATACCATTGAAGGAATATCAGTAAGGTGAATCATTATAACTTTCATACTCCAATAATATATTCAAAGGTAAATGGACAGCGGACTTTAGGAGAAAACATTGCAGACAGTGGTGGAATCAACACAGCCTTTCAGGCAAGTAATAAAGATATAATACACTGATTTGTGGAAGGTTTCTATTATGGTTTGTACCACACATGTACACAGGCACATTGCAACAGGCTGAGGTCTGGGGGGTATGACACAAACTCTTCCATCTCTGAACTACAATGTCGACCAACTCTTTTTCGTTGCATATGCACAAGTAAGATAACTTTTCCCCAACTTTTCTGTCCATATAATTTGTATATATGATGATCCATTTAGAAACCACGCTTGCATGTTTGTATTGTGTATCTTTTTTCACATATGTAGCTTAGGTGTACAGTGTATTCACCCGGTGGAGCTCAAAGGTTGTTTTCCACTGATGTCCACAGTCCAGGAGAAGCCAGGTATATCTTTACTAGCCTCATTCCCAGGCTCTCTTCCCATGAACATGCTGAAGGGAGAGAGCCTATATAGTAAGCAAATCATGTGAATGACATTGCCTCTCCCTTCGTATTTTTCAGTGTGTGGCATGGAGATAGAGCCTGGGAGAGGCTGCATGCACCAAATCTGGGACCATTACTGAACAGTCCTGACTTGGCTGGAGTGTTCAACTGTACATTGGGATCAAGAATGAAGAACCCAAGAAATTATGAGAGATGTGAACTATGGTGATATATTGTCAGACTTGTTGGATTCTCAACTTGCATTGTAGTTAATCATATTTTTGTAGCTGTTTTGGAACAAGGATAGAATCCGTTTTGTGGTTCCATTCAGAAATTTAGAGGGCGGGGCTGACTGGTAATCACGTGCACGGTGAATATTCATAGATATCAGTTGGGCTTGGCTGTACGAGCAGGTTGCATTCAAGTCAAGCTCATAAATCCCCCTGGTTACCCAGGTATATGACTGCTTTCCTCCAACTAAAATAAAGACACCAATACTAAAGATGTCAAGTGGAAAGTAGTAAGTGGCATGTAATGACATTGAGCCTCATTATGTTTCTCTTGAAAGTCTTCTCAGTTATTGGATGTTTTAGTCATGCACGCCCACCAATTAACTTGTATTTTTATTATGATACAGTGACATACAAGAGGCTGAAATTGCCTATAATACAGACACAGATGGATTGGTTGATACCAAGCCTTCAAACATATCCAAGATTATCCTTGGAGTTTTGAGTATGTCAACAATCACATAATATCTGAGCTTGTGCCAGTAATAATAGATGTCATGCATGCAGACATTAATTTTAATTCTCATTTTTTCTGCTTCACTTCACTGAATAGTTGGTTTGCTGGGGTTTGCCATTTTGGTGATTGTGGGACTAGCCATTGCTCTTGGTGTCACAGTAAACTCCTCCAGTACCAGTGACAATGTATGCCTGACTGAGGGATGTGTACAAGCCAGTACTCAGTTGATGTTAGCAATGAACCAATCTGTGGACCCTTGTGACGATTTCTACCAATTTGCTTGTGGAAACTGGCTAAGAACTACTACAGTTACCTCAGGTATGTATGAATTATACAGTCTATTCCCTCGAGCTCACTCCCTACCTCACTCCCTCATGAGCTCACCATCTGCACATTAATAGTGTAATATGATATCAATGTGGAATGGGGGAGGCTTACAATGAGAATTTTATCAGATTAATCAATACTCATTTTTAGCTATTTTGTTTTGAATAATCATACTGAGACATCTCTTACCTTTCAATTCGTTTGATTACAGGATTTGATTTTTTCAATGCCTTCCAAAACACTCCATTTGAAGCAAATGGAGTGGCTTTGGGTAAGATCTTCGAAGCTGACAATGATGGTGGAGTTGAAGGAGTTAGGAAAGCAATCAATTACTACAAGTCTTGTAAGGACACTACCACCATTGAGAGGCGAGGGATAGAGCCACTGCGTGATCTCATTCGTTCAACAGGTACTATAATTGCACATACATGCGTATTGAGCCTATTAATTAATAGAGCTATGGTATAGCTAAGTCTTCACAAAAATACATTTACGAGGAAAAATAATTGTGCCTAGAATAGACATACTGGTAAAATGTGCACATTCGTAGTGCATGGTATTAACTTACTAGCTATATAGCTGGGTATGTCTCAGTTCCATTTAAATTCCACAAAATATAACTCATGATATTTACATTGTCAGGTGGATGGCCTTTAGTGGGTATTGATGAGACTGAGCAGTGGACCATTAACAGCACATCCTTTCAGAACGAGAAATTGTATGGCAGTGATGCCTTTTTCAAGTATGGCTTGGACATTGACACAAAAAATACTTCAAGATATCTCCTAACTGTGAGCTGAAGCATCCATAATGGTACAATAGTTGTTTAGTTATAACTTGACTGCATTAAAATTGATTCACAGATCATAGAAAATGGAATTGATGCTGCAGCAGTCAATAACCCGACTGAGGTGAACCATTGTTTACTATGACAGTTTTAATAATTATGACAGGCTGAACACACACACACACACACACACACACACACACACACACACACACACACA
>CAXIPT010000003.1:11196417-11227611 GCA_964030475.1 Tethya wilhelma | reverse complement strand
GTGTGTGTGTGTGTGAAATTTAAACTTGATCCCTCCCAGCATGAGCTTATCGATAAACATAGCTGAAAGAGAGAGTGTCTGGTTCAAAGATGTGTGTAGTGAGTGTGTGTGAGTGTGTGAGTATGGATGGCCATATTGGGGCAAGCCTAGGAAGTAGTGATCAAGGTAGTCACATTTCTCAGGTGCACAGATGGTGTAATAAATCACTACAAAATTGCTCACAATCCTCACATCCCCCCACACATTGTATGGCCATTTGATATATCCAATGAATCATGTAATTGAGTTGTTCCATAATGTAGAATAGCAGAATACCATTGACACACATTTCACAGAATCTATTATATATTCACTCAATGAATGAATCATGTGACATACATATCACATGAAACAAGCTAGGGGTATACACTTACAAGGCAAAGAGTGGGAGCATTTTTTAGCAAGGCAAACCTTATATACTCATTCTGGAAGCAATAACTTCCACAGTCTGAAAACCTCATGCACTCGAATACCTGGACAGCTGCAAAGGAAGCAGAAAGAGCATCGATCCAGTGGTTGATGATCCTTCCTGTTCCATAGTCCACGTTCACGTAGAATGGGGTGTTGTAGATATCACCATCTTTGATCACATCTTTACAGCTGCGACTACAGCAGGAAGAAAGAGGGGGGGAATGAAAATAGCTAGTCCAGCAAAACTATTAAAGGTTGAAAGCATTTTGACAAACAGCACTTGTCAAATTAATGATAATGCCACTTATCTTAATGTTTGGTTAAGTACATAAAGATTTGTTACAGGGAAAACAGAGACCTTTAAACATCTACTTGTATGTTGGATTTTGAAGATGATAAGAGGAAAAAAAATGCCGTGACCAGGATTCGAACCTGGGTTATTACGGCCACAACGTAATGTCCTAACCTCTAGACGATCACGGCAGCTGACATAAGTCAAGTCAAAACATACAGCAAAAATTTAACGTGAACCAATGCCGTCCAATGGTGTGTTATAGTACCAAGTCATGTGACTACCGTATAGCGGGTAAATTTGGCGAAAATTAAATTTGGTGAATTGGTGAATTGGCGAATTATTCCGCAAATCGCTAAATTAAAAATCGCCAAAATTAATAGTTATATATGCAATAAACAATGCAGCGTGCAGAATTAAATTGCCAATCATGCGAAAATGAGAATTTGCCAAATTTTTAAGCCTGCCTAATTTTCTCACTATACAGTGTTAAAATCTACTTTCAAAGTTGGATTTAAAGATGCTGGAGGAAAAAAAATGCCGTGACCAGGATTCGAACCTGGGTTATTACGGCCACAACGTAATGTCCTAACCTCTAGACGATCACGGCAGCTGTGAGTACACATGACAACTATCGTGATCCCAATCAGTCATGGATGGAGCCGGGGCCCGTAGAGATGATACAAAGAGTGACACAAACCAACTCACCCTCTCATGAGGTACTTCATGATACTACCGTATATCTCCTTGAACATCTCCAAGTCCTCTCGCTCACCAAACAAAATGTACGACTGAAATAAAGAGGTAAAAAAAAAAAAAAAAAAAAAAAAAAAAAAAAAAAAAAAAAAAATACTCATTACTAACTGTACCTGGCAAAGTTTAGTTAATTATTACTAAATTTTGAGCTTTTTCGTACCAATCAGCTCAGAATCTGTGAAATTCAAATCACTTCTACAACCTTTACCTTGAGTAGATACTCATAAAAGGAGTCTATGCCAGCTCCCAGTCCACTCATCCTCCCTGTCCACTGACCAGTGTGAATGTTGATGACATTGCCTATATGTGTGTGTGTGTGTGTGTGAAAGAATTCAACATATGATGTTCTCCCGTACAGAAACAATAACCACTTATCCAAAAATGGATAATTCTACAAGGAAACTGTTCTCCTTTTTGAAACAGGAAGTTCTCATACCTCTTTACAGTCAGCACATTTTATTTGCAGTCTATTGAGCTAGATCCTCCCCTTTTCCCCCTCTAGCCCCCTGATCTGCTACAGAAGAAGGTTTAGCTCGATAGACTAGCACATTTATATATGGTATCCATTACCACACACAGGTATCCTCTCTCATTAACCCACCAACTAGTCCGGTGTGTTTGTGCCTGTGGTCCCACAAGGCTCTCACAGCCCTCCTGGCCACACCCTCATACACCGGGTCACCTAGTAACCGACTGAGCAAAGTGAACTCCACGGAGAGAGTACCTGCACCTGCCGTACATGTGTCAGGGACACCACCCTCTGGAATACCACTGCATAAATTGACCTGTTGGTATATTATAGTGGAGTGTAATTTGAGTTAATGATTGTGATGATCATTACCAGCTAGCTATAGTGTTCCTGTGGGCACATTGTAAATCTGTGTATGTACATTTACTAAAAAAAATAATTGGTGGGTTCGTGTGTGGGATGTTTCGGGTTGAAATAGTTATGGGGAAAAAAATGCCGTGACCAGGATTCGAACCTGGGTTATTACGGCCACAACGTAATGTCCTAACCTCTAGACGATCACGGCTCTTGAGTAAACCAAGCAACAAATACAGATAGAGTATCCTGGTGGCAGTTTTCACCACTACTCTACAACTATAAAAACACCAACACCCACTCAAATTACCAAAAGCAGTTTTTGAATCTGATGGCCTATTATTCAGATTTCTAAACAAATTGGAATGAGCTGGCTGATACAAGTTTATTGTATGTAGCAGCATAACAATGACTCTAAGGTATACAGGGGGTAAAATTTAGGGAGCATTATTTTTTGCAGAATAATTCACAAATTTGCCACAAACTAAATCTACCCACTATACGTCTTAGCTGTCTCTCTCTCTCTCTCTCTCTCTCTCTCTCTCTTCTCTCTCACCCTAGTGTGAGGTATTCCTGTCGTGGTGTTCTCAAAAGCCACCAGTAATCTTGCAGCGAGGTCGTGAGCCAACTCCAGCAGTTCATTGGTGTAGCCTAAGGGAGTGAGAGGACCGAGGGGTTCACTGGGATCACCAATGAGGAGGTGGGCAGACAGCAGGGACCCTAGCACTCTGTTAGGACGTGAGTGTGTGTACGTATGTATGTACATATATGTATGTGTGTTGATTGCAATAAATGTGATTTAATAATTTAGCTTGCATTAGCAGAACATTTTAGTTGCAGTGCAAAGTGTTGCTATTATTGTCTTGATTGCATCAGAAGATCTGTTTAATTTGGGTACATACAATGTATCTCATCACTGATTATAATTATCGTATAGCCAGAAATACTGAGGCGGATTTTTATCTGAAAATTTGACAGTTAAAGTCCAAATCATCAAATTTAAATCCGCCAATATTTTGGCTACAGTACACGTGCATGAGCATGCGAAAATAGTCAAATTCAATTTATTTATTGTATGTTCTGCCAAGCAAACTGTCAAATTTTTTGACTATCAATAATTCTGGCTATAATGTATTGCAGTTAATATGAGGGGTGTTAATTGACAAACCTTATGTTAGCTTCAAACACCTGGACTGTGGTACAAGGACCATTGAAGGAGACGTTGTCCACCACCAGTTGAACAGCTCTCATGAATTCACTTCTGTTCCCCATTATCTGAGTCGGTTGTGTGTGTGTGTGTGTGTGTGTGTGTGTGTGTGTGTGTGTGTGTGTGTGTGTNTGTGTGTGTGTGTGTGTGTGTGTGTGTGTGTGTGTGTGAGAGAGAGAGAGAGAGAGAGAGAGAGAGAGAGAGAGAGAGCATGTGACTGTGACTAAATCAGGAGGTTATCATTATCTTACTGATAATGTGTCCAAGACATCAACAAGAGTTAATGAATAGTCTCCCAGAGCATCATTAACGTTGGTGTTAGTCCTGTAGCACGGATATGAAACAGAACATTAAATTTAATGTACTATACATACAGACTAATTTAGGTACACTACACATTTGGTAATGGTTATGGAGGCTATTCAAACAAAACATGCATTCAGTTCCATGGACGTATATAATAAGACAGTGAACTGAATGTATGATGTGTCAACAGACACAATGCCCTGTTCTTCAACACTTGTTGAAACCTAATGCACAGACACATGTTCAAAAGAGCATATCTCATCAAATTATTGAAGTATTATGAAGTTGGTACATTCACATACAGCTGTGAGCAGGAGCTAGTCCTTCCTGCTGTGAGTATAGGTACATATACATGTGACAGCTAGATAGAGCTAGCACTGATAACTCGTCAAACAGGTTTGACTTACTGGTCTTTCCAGTCGTGACCTCTCCCGGAACAGTTCACAGGGTTGAGCTCATCGAAAGGGAACGCATGTGTCATGTAGTTGTCGTACCCCCAGTAAAACATCCTTCGTGCTTCCTCCTTCAACTCCAGCCGCCTCTGCTCTGAAAACGGCCGATGGAAGAGATTTGATATTGGTTCGGGATTGGTGACATTGTCTGAAGATTGTTTGGGAAGGTCTGGCAGGAAGAGAAGCAGTTGAGGAAGAAGATTCCACAGGAGGTTGCCTGCAGCAGCCATCAGCCACAGCCGGTTGAATACACCCCACACAGTAGGCAGCTGTGGCATTCAGAGGTGGAGAGAATTCTTGGCGGGAACGTCTGTCGATCCACAGCAGTCAGACCGAGTGTGTAGGCTAGTAGCTCAGTGTAGCTTGACAAGTTTAGAGACAATTTATTTACTTGGAGTGCAAGTTGAGTTCAAAGTTCATTCTTGTTTGTAGGCGTGGTCCCGGCTCAGCTTCTTGGCCCACCCAGAATTATTAGGGTCAAGCTTCGTGGCTTTATTGCTGTATCTTTCAAGACTCTCCTCCTTTGAAGGAAGTACATGAGCAAACGGAAATGGCAGCAGCAGAGAAAAGAATTGATCTCCAAGAAGCGTTGGAAGGCAACCCACAGGTAAAAGAAGTGGATAAATTCATGGTAGTTAAAAATGCATGTGCCTCTGTTATAAATTTTGATTGTTTAGGTATAAATTTGGTACTTAGTGAAGTAAATCATGCACCTAGGCTTCACTGTCATTGTCTGTGCCTGCAGCAAAATTATTTGCCAATGATCAGATTTGTGGTAGTAGCATTAATTTGTGCATAGCCTGTAGACCCATGTAGCTAGTAGAAGTTTGACATCTAACATCTGGACTTGTTTTCAGGTGCAGGGACGTGTGGCCACGTTGGAAAATGAAGCCACTCCCTTGAAAGAGTATGCCCTGTTGCTTAGAGACACCTTCCAAGCCTGTCACATTCACCAGGTAAGAGGGTTCCTGTGTGTGTGTGTGTGTGTGTGTGTGTGTGTGTGTGTGGATTGTGATGAGATCTATCACTGTGGCTTTTCACCACTTCTCTTTGCTTCTGGTTCACTTGTCTCTTTAGGTGAAGGTTTGTGAAGGCACTGATACTCTCGTGAAGCTACTCAACTCCTTTCCAGTGGAGGTAAGTGAGCAAAAAAATCTCAAAGCCCATTAGCACAACAACAACAACAACAACAACAAATATACAATACAGAGCCCACAAATAACTCTAAGAACTGATTGATTGATACTTGTTTTGGCACTCACAATGTCAAAGCTTACCTCATGCAGTTATTGTATGTGGCTGTATGTTAAGTACCAAGCCATGTATGTCTGAGATTAATGCACTCCCAGTGTTTGTGACTTGAATATAGTCATAATTTGAGGATGCCAGTAGGTTTGAGTACTTCCTTTCTGAGAATCCTGACCAGTCATAGCTACTATCAGAGTCTAGACTCGGTGTCTATCCCCCTAAGGCCTAATGCATGCATCGTCTACAACAAGCATGCAGGTGTTGTTCGCTTTTCAGTTGTACATGTTTTTGTTGTGATTGTAGAATATTGGAGAGAGCAAGGGACCTGGTCAAGTTGCACTTTCTCGTTCTTTCTCACGTCTTGGCCGATACCTGAGTGAGGTAGGTCATGGTCCCTTCACACCCTCACATCTCTGCACACTCACCCACACCCTCATACCCTCACACCCTCATATCCTTACACTCATACCACTCACACCCTCACACCCTCATACCCTCACACCCTCACACATACCCAGCTCCACTCGTGTCAAGAGATGTTGAGCACACAGCTCCAAAATGCCGTGATCGATCTTCTCTCTCAGTTTATCTCAACGGACTTTGCAATGCTTGAAAAACTCAAAGATGGTTACGACAGCTCCTTGCAAGGTAAGAGCATCAACCTGTGTGTGTAGATACATAGATAGTACACTCCTCTTCTGTAGTCTGTAGCCTTGTCCCTGAAAACTAGAAATTGGTAGCTGACAAAGAAAAGACAAAATTTCTGCCATTTTCCGTTAATGAGGCCTTATAGAATGAAGAATGTGTACTCCCTCCACTTGATTAGCTGGAAATTTCAGTCCCAATCAACCTGTTTTTTCAGCACGTGTAATTAATCTTGCCAATCTTGTTTGTTTTAGTTTCTCTTGATCAGTCAGAGAGATTTCTGGTTAAAAATAAATCTACAATACATGTAGGACTTTCCAAAGATATTATACTTTTTGTTTGGTATTACTGTGGAAACTATTTAGTGTTGGCTGACTCAAATTAAACCGTAAAAGTACCTATCCCACAATGTTTCCTGCCGAGCATTTCTCAGTAGAAATCTCACCACTGCACACGCATGCATTCATTCATGATAATAATTGTATAAGCCACACAGCCACCACAGAGATTTGGTTTCTTTCTCTGTAAGAGGAAATGGGAGTGAACTAAAAAAAAAAAAATTGTTGCATTGCATGGTGCTTGCTGTGCTCACAATACTAGTGATGGTGCCATACAGGCAGGTGGTGGTGGTGGTGCCAGTGGTGGTGTTCACATGCCTGACATGTGAATGATGTAAATGTGTGTATAGCTACATTTGTTTATACTTGTTCTTTTGTGCTTGGTATGTCTGTGTGTGTGTGTGTACATGTGCAGACCATGAGCAGGCTATGGCAAAGTACAGCAGAACCTCTAAGAAGAAAGACTCTGAAAAGGTGAGTTGTACGTGTTTGCAAACGTACATAGAAGCACCCAAGCTCACACACACACACACACACACACACACACACACGCCAGTTTCGACGCCAACTCAGACCTGTACACTGCTCGCAAGAAGTTCTACCAGAGCTCTCTGGAGTACTACTCTGAGCTGAACTGTCTCCAGTACAAGAAGAAGCTAGCACTACTAGAGCCTCTCCTAACCTTCATGCATGCCCAGGTCAGTGGCACAGCACATGTTACAATATCAAGATGTTGGTTTGCTGTTACATTGTTCAAGTGAAGTTGGAGTTTGAGATGATTCTCGGTACTTCTCTTGCTTGTGCTTTTACTACACAAAATAGTTTTTTAATTATTATATTGAAAGGGTACGTTTGTAGTGTACAAGAATGCATTTGTAGCAAATGAGAGCTTTTGAATTCCATGGGCAATTTGAATCATCATGTCTTACTATGGCATTGTGTATGTATTGTACGTGTACTTGTTGTGTGTGTACATTGTTAGATGGCGTACTTTAAAGTGGGACACGAAATACTCAACAAAGATCTGGGGAAATTGCTTACTGAATTGAACACTGATGTACAGAGGTATGATGTATGCACACACATACAGTTTACATCGTGTGTTGATTCTCTCTCTCTCTCTCTCTCTCTCTCTCTCTCTCTCTCTCNTTCTCTCTCTCTCTCTCTCTCTCTATCCTCAACAGGGAACACACAGAGTACCAAAAGGAGGTCCAAACGATGGCCGAAGAGAAGTCAGACATTTCCGTGAAGCTGCCTCACCTCTGCCATCCTGACCCAGACCCAGCTGGTGAGAGAGGCTGGAATCGTTACTGACATGTATCATTCACATTATTGTAACAGCTGCCAAGTACATGCATGACCATATGCAAGGCCACCCATTCTTATTGTGTATTACAATGTTGTACATGTGGTCCTTATTGCACCTTCTCTTTGAACAGATCCTTTTGCTAACTTCAAGCCTCCCGATGTCAGTCTTACTGAGAAGTCTGGGCATCTCTTCTTCAGAATGTAAGCATTTGCTGATAATAATTTTAGCAAATGGAAGCATTTTCACTATAAATGTTCCGCGCGTTTTAACGATTTGCGCAATTTGCAAATTGCGCAACGCATTTTGGAAATCTTCAAAATGCGCACGCATTTTGCAAATTGCGCAATTTAGTTGCGCAAACTAGGAACGACCTATACCAGTTGCGCAATTTGGAAACTATTGAAAGAAGGCTTATAAAAAGAACTGTATTCTTACAGCCTGTCAGGTAGGGCATAGCCTGCATGTATTTTTTTAATGTTGCATGATCTGTCTGCAGTGTGCCAGTGCCAGTAGTCCTTTCTATTAGACTAGTATTACATCCTAGTATAATTTACTGTTGTTCAGCTAACTTGACATGCATGTATGCAGCAGATCTCTGTTCATAGCTCTTGAAGTTGACATACCTCTTCATCAACAGCATGTATCTGCATAACCTTAGTCTTATTCAATGACCTACTGTACCTGATATGATTCTCTTGAAAGTCAGTATGTACTTTACATCTAGCGTTCCAATCATTAGTCTTGTATGTCTTCAGGCTAGTTAAGCTATACCTGTCAATCGTTATACCAGATTAGAAAGCCCTTGTGTTCTCTATACCTCACATTGAGTATGCATATTTCACGTGCAGTTCTTGGAACATTGTCCTGTCTGACTATGCCAAACAAGACAGAAGCACTAGATATCCATCAGTGCAAGTCATTCAATTACATGAGGTTACCCACAACACCCTTCTGTTGGGAACCGATTTCAATAGAGGCTTACAAATTATATAGCTGCATGCATGCATGTAAAGCTATCCCCTATACAGACCTGACAGGCAGACAGTGTAAGCTTGCTATCCATATCTCATGGCTTCAAAAGTTCACTAATAAGCACTTAATAGTACAAGGTTAATTGAGTAGAGGGTTGGCTTTGTGGCTGCACTGTTTGCTGTTGCGCAATTTGACATGCGCAAATTAAGCACTACGCAGTTTGCAAATTGCGCAGTGCTCTTGCGCATTTTAGGAATAATTCAAAATGCGCTGCGCAATTTGCAAATTGCGCAAATTCTCAAAATGCGTGGAACATAAACATTTGACAAAACAATACATTCAAATGAAACTTTTATTTAAAACTCACAATCCTTTAAATTTTCTAAAACTGCTACCCGAAAATAGTTGTGTCCTTATGCTACTATGCTGTTATGCATTTATGCCCATATTGCTGCATTGCTCTAGACAAAAGACTGGGTTTCCCTCCAAGTGGGAGAGGGGCTACTTCTACATCAAGAAGGGCTACCTCTACTTACACGTGCCACAAAAGGCGCCCGAGATCTACCTTCATCTTAAAGGAGCCGAAGCAATAGCAGCCGACATTGATGACAGACGCAACGTCATCCAAATCACACACCCAACACAGAAGAGGTAGACAATAATTATAACCATTGCAAATTGTGACAAATATATATTTTTAGTAGTGCACACTGTGAAACAGACTATTGACACACATGTATGTCCATTCATATAGGCCTCTCTACCTGCTGGCTGAGAATCAGGTCCTCAGAGATGAGGTATGGAGTTGAATAGTCATCTATAATGCTCAAGCCAACATGTGCATTTAAGTGACAATCTTTTTCCCCTCTCTTCTTCTCCAGTGGATTGCTGCCATTGGTAATGTCGGTAGTGTTGACAGAGGGACAACTATAGTAAGTTTAGGTCCATTTCAGTTATGCTAGAGAATGAATTAAGGATGACGATTGCGTGAAACCAATTCCGATCTATTTATTCTTGTAGCCGAGTCAAGCAGTTGTCAAGGATGCTGAGGTCATAAGGTCAGTTTACAGAATCATGTCCTTATCCTGGGTTTGAACACTGTGTTGAGTGAAGGTCGTAAAATGAACCCATTCTCTTTCTCCCTCTTCTCTCGTGCCCTTAGACTGGAGAGGGAGCGTATCCGTTCCTGGGTGAACAGGGAGATCCATGAGCCAGGCAGCAACAAGAAGGAGAAGTCAAGATCGAAGCCCGTTTCACCAAATCTCCAACGAAAAGCCAGCAGGCAGAGGAAGTCAGATGTTGGATTGATGTCCCCTACCTCCGGGTCTTCTGAGCATGCTCAGTTGCCTGCTCCTCTACAGCCAGAGAAGGTCCCCAGTGGGATGGGATCAAAGGATCCAACTTCTTCCTTAAATGGTAACATCAGGTATTTTTAGAACAATAACATCATCCTGTATCTTTGATGTAGGCTCCACCACTGGTCCGAAGTGGACACACCATTTCTCCCAGACATTCCCAGTGAAGTATCTTGGGCACACTGAAGTGCAGGATAGCAAAGGTACAGTGTCTTTATAGCCTTGTTCTCAGCCTCCTCCCAGCCTTGTATCCTATCTCTATCGAGTTTTTTTCCTATCTTTTTCTTTTTCTTTTTGCATGTTACTCATCGGTAAGTAATTGTCTCATTAACAAAGGGGGCGCAGACTATAGTCATATTATAATTTGTCTCAGCCATTCTTCTCCCTTTTCCCCCTCCCCTCCTTTCTAAGAATGTCTGACCCATGAGATGAGACTATCATTATGACCCATGCATTACTCTTGAAAATCCTTACTCAGGAGCTGGTGCCATCACTGAGACCATTCGTAAGGTCATGGCTGCAAGGTCCATGAAGAACATCAAGAGTGCTCAGAGTATCGTCATGACAATCACACACAAGGCCATAACACTGGCAGACCCTACGACAAACCGGTCTATTGGACAGGTATAATTGCCCATGGTCTCTTGATTCAGAATAGACAGTCAGCGCAGTGCATTTTAGTGACACAAAAAGTGAACATACAAACTCCACCATCTTTTCTTTGCCTTTTCTTTCGTAGATACAACTAAAAGATATACTAAGGTGTGCTGTTCACCAAGAGAGTGTAAAGTAAGAAAATTAATTGTATATATTTGTGTCGATCATACATGCATTACTATTGTTGGTCTCTCTCATAAATTACAATGTACAATCAATACAGGTTGTTTGGGATCGTGAATCGTACCGCCAGTGACACGGAGGGGAAGACAAAGTTCATCTGTCACGTCCTTGAGGCAGAGAGAAGTGGAGTGGATGTAAGTTACTTCAGTGTGTGAGTAGCCTAGTAACCCAGAATCCATGATCCTTGACAATCTGGTTTAATAAGTCCTTTTAGTTTTTGATCTCACAAACAAATTAATAGTCAAAGGATCGAGACTGTAATGATGATCGAATGCTAGTAAGTGTTTGTGTCCCACCCTCCATCTATCCAGGTGTGTACTGCCATCAACTCGGCCATCCAAGCAGCCTACAAGAACATGCAGTCCAAACACGCCAGGTCTCAATCAGCCATTCCAGCTACGAATGTCAGCTTCATTCTTGAACCAACGGATGTCAAGGTACACCACATGACACTTGACCATCTACACAGACATCCCTATGACATATATAGTGATTCTATCATACTTACGTGTTCTATTTTGGTTCCAGGAGGACCATGTGGATGGGGACACCTTGAAGCCTCCCGCCCAGCTGCCCATCCCTGCCAAGCCACTCCCCCCAAGCGGAGAAGGAGACTATGGGTCAGGGTACATCTCGACTGATGCCCAAATGGTGGGTAAAATGTTGCCTAGCTTTTCAATTTTCGACTACTAGTCTGTCTCTTGTTTATACTCCAAGAAGCAAACTTCTAGTGATATGGCGTTTGTTTCATTACATGACATTATTTCATGTTATATCTTTCAGAATCTCTCTGTTGGTTCTGTTGCGAGAAAGTCGGCCAGTGAGTCCAACCTACAAGCACTGGCAGCTGCTCAGCCTCTTCTTCCCTCTTCAAACAACGGACAGAGTTCTTCAGGCTACTTGTCGTCAGATACTGTTACAAATGGTACGTAACATTGAGAGTGTATACATAGAGCAATTGATTTTGTGCACATTGTCTTTTCTAGCTCACCAAAGTGTTATTTATTTTGTGTAGCCTCGTACCCAAGCCTTCTGCTTGCTGCTAGTATTAAATTGACAATCTTAAAATGTGTCTGGTAAGGATCATCAATGTAATAAATCAGCAACAGTAGCACGCAGAGGCCTGGGGACGAGGCTATGCTTTGTGTACATATTAATTTTTTCAAATAATTATTTTGCCACGTATGAGTTGGATTTTTTAAAAGTCTTTATTGAGATCCTTTGTGTGTGTGTGTGTGTGTGCACAGGTGCTAACAGTGGTCACCGACTTCCATCACCAGCCTGGTCAGACAACTCCACGTCTGGCGATCCCTTCACCCTCGTGGATGAGGGCATGCCCCTCCCCCCTCTCCCCCCCATCAAGCCCACGCCCCTCTCCACCTCTACTGCTGCCACCATGCCGACACTCTTCGAAGGCAGACCCTCCAACACCACCACTGCTAAAGATGGCTACTTCTCTTCTGATCCTTTCGCCATGGATTCTCCAACAGACTCGCTCACCACTCCCGACCTGACCACTGAAGAAGCCGCTGGTACGTCGGGCTACTTCCCAATGCCCAGTATTTTAGCAGGCGGCAGTGCACAGTCAGCTCAAACCAAACCATCAAGCCAATCTACAACCAATGGTTTAGGATCGAACATGTCCGGAGGAGGGTACTACACAGTCCCTCCACAGAGTGGCTCCACACCAGCAGTAACGTCCTCCTCAAACTTTGCAAACTTTACCACGACCACCACTTCATCTTCAAGGATGGTGCCCAAGCCGACCACCACTTCAGTAGCCCAGCTCCCCACCATGTTCCAG
The DNA here is from genome assembly GCA_964030475.1 of Tethya wilhelma. Taxonomy (NCBI): domain Eukaryota; kingdom Metazoa; phylum Porifera; class Demospongiae; order Tethyida; family Tethyidae; genus Tethya; species Tethya wilhelma. Next base: position 11,214,814 of record CAXIPT010000003.1, on the reverse strand, counting down.
ACCTCGACCTCACAGACAAGCACCTCTACCACCTATTCCACAGCAACCAACTGGGGCTCTTCCTCGAGTAACGACTATGTTCCAGCACCGAGCGCAACGTCACAGTTCCCGCTGCCACCTTCAAAACCTGCCCAGCAAGAAGAAGAAGAAGAGGAGTATGATCTAGGCGAGCCTGTTGATCTGCTGGGTGACTTTACGGACGATTCTAACTTCCCCCCTCTCCTCTCCAACAGCTCTGCTTCTCATCATCAGCAGTCTACTTCTTCTTCAGACTATTTCCAAAGTGATCAGACGTTTGATGATAACTTTGGTGATCCATCATTTGGTGGTTCGCATTCAACTGCCATGGGGGGCGGTGCAGGGTTCTTTCAAACATCAGGAGGTTCGTCGGCTGGAAGTGGGGTAGCAGGTCAAACAAGTTATGGCGGGTCTATTGTGACTTTGAGTTCAAAGTCTTCAAACATTTCGAAGAAGGACTAGAAATGTTATACAAACTGTTGTACACTGAGTTGCCATAATGCTCTTATTAAAAGGTTCTTGTACTATAAACAATATTATATAGCTGTGTTATTTTTGTATAGAAAATCTTTTGGGTTGCAATTGCTGTATAGAAGCCTGTCCTATTTTTCTGCATAATTATTTATATATTATTAATACTCATGGTGAAAACAAAGAAAGATTGTTATGTATCAAACACACATGCACATACGTAATATACAAATTAAGTAAAAGAGAGTAATAACAATAATATTATTATATATCATAGGAGAAATTCATACATTTAAAGATATTTATAAGTGAAGATGCATGATATATGAGTAAAATAAAAATTTTACGTAAAGTAATCTCATACCACACCGTCCACCACCTCTATGACATCATCACTGTCCATGGTCCTGGCCTGATGATCAACATGCATCGGAGAAGACCTGCTGTGAAGGACACCATCCAAGCCACACCCACTACCACCTCCTCCAGCCGAGTGCGAGTGCTCCCTGCTGTACTGATCCAACAACATTTGAAGCTGGGGAGCAGGCAGAGGTACCTGAAGGATTGATGTACACAGCAAGGGAAAAAAGCCTCATGACGTTACAAATTGGTATAATTTGAAGCAGGCTTTCTCACTCTCTAAAGACTACGTATTCACAACTTGATGGTCTTATCATTTGCAAACAATCTCAAACCTAAAGTAACCCCCCAATGCCTATTCAGGCAAGTATCTAAAGTAAATTGACAAAAGGATGAGTCACTGAGGTGCCTGTTATTATTCATATGCTCTAATGTGTGCCGTGTCTTAGCCACTCACCAGAGCATTCAATATCCTCTCGTTCTCCACCTGTATGGCCTTCAGTCTGGCATCGATGTCTCTCAGCCTGTCTCTCTCCTTGCGGTTCATCTGGAACTGATGGAGGACACCTTCTCCAGGCACTGCATGTGGGACACCATTGTATATAGACAGAATGACTTTTCACGATATTTGAGCTAATGCTGTAAACTAGTAGGTTTTCCCACTTTCAAAATATAGATCCAGGCTCAAACAGTGAAAGTGGAGAAGGCCTGAAATAACTTAACTCTATACCATACTATAGCAGGAAATATTGACGGAGATTTTAATTTGACGGTTTGATGGTCAAAGTCCAAATCGTCAAATTTAAATCCGGCAATATTTTGGGAACCGTATATGAATTGTATTATGCGCATGCCCAAATCGTCAATATTTGGGTTTAAAATTTGTTGTATTCACATTTTAGCATGATTAATGATTGTAAATTGGCGATTTAATTCTGCATGCTGCATTGTTTTATTTGCACGTGAACTGTTTGGCAATTTTTAAATTGATGATTTGCAAAATAATTCGCCAATTCACCAAATTTAATTCTTACGTGATGAGAAACCAAGAACCTAAAACCATTATACATGATGAGAAACCAAGAACCTAAACCCATCATACGTGATGAGAAACCAAGAACCTAAACCCATCATACGTAATGAGAACCCAAGAACCTAAACCCATCATACGTGATGAGAACCCAAGAACCTAGCAACACATTACCAGGCATATCTCAGCCTAGGAAGGTCGTATTAAGATGGGAGTTGCACCATTGTGATCAGCGTGATGAGAGCTTTCAAATGATATGGTTAACTTGTGAAATTGGAAAATGGTAATTTTTGTCAAAGCGCATTATCTTCATCAAAAATTAAATCTCGCATTAAAAATATCACTTGAAAGATCACTTTGAGCTGATCACAATGGTACCAATCCCAGCTTCATACGACCTTCCTAGGCTGATATATTCCTGATAATGTGTTGAGAACCTAAACCATCATATAGAGATGAGAAACCAAGAACCTAAACCCATCATACGTGATGAGAAACCAAGAACCTAAACCCATCATAAGTGATGAGAAACCAAGAACCTAAACCATCATACAGAGATGAGAAACCAAGAACCTAAACTCATCATTTGTGATGAGAAACCAAGAACCTAAACCCATCATAAGTGATGAGAAACCAAGAACCTAAACCCATCATACGTGATGAGAAACCAAGAACCTAAACCCATCATACATGATGAGAACCCAAGAACCTAAACCCATCATAAGTGATGAGAACCCAAGAACCTAAACTCATCCTTTGTGATGAGAACCCAAGAACCTAAATCTATCATACCGTTATAAGAAACCAAGAACCTAAAACCATCATATGTGATAAGAAACCAAGAACCTAAATCCATCATACAGTGATGAGAACCCAAGAACCTAAACCCATCATACGTGATGAGAAACCAAGAACCTAAAACCATCATACAGTGATGAGAAACCAAGAACCTAAACCTATTATAAGTGATGAGAACCCAAGAACCTAAACCCATCATACGTGATAAGAAACCAAGAACCTAAGTCCATCATACAGTGATGAGGAACCAAGAACCCAGCAACACATTACCAGGCATATCTCAGCCTAGGAAGGTCGTATTGAGATGGGACTTGCACCATTGTGATCAGCGTGATGAGAGCTTTCAAATGATATGGTTTACTTGTGCAATTTGAAAATGGCAATTTTTGCCAAATTGCACTTGACTTTGTGTCTCTCATTGAGTTGCTAGATACAAGGGAAAAAGCACCATCTCCATATGGTGGCAATTAATTTCTAAACTCTTGCATTATTTAAGCTAGCTAGCCTAGTTGCCCTTTCCATATTCAAGGCTGAGTTTTTTTAGAATCTATAGCTTGCATGCAACATTCAAACATGTACGTATGATATTCAACATGTGCTTATATCATTTAAACACGTACATATAACATTCAAACATGTACACAGGTAGCTAGCATTTTAGCTCACCGACTGGTTTGGCTGTGTTGATGAAGGTATCTGGTGACTGCGAGACGATTGTGGATCCATCTGTGTGCTGACTCAGCAGGTCACTCTCACCACATTCACTTCCTTCAGTGACGGTGCTAGTCTCAAGTTCATCACTTGCCTCCGATGTGAGCTGATCGTCCCTCTGTCCCTGGATACTCACTGCTGCTCCTGCTGGTGTAGAGGTACGAGATGAAGAACAGATAGACTCCCAGTCCTTGGCAGGCAGGAGCATCTGCAGCCGACTATTGGAGAGAAAAACAGTAGAGTTGATTTACGATTCGTTACCAATATTAGGGGCATTATAAAAAAATCTATGTGCTTTATTATGTGCTTTATTGAAGAGCAAAAGTCTAGCTCGATTAACTAGCTACCTGTCAATGTTTCTCATTCGTTCTAGGTCGTGGTCACTGTAGGCAAACCCATCTCCATCAGTTATAGGAAGAGGCTGCTCGCCGTACGGTTCCTATCAAGAGGAAAATATCTCAATATCTTTGCACTAACTACTATACGTACACCGTAGCAACTGACCTCGGTCTGTGTGTCATCTGAGAGCAGCTCCTCAAGCCTCTTCTTCTCTGTTTCAGTCATGGCTACCAGTGCACCAGCTTCAGCAGCAAGCTAGAGAGGAGGAAAATACCTGGCTCATTCAGCAGAACTTCATAACTCAAATATGTGCAATTATTACTCAAACATGAGCAGTTATAACTCACACAGGAGCAGTTATAACTCACACAGGAGCAGTTATAACTCACACAGGAGTAATTATAACTCACACAGGAGCAATTATAACTCACACAGCAGCAATTATAACTCACACAGCAGCAGTTACGCTCACGCTCTTTCCCCCTATATCATTGATGGTGAGCATACCGAGTGTACATTTATCCATGCCCTCTCATTCTCATCCCAGGTTATACAATAACAACAGGCAACAGCCTACATCAGCCACACAATGATCCCACACTGTATAGATGTAGCTTACCTCAATGTTTCGTTTGATAAAGTCTGTCCCAGTTGTCCCAGTGCCGTGGGTCACCTTGGTTTCCCCTTCACCTTCCTGCTTGTCCTCTTCTGCTGTCACAGAACCTTCAACATCAATGATCTCAGGAGCATTCGTATCACTGTGACCCACTTCACCTATGTGGATGGATGTACACACAATAGAATAATATATGTGAAGCCCAGCAGTAAAAATCAAAGATAATGTACAAATGGTAGTTTCAATATAGCCTCAATTAAAGTTTACCTATTAATAATACTTAGAATACAAGAAAGATTATATCATGTGTACAACATTATATACCTACTACATATTTAGCATACTGGTAAGGTTTCATGGATATAGTTTACATACTGACATGACTGCATTGCAACATGACCTTTGACCCAACTACACGTGCTTGTAAAGAGAACTGTGAGTGTTTACACAAGAACAGTAATGAATTTACCACATGCACTTAGCTTACAACCACTTATAGTATGCTATTACAAACGCTATAATTACCTACTATTGCAGAGTTAGGCCTTAAAACTTTGTGTGCTTGTAGTGGACATATCACACAATCTCTGGACCACAGTAACTAGATTTTACTAGGGTACACTTAATCTTTGATTTTTACTGCCGGGCTTCACATATGTACCACAATCATATACTTTGGTAAGATCAAGAGTACACTCTTGGTAAGATCGATTTGAATCAACATATATACAAAATTGAGACGATAGATAGATACATCATCATTAATATGCTGATACAAATGGTTCACCTCTTTTGGTTGGCCCTTCATTAGGTTGAGTAGGGAACAGTGGTGACATTGGAAGGGACACCTCATCTGTGCCAAACAGAAATCAATCTTTTATTGAAGTTTTTGGCTACTATATATACCTTCTGACAGTAAGTATACATGCAATACAATGCTATGTAGTATGCATGCATGCTTGTACATAGTCAGTATACATACATGTAGACGTTTACGTGTATTGAAAGTTGAGTACTTACCTTCAATAGGAACAAGAGCATTAGACGATTCTTCAGGGGTATGCCCCTCCATTTGCTGCTCTAATAACTTCCTCTGTCTCTTTACTTCTCTCTCTTTCTGAATAGAAATGAATAAGAAAGGGTCAAAAGGTCAAACAAAGCATATCAAATACACAGAAAGCTGCTGTAAATAGACACATACTCTGACAAATATTCGTGAGTGAATGTGTGTACCTTCACGAGACTGTCTAGCTTCTCGTCCAACTTTCTCATCTTCTTCATTGCCTTCTCCATCTTGGGATCATCCTGGCCGAACCTCACACCACCTCCTCCCCTCACACCATCACTGCCCCGCCCACTATCATCACCACCACTCTCAACACTCCTTGTATCCTGCAAGCCTTCCATGTCTATTTCTCCAGATAGAGAGACTTCCAAGCCATCTTGTGTCATCCGACTACCACCTTCATGACTCTGAGAGAGCTTACCCTCTTCTCTACCTAGCAAATTGCTCAATCTACTCTCCCTGTCATCTTCACCAATGTCCAATTGGTCTCTGCTGTCTGTTAAAGAGTACACACTACTGCCAGTTTCAACAGCCCCTCTTTCGTTGGTTCTAACATCACCCCTCTTATTGTGATTGCTGCCTCTGTGCTCTCTGCTCGAGTTCCTTCCACCAGTAGGTGTTGAGCGGTAAGAATCGAGCGATTCAACATCGTCCAGAGTGCCAAGCTGGGTGTGGATCTTTTCTGAGAGTTGCTGGATCTGGTTGAAGAGCTCGTGTGCAGAGACACCACCACCACCACTGTCACCACCATGACTGCTGATGGTGGTTTGTTCAGGTCCTGTTGGGTTGACTAGGTGAGGGTCTTCACTGGTTCTGATATTGTCTTCTCTGGGTGATGGGGTGTCAGCTTCATCGCTATCAGGCAGTGGGGAGTGATGCTGGGGAAGGTTGTAGGCACTATTGCTACCATAGTAAGGAGCTTTGCATCAATGTGTATGCATGTATAGTGATAGTGATACACATTCATAACAACAAAATGAACTATAGCCTTGTATCTAGGCTGCTCCCTCTTTTATAGTGCTAAGCATTAAAAGTTCAGTAGTTCACATCACATGTTCAACTCACCTTCTGGTGGAAGATATTCTAGAGAAAGCTGACTATCAGCACGAACCTGTAGGCATAACGACATAATTATACACATGAAGTTATGAAATACCTTAACTTAAGAAGCTGGTGCCACAAAAGGTTTAAGACTAGACAATCTTTTGATGGTGCGTACTAAATTTGAGGAGTTGAAACTCACACTCTGTGAAGTAGAACATCTCGATTCTTTGCCAGCTCTAGACACCTCAAAACTACACATGTACGTGCGTATGAGTGCATAATGACTTACTATACATTTGCAAACAGTGTGAATATACCCAATACATTATGATCACAATGAATCAATGTACAGTGTGTGTCCACCAAGACCTAGTGTAGTGTTTCAACCACATGTCATCTGTTTGCTCATTTCCATGGCTACAGAGGCTTCCTTTTAGAAGCCCACCCACAAGCAACCCCTTCTAGCTAGGTGCAAAATGCGCAGTTCTAACAAACTAGCGGTGTTGGTAGCTATATGACTCACCTCCCCTTTGTAATCACCTCCATTACGTTTGAAGCAGACATTGTCCAAAAATGTACGCAAATTGTTTACTTTGCGAATCCTCCACCCACTTATTAGCAGCAGGATATCCGGAAGTGACCGGAAGTATTCGAGAGNTCAAAGTACATTATTTATTTTCATGTTGATGTGACTGCTGCAGGAAGAAGTTCTCTTATTGGTTTAAGAAGTCACGTAGAGTTGTGAAGAAGATTGTGTATGCAAGAGCCTTCTTCTTTGTCGATGTCACCATTCACATTGTGAACCTCTTCCTCCTCATGTCTCTTCACTTCCCTTCCTCCGAGACCTTCAATGGGGCCATCTGTATGTGCATGGTTCTTTGTTGTGTGTGTGTGTGTGTGTGTGTGTGTGTGTGCGCGTGTGTGCGTGTGTGTGTGTGTGTGCGTGTGTGTTAGTAGAATATTACATGCAATAATAATTCTCTTTTGCCCTCCTCTCTCCCCAGATGGCATCAACTATCTGTTCACAGTGTGGTACATCTTAGAGAACCTTCTCTACCTCTATGGCGTTGGAATCAAGCACTTTCTTGCTAAGAGAAACTTCCCCAAACTAGCTGAACTTCTTGTGAGTTGATTTATCTTGCTTTGCAACCGTGGAAAAGCAAGTACAATGATTTTGGTGCGGAATTATCTACTCAGTGATTTATTTTCCAAATTTGTTTTCTCCAGCTTGCCCTCATCAGTATCATAGTACTGGTGGCGCTGGTGCCCATACCTCAAGTGAGAGACGTACACCTCAGTGTGCTCATCAATGCTGTCTGGAGTGTGAAGCTCATTCAATTTGTTCGATACTCAGCGTAAGTTTCTTTCACTCCTTCTTTCTGTGTGTGAAATTTCAAAGTGGAGAGCCTGGAAACGAGGCTAACACTCTATAAGAAAGGGTTCTAGTTTAGCTGTTTGAATTTATTTGCTAAGAATGTTCTGTGAAAGTCAAGGTTCTCTCTCCTTGTCCCTCCAGCTACTGGCCTCAGGTGAAGGAGATCCTAGACACTGTGGTCCAGCTGTTTGGTCTCACCATCAGCCTCTTCCTGCTCATAGCTCTCTTCCTCTTCATCTTCACCATCAGTGGCTTTAGGCTGTTTGGATTGAGGTGGGTCCTTGTAAACCTGAGCAGATATATCTACATAAGCTAATACAGCTAATAATAATAATAAGCTACTGTGTGTGTATACTGTATACCATGCAGGGTGCAATTAATGATGTTTTTTTGTATCTTTTTAGGATAAGTCAAAGGGAACAGGTCCAGCCTAATTTTGATAACATGTGGAACTCATTTCTCACAGTGTTTCAGGTACTTCTACGTACAGTAAATACATAAATACTTCATTAGTTGTATATGCAATAGGGTATTATAGTCTTACTGCTGTACTTCCTCTCCATGTAGCTACTCACCACTGAAGACTGGCACAATGTTCTCTATGACTCTGTGGGAGCTTGGTTTGATGAAGCAGTGGGTCCAGTGGTCGGGTCATTCTTTCAAATCTACCACTGTCTTGCCATCATACTGGGCTCTTGTATCCTACATTATTGCATGTCCCATTCTTCATACATTGAAGATGCGTGTCCCATTCTCCATGCATTGATGATGCATGTCCCATTCTCCATACATTAATGATGCATGTTCCATTCTCCACACATTGATAATGCATGTCCCATTCTCCATACATTGATGATGCATGTCCCATTCTCCATACATTGATGATGCATGTCCCATTCTCCATACATTGATGATGCATGTTCCATTCTCCATACATTGATGACATTCTCTACATATGGGATAATGTATGAGTTTACATGCTATGTTGACTTCTTGACCTTCACTTGTGTCATTCAACAGTCATTCTAGTGAGTATATTCCTGTCCATTGCTGTCGATAAGCTCTCAGAGGTGAGATCGCTGGAAGACGAGACATCAAAACAGTCGGAGAAAAGACAAAAAAGAAGAAAAGAGAGAGAAGAACAGATCTATGCTCTCAAGAATCCCGAGGAGCCTCAAGTTCGACGAAGAACAATCCGCAGAGTGTTAAAGTACATCTCAGACTCTCCGGAAGAGAGAGCTAAAGCTGTCCAAGGACAAAAGATGGGATGGTGGAAAAGACAGAGCTCACTTCCTACTGAGAGGATCAATAGCACGAGGCCGGCGAGTCTGCTCCTCAAGGACGGCCGGGAAGTGAGGAGATCTACGTCTGTTCCCTCCGACGCTCTAGTGAGCGTTAGCGACACTGGCGATGAAGCTACGAGTAATCGCAAAGGCAACAAGGTGACCTTTCAAGCACCAAGGCAGCGCAACCCTCTGAGGTGGATGCAGAGACAACGGTCCACCTACTACGACAAACAGAGAGAGAGACTCAGATTTTCGTCGGCTGTTGAAGAAGACGAAGAAGACACAAAAAGAGAATCACGTTTCAAACAGCGTTCCACTCAATCCAGCCAATTCTCAGGTCAAAGTTCAGTATCATCTTCCCGGTCCCATTCCCGTGTTGTCACTCTAGAAGGTCAGGACTCGGTTTTTGAACTACCAGAAGTTTCTCCTTCTCATCCTGCAGCGAGCGTCCGTTCCACTAGCATTGTATCGTCACCCGATGCAGTTCTGCTGTCTGGTAAACCAGCCTATCCCTTGCCCTCTCCTCTGGTCTATGAGAGGACCCAGTCTTGTCCCAGCAGCAACATGTCTTCACCAAAGGTAAATGAGTGTCAGCATGTTAGCTTGTGTATCTATCAAGGCTAGGCATGACCGATTTTTAAAAAAAAATTTTTTTGAAGAGTTTGAGCTCAGAAATAGGCTGTTTTTCACCTCCAAGAAACAGATATGCTTTTACACTGCACACTGTAGGACACTAAGAATTTTAAATGTCAATTTTCCCCTATATATAGGTTTGAAATTAGCATTGACTATTTTTATCTTGTTCAATGTGTGCATGTGGTTTAGTTAGTGTGTTAGCTATTAATTTTGGCGTAGACGTTTGGTGAGATGCCTAAGCTGGATGTGATTGAAGAGAGTGAGGTGACATTGATGGAGGAGGAGAGCATGGGGGACTCACCATCGGAGAATGGTGCTGGACCCAAGGATGATGAAGAGACACCCCACGTTAGCAGTGAGAGCAGTGACCAAGGCCCTCCAAGCGGAGGCAGAAATAGCCGGTGAGTGTATTATGGTCTTTGTCTAGATAATGTAGATTGGGAAATTTTGAAAGTAAAAAAAATTGCCAACAATGCAACTGGTGAAAGTTTCCTGATCTATGGTATGGGTAATACTCAATGGATATTTACTACACTGATCTGCATGTTGCATGCCGTGTCACATTATTTGTACACACACTCTCTCTCTCTTTGTCTGTATGTAACCGTTCCAGCTTGGCCCGCCAGTCTTCCCTGGAGATCATCACTAGTGAAATTGATGCCCACATCCAGCNTTGTATATTTTCACTACTATTATACTTAAATTAATATGTAAAGCTAAAATTAATAAGGAGAAACAAGTCATGCACTCAAAAATTAGTTAGAGAAAAATTGTCTATATAACATATACATACTATGAGTTGCAATCGGCCGCGGGCCTGCAGCAACCTATATATGTGAAGCCCGGCAGTAAAAATCAAAGATTAAGTATACCCTAGTAAAATCTACTTACTGTGGTCCAGAGATAGTGTGATATGTCCACTACAAGCACACAAAGTTTGAAGGCCTAACTCTGCAATAGTAGGTAATTATAGCGTTTGTAATAGCATGCTAGAAGTGGTTGTAAGCTAAGTACATGTGGTAAATTCATTACTGTTCTTGTGTAAACACTCACAGTTCTCTTCACAAGCATGTGTAGTTGGGTCAAAGGTCATGTTGCAATGCAGTCATGTCAGTATGTAAACTTTTTCCATGAAACCTTACCAGTATGCTAAATAGGTAGTAGGTATATAATGTTGTACACATGATATAATCTTTCTTGTATTCTAAGTATTATTAATAGGTAAACTTTAATTGAGGCTATATTGAAACTACCATTTGTACATTATCTTTGATTTTTACTGCCGGGCTTCACATATAGATATATTTTGTGAAAGCTATATCATACGTAGCCTCGTCCCCAGGCTCCCCTTTGACCTTTCACTCACGGAAAGGAGAAGGGGAGCCTGGTATCCGAGATCACGTGGGGATAGAACAGGGTAGAACGGTGAAAATTGCGCGTGGGCATAATGTAGTGCGGTCAATGACTCNTGCGGGAAAAAGTAATGAAACAAGGAATGTCTCAATTTCGGCACATGACTACTTCATTTTTTATACCCTATTGTAACAGTACTATAGTCTAAGAATAATTTTACAATTTAACTGTAATTGTTATTAGCAGGTTGTCCAACTATGATATATACTTTAAATTTAATACTTCATATTCCTACCTAACCATTTGGAAACAATTTGAATCTATAATTTAAACTTGAAACTAAAGAAAAATGAAGTAGTCATGTGCCGAAATTGAGACATTCCTTGTTTCATTACTTTTTCCCGCACTGCCCATTCCTACACTCTTTATTTTTTTGAAATTTTTACTACTTGTTATAATATATTATATGCTTAACTTACACTTTGCCTTTCAAAACTTGACTAGATATTACACACATTAGAGCTAATATTGATCTCACTCTGCAGTACACAGGTTTGAGATGGTGTACATGCATGACTGCAGGTATGACAATTAATTAGGATCTATCAACATACTTGGGGTTTATTTGTGATCCTTCTGCAGAAACTTTCTACATAATCATACTCTTCATGGTCTCCAAAGCCGGGGGCATTAGCAGTATATAGGGTCTGTTTCATTTCTGAAAAAATATCATACAGAGTGACATATTGAGCAATCGAAATGCATGAGAGAGGGGTATTTTGTGTATACATGATTGTACATAACTTTATAAATTAGCAGTGGTAAAATCAATAGTAAACAGTTTTATTATTACAGTGAATATAATGTAACAGTATTGTTTATTTTAACCTTGAATTCCATATGCTGGATTCTTTTCTGTCATGTTTGCACAAACATCATCCTCCTTGAGTGTCACAGTTCTTCTCTTCCATTTGATAACTGCAATAATTACTGTGACGACAGAAATAATCCCAACTACAAAAATTAATACAAAAGCTATGACACCTATCAGTGCCAAAGTCCCATCAGCAATGGCAGTCCCACCAACAGTAACATCGATATCTTCTTTTGTTGATAAACTTGTGTCTGTAGTAACTGTTGTTCGTTGTGCTTTTTCTTCACTGTCACTAAAGTCTGTGGACCTGTAGGTGGGGGGTTGTGATGAAAATCCTACATTACTATTACTACTTTCATTCCTGCCCAAAGTAGCCATGGTTGCATCAATAGTGTCCTGTGAAGTTGCAATATTTTCAACTCCATCATCAGTAACTGCATGAATCAAAGAACTATGCATGTAATGTATACCTTACAATTATTATCATGTCATGTGGCATAATATAATGATAACTTGTAATACATAATTATGTAGCTACTAACAACCATGCAGTGAATTATGTCTACATAAATAAAAACTTAATGACAATTATTGTTATGAATATACCTATTTCTGCAATGAACAAAGGTCTTCCTCTACAGAGTTCAATGGTACACTCGACTTCATGCAGAACTCCTGTTCCACCATCAACTTCATACTCTCTGAACTGATATCCCTCACTGTCCACCACATAAGCCAGTGTGAAACGACTCTCCCTTTCCCCCAAAATATAAATATCAACCACATCACCTTCCTCCACTAACACTGGGGGACTCTCTGGTAGTTCTATCTCATACACATTTATGTATCCAGTTGGTTGTGGATCAGAGCTAGTTTGACTCACAAGATCATAGTAACCACTATTCTGGTTCCATCTCCAAACCTGGAATTCAACACTCAGTCTGTCCAAATCACGAGAAATAGAGCTATTATGTGACCCTGCAAATGTCCATTTCTTTAGAACTCCACTCCTGCTGAAATTTATGCCAGAAATTTGAAAATGGTGACTAGAGTTATCATGAAGGCTTCTAACATCAAGATCATTTTCATCTGACAGTATGTCAGCCTCTAAAATTTTGTTAAGAGAGTCACGATTCAAGAATCCTTGAGTGCAACCTACATGAATGAAACAATGACAAAAGTGAAAATACCATCATTGTATGTTTATCATGCATGTATACGGCTCAACTAGATCATTCTTACCAGACTGGGTTTCCACTGAAACAAGAGGATGGCTATATTCTGTTTGTAGAGACTGTATCTGGAACACACGATCATTAAAATTGGTTGGGCTAAATGTTACAGGTGTGTATAGGTCAACGCTGTACTCTCCCCTAGTCTGGTGAAGGGGGTTGATGGAACACCAAAGTAGATGCATCCCAAAAAAATCATTAGCATCAAATTCTATTATTGAAGGACCACTCAAAATCAACTCATATAACCGATAACTGTGCGTAACATTTACAACAACCAGTGATTGCTCCAGAGCATCAGCAGTCCCAGTAAGAGCATAGTCTCTTCTGCTATAATTACTTCTCATTCCAGATATTTCAGTAGCAAACCAAGTTGCAAATCTAGATCTAGAGTTAACACATGGAGGGTTTGTTCCTGTTTCTGCAGAATTGTTTGTTATGAAGGAGATCTTTGTGATGTTTCCAGAGCAGCTGAAGTTCATTGAAGGGTAGAACTTGTGATATCCTTGATAGTTTACAAATGCATGAGAGTACAAAAGTGTGGCTTCTCTAGCAAGTGTATCAAAGTCACCAAACTCTGTAATTAAACACGATAGAAACAATGTTCAGTGATTTCATTTTTTGGTAAATGCACGGTTCATATCAGCTAGTGTCACTGCTACTAAATTTACTCACCAGCTGTTAGTGTTGCTTCACTGTGGTGGCAGAGAATAAGAAAAGAGAGAGAGGGGAAGAGAAGAGAAACAAACAAGATTCTTGATATTGCCATGATCAGATTGACTCGCATATGTCTAGCAGCTAAGCTGAGTTCAATCAATTAAGGGCTTATAAGCCCTTGGTTCAATATAGACAACACGCACTGTATAATAACAACTTGCGCATGCGCAATTAACACATTATGAAATGACCTTTCCGTTTATGATTTAGAATATTTATGTAATATTTTATAAACATATGGGTGTAATTTAGCATAATGTAATTATTTCATGATAATTACTATAAATGTGTAATGTTACAGGCCTAATAAGTTGTAATTCTATAGATATTTGTTAATGAGTTCTCTTGCTTCTGCTTCTTCCCTACAAATTACATAAAGGTTTCTTCTCTCCTCAAGAGCAACCATGGAGCCTGTAAAAGTGAAGAAAATTTATCAACAAGAAGATAGTCTGTTAATATTTTTTTAAATTCTGCACTGGAAAGATATTGCCATGTTCAAATTTTATACTTTGACTTAATTGCTGCACTTTGTACAAATTTCACATAATCATGCAGTGTGCTATATACGCATGCGCATAATATGCATGCACAAGCTATGAGGTTGTACAAATTTGTACATTTTTGTATTAGCTTGAGGTTGTACAAATTTGTACATTTTTGTGCCAGCTTGAAGTTGTACAAATTTGTACATTTTAGTATTAGCTTGACGTTGTACAAATTTGTACATTTTTGTGCCAGTTTGAAGTTGTACAAATTTGTACATTTTTNGCCAGAGCAAACACCTTTGACGACCTTTATCGCAGACCACGTGGGGTCATAACAGTACAGAAATTTATACTGTATTCTTGTTTATAGCCTTCCAGTTCTTTGCTCTCTCGGGTTATGTAGCAAGCAAGTATCAAGGAATATACTACCTATTGTAAACAATACTATCTTGTGTTCAAAACGGTCAAAAGTTATTTTGTTTTTCGTGAAATCGTTTTCAAGTAAGTCAGTCAGAAAGTACGTACATACGTACGTACGTACGTTAGGACAAAACTGCCCCAGTATGGCTTCTAACCAAGCGACTTCCAGAAGCACCCTGGAGACTGTTTCTGAGTTCAACTGCTGTATACTGTTCGATTATGCCTGAAAGAGCCTCAAACAGAAGGTTTAATGTTTTAATTTTCTTTTCTTGAAAATTTATAAGTATAAATATTTTGTACTGTACATATGGGACATTCGGCCCATTCCTACTATACGTACTACCGTACGTATAACTATTACCTGGAACTTGAACCATATGCTGTTGCATTGCTGCTGCTAGTATCATTTAATGTATAGATAGTTAATAACAATTAGGTTCCTTTATTTGCTGTGCTACTAACCACAATGATCTTGTAAGGACACAAATTACAATTGGAAAATTATAACTCAGCCTAAAAATTTTTAATGGCCCGTGACGTCATCTGGTACATGTAGTACACGTACGTACGTACGTACAGTACATACAGTACACTGGAAAAACAAAAAGGACTCCGCTGGAGACTCCCCCCGTTCAGTACAGTACAGGCTCCCCTAGCACACTTCTCTGTCGGTATGGCTATACTAGTCTACTGGTAAGATTACTATACTAGCCGGGGCGGCCCACAAACGCCCAGACTAGTCTAGCTAAGCTTCTCATATCAGTATGCCTGGCGGCCTTTTCACGGCTAGCAATCGCCATTATTATCATAATAAAAATTACTATAGTCCAGTGAAAATGTAGGTCGTAATATTACTTCCGACTACCTCGGTCACGGTGTACATACTCAGTGTAGTTAAGGCAGGTATAATGTTTTTTCATCATCTGAATTTGCTAAAAATGCATGTGTTCAGAGTTTTGACTAGTATTTAATACTAAGCTCTGTTGTGGATAATTTTATTTCATATTTAGATTCAGCATACATGGATCAATACACATATTCAATGGTTGCCATGGAAACGTATCTGTTTTCCATATATGGCCATTTCATTTTGAGGCTAAAATATTGTAGTTTTCTTAGTTTGCCGCTACGAAAAAAGTTTTTATCCAAAAAATTTTAGTACAATATCAAAGAGAATTCATTAACAAACAATTTACCAACTGGAAAATTTGTCCTGTAAAAACAGTATGGCTGTAAATTAGAAAAAAATACCAAAAAATGCGCATTTTTGTACCTAATTAAGCATTCGCATTGTAATTTCTTCTGAGTAGTTAATGCATGACAAATTTTCCAAGCTTAATTTTGTAAAGTGACAAAATATGAACTGGTAGTCAAATTTCTGGGTCAAAAAAACAATATTTCGTAGCAGCAAGTTCTTCTGAACAAAAAAAGAATTAGTACAATGGGCGTGGCAGTATGGTTATAGTTACCATGGAAACAAGTTATGGAGTTATCATTGAATAGTGATAACAATATCCCAATATCATTAAAATTTCATGACATTACTGTATTTTCAAAAAAATACATGGGTGAATATTTGGTAGCCCTAATTAGTGCCTTAGTATGAATACCAGCCTTAAGTAAAATGAGTAGCTATACGTACGGTGTAACTGTGTAATGGTGTAACACAAAATCAGAGGCTCCATTTCAAAACTATGTACCAAATCGGTGATCATGTGTTGACTCCGGCTAAATGGCAGCTGATAGAAGTTATTTCCCACGTAACACTTTCTTTTGTCAGAATGCCGGTTATTATTGTGCTTTCTTTGTGTACCTCTCCTACTATGATACCATAAAACTAGGGCTAAATAGGCAACAAAGAGTGTTTATGGGACCCTGTAGTATGAGAATAAGGTGAGTTTTTTTGTTAATTTTCAGGTATGCCACGTAAATTTAGGATGTATCAACGTAAGAACTTTGAATGTAAGAAAAGGGAGTCAAACAGTATGGAATGTGGTGAGCAATCGTGTGACAGCAGTTATTTATCGACTTTAGAGTCCTCATCTGTGTCTGCCACTGATGTGACGACTGATTTATCCACCTCATCTGATTCTCTATCTACAAACCTCTCGCCCCCTCCTGATATATCTCTGCCATCTGAGAGTGGACTTCAATCCTTGCGATCTAGTGTTACACTTCCCAACTTCCTGAGTGACCATAGCAATAGTGAGAATGTTATGCTGTGTAAGATATCTTTAAATGAATGTAGTTCAGCTACTAGTAGCAGTGCACCTTTAAGGATGACCCATTGTCTGATGATAGAGAGTGACCTGACATGGTCACTGTATGTACGAGACAGAAGGGTTGACATATCCAAATGTAAATCTCTTGAATCGTATCCAAGTATGCTCGACCTTGAATCTCTAAACCTCTTGTTGAAAAATATTGACCAACTCAGACTGTGCATAGGACACCCTGATGTCCATTTCGTTAAGATGGTCTCAGCGAAAAAAGGGGTTATACTATCACCACAAGGAAAAACTGTTGCCTTTCTTGATAGTGACTCTAGTGACAAAACAGTGAGAAGTGTAAATTGTGAACTGATTAGCTCTAGTAGCAGATGTGAACCTTGCAAGTCCTACAGAACCAATTTGAGAGCTATACACAATCAGTGGAGCAAAAAACGCAATATTGATGGAAGTGACACAAGCAGTCATACGAATGAGAGATATTTAAACACTCCTGAAAAAGGGCAGAATTGGATGGTTTTAGGAAACGAGTTCATGCTGCAGAAGAAGAAGTCAAGAGACTGAAGGACAAAGTTCATTCCCTTCTGCAAAATGGTGAAACTATCAATTCTGATTTAAACAAGAATTTACTTTCTATAATGGAAGAAAATGCCAACAAGATAAGAAAAGCATACCCTGAGAATGGATTTAGTAGATTATTCTGGGAGGAGCAGTTAAAGGCTGCTTCTAATAGTGATCCTCGCCAAAACAGATGGCATCCAATTATGACAAGTATAGTAAAAATTTTATAAAAATTAGAAGTGTAGGAATGGGCAGTGCGGTAAAAAGCAATGAAACAAGGTAAGTCTCTGAATTTCGGCACATGACTACTTCATTTTCATATCAATTGCAAGTTTGTATCCCATCTTTATTAATGTGAGTCATTTGGCTCATGAGTCAATGCAAGCAATCACTTGACTAATTTGGATAAAGTAACAAGTATGTAGAATGTAGGTACACAGTAATATATAAGAGTTGGGCACAAAAAATGAAGTAGTCATGTGCCGAAATTCAGAGACTTACCTTGTTTCATTGCTTTTTACCGCACTGCCCATTCCTACACTTCTAATTTTTATAAAATTTTTACTATACTTGTTCATTCACTTTTTTCAACACCAAGGTGCTCAATTGCATGGCGACAATCACACAGCAGAGACTAGTCAGTCTCTGAAGTGTACATTTGATGCGCATGCGCATTAGATGCATGCAAACCACGTGGTCTCTTGACGACCTTTACCTACATCAAAATGGCTAAATAAAAAGTACAGTATTTTATATCGAGATTTTCAAAGCTGCCTA
>CAXIPT010000003.1:11146128-11193762 GCA_964030475.1 Tethya wilhelma | reverse complement strand
ACACTTAGCAGGATCCTAAGGAAGGATCAACTGACAAGAATAAAAATGAAGTAGTCATGTGCCGAAATTGAGACATGCCTTGTTCCAATACTTTTTACCGCACTGCCCATTCCTACACTACTTATTTTTTTGAAATTTTTACTACTTGTATAGTTAAAGTTGGCTCAATGCCTTTAGTTTGTCTGGAAATCGCGTTCAAGTAAGTCAGTTAGGAAGGAAGGAAGGAAGGAGAACAAAATTGCACTCTTGTGGCTTCTCGCCAGCGCTCTCTCCAGAGTGCTCCAGAAACTTTCTGCCAGTTTTCTTGGTTAATACAGTAAGTAAACTGTCTGGGAGAGGCTATAAAATGCATTTGAAGGCTTAGCCTTGTTTCCCTGAAAGTTTATAAGCATGAACATTTTGTATTGTGTCAATGGGACAGTCGGCCCATTCCTACTATACGTACTACCGTACGTATGATAAAATGGTGCCTTAACCTAAAACTACTTTCGAGCTCTGCTTATCATGCACTTCGAACAAGTGGTTTCATTCAACTTCCTAGTGCAAGAACTCTAAGAGATTATCTGCACTACTTCGATCAAAAACCTGGATATCAGAAAGAAGTTCATCAACAATTAATCGAGGAAGCAAACTTAGAATCAATCCCTGAAAATCGAAGGTACGTGACTATCATCCTTGATGAAATGAAAATTAAGGAAGGACTGGTCTATGACAAGTTTTCTGGGGAGCTCATTGGTTTTACTAACATTGGTGACATAAATAATCAACTTATGAAACTAGAGCAACAAGGAGATCGGCCACAAGTTGCCGATCATGTGTTAGCCATAATGGTTCGAGGCATCATGTTTAAGCTGGAATTCCCTTATGCTCATTTCTGTACAAAGGGTGTTACAGCAGATTTCTTGTACCCCATTGTATGGGAATGTATACGTCTACTAGAAGCTGATGGATTCAAGGTGCTGTGCATTACTGCAGATGGTGCTAGTCCTAATCGTAAATTCTTTAAATGCATAAAACACCAAATTCTCCCCTGACGTACAAAACTAAGAATCCCTTTGCCACAGATGATCGTTTTGTGTACTTTGTATCTGATCCCCCACATCTAATCAAAACTGTCAGAAATTGTTGGTCTCACTCTGGCAGTTCTGGTACCAGACTCATGCAGGTAAAAAAAAAAAATTGGTATTCTAAATACCAGAAACTGTAACACTTGCATACTCATACTTATTGCAGGTCAATGGTGAATTTATTGAATGGAAGCAACTCTGGGATATTTATGACAGGCTGACAAAGATGTCCATACAGTCACATGGCCTCACTCTTGCTCCTAAGCTGAAACTTGAGCATCTAAAGCTGACGTCATACTCTCGTATGCGAGTGGATCTTGCTACACAAGTAGGAATGTGCACAATTATATGCACATAATTACACATCTAAGAATGGTGTATGCATTACGTATATACTGTTTGAACATTGTATAAGTGTTAAGTAAAACAATTGCAGATCTATTTTCCTACTTTGATGTTCCTGGTACCTCAGAAACTCAGAAATTCATCCTTTTGTTTGATCGTTTTTTTGATTGTTTGAATGTACGGAGCATAAATGAGTGGATCCACAGAAAGAAGCCTGATTTAAAACCTTACAGCAGTGTTGATGATCCTCGATTTGAGGTATGTTTGTTGTTTGGTACGATAACAACATGTATAAATGTTTTATTGTATCTGTCACAGTGGTTGAAAAACGATTTCCTTGGTTACTTGGACCAATGGGAAGCTTCTGTAACATAACGGAAAGATGTTCCTGATAAGAATAAACAGAAACTTCTACTCAGTGCAGAAACAATGGAAGGACTGCGGATAACTGGTAAACCATCTATAATACAAGTAATAAAAATTTCAAAAAAAAAAAGCAGTGTAGGAATGGGCAGTGCATTAAAAAGTATTGGAACAAGGCAGGGTCTCAATTTCGGCACATGACTACTTCATTTTTATTCTTGATCCTTGATATGGATTTTCAGTGTTGTGTTGCGATGATCTGTATAATAGTACCGTAGCTTTATATTCATTGCATTCACGGGTTCAAATTTCTCGCTAATCACTTGGCTACTAAAGCAATAGAGTAAACTATAACAGACAGGTATTTAAACTGGACTGCCGGCCAAGAGTTGGGCATAAAAATGAAGTAGTCATGTGCCGAAATTGAGACCCTGCCTTGTTCCAATACTTTTTAATGCACTGCCCATTCCTACACTGCTTTTTTTTTTTGAAATTTTTATTACTTGTTCATTCACTTTTTTCAACACTACAGTGTGTAGACTATCAGAGACTGGTTAGTCCGTACAAAAAGCTTGAGTAGCAGCTAAACATTATGCTTGAAGAGGCTAATGCGCATGCGCATATTAATGCCACGTGGATATATGACCTTTGAACTCTACCTACAAAGATGGCTGAATTGAAGTACGTGAATTTATACAGGCTAAGTCAAAGCTTTCTAGTTTTTGTTTAGGCCTATTTATGATGAAAGCGAGTATCAAGGAATGTAGTACCCATGAAAAGAACTTACTTTGTGCTGTCAAAGTTGGCTCAACACATTCTGGTTCTCTGGAAATGCTTTTCAAGTAAGTCAGTTAGGAAGTAAGTAGAAGAACAAAAAATGGCACTATGGTGGCTTCCCACTAGCGCTCTCTACGAGTGCTGCAGAAAGTTTTTGTGAGTTTTAGGCCTTGCATGCAGTTGGTAATCTGTCAGTGAGAGCTTCTGAGCAACTTTGAAGGTTTAATTTTGTTTAACTAGATTTTTATGGTGGCCAACATTTTGTATTGTGTCTATGGGACAGTCAGCCCATTCCTACTATACGTACTACCGTACGTATGATAATACATTGAAAAGTTATTGACAATTCCATCCTCTATAGTTTCTTCATTTGTGGATATGTCTAAGTATGTCTTGAAGAATGTGACTGATGGTGAAAATCTATTCATTCTAAGTGAGAGGATCTCTCAAGATCCATTGGAGAACTACTTTGGACAACAAAGAGCACGTGGTGGCCGAAATGAGAATCCTGACATGCAATAGGTCCTCAACAATGCAGCTGCAATCAGGGTACAGAAGTCTGTAGCTACTGACCCTGTGAGGGGCAATAGCAGCAGGAAGAGACGTTTGTATGGTGAGTCTCAAAATGTAGATGACACCCCACTCCCAAAGAGGAAAAGATCCAAGAAGTAATAATCATTATTGACTGTATATACACACAAACCGAAATTAATAATTAAATTTTTATATCCATGCATGGATTTTAGCAATACTAATAATAATTACATTGTATAGCTACATGACATTGTAGAGTAATAATTTTTATCATTGACAAATTATATTATTGTTACTTTTCTATGTCCCACTGATGGATTTGCGAAGGCCTATAAATGAAAAGATCTTTTCAGTTCAAGTAGAAACAGCACTCTTCAAGACTTTATACAAGAAATTTTGGATAAGAGTACTCAGGGAGAGTGTGAAATGAACGCATTTGATGGATTTAGTGAAGAAGTTGTCAGATACCTTAGAGAGAGGATACAAGATGTAACTAAGAGTTTGAAGCTAAACTCTTCCAAGAGAACAAGGTTGTGGTCAGAATTCCACAAATTACGTCAAAATGCTTCTAGTCCAATGCATAAAGCATGGAAGGATCTTGTCCACAGTCTCAAAATGACACAGATAAGTGACCCTATTGTGGAACAGTCTGTATACAGTGAGATATACTCTATGTTAGTGCTGGAATACTTCACAAGAATAACTGAATCTAAAGAAAATCGAAGTTCTGAAGTTTGCTTGTCAGCTGATGAACTAAATGTCATGAGATATGCCTGTGGCTGTGTACCACACTCTTTGCTTAAAAAGTATGAAAAGATGAAGGGAAAGGTATATGACCAATATGTAACATGTTTAGGTGATATGGCAGTAGAAGGAGAAGGTGGAGATTTGTTGATGTATACAAGGAGATGGATAGATCAAGTAAACAGAGGAGGACTGTTTCCTCTCAATGACAGCACATTTTCTATGTTCATTGAGATTGAAAAGAATGTGCGGATTCTTTTGCCAAAACATCTCATACGAGGCAGCTCAGATAAAGAAGATTTAAGAAAACCGTTATTGACGTCATTGCTAACAATAACTGCATTCAATTTTACTGGATGCTACTTTCTCAAGAAATCGAAGATGAGGCACAGTCTGATGCTCTCCTTGTTGAACTCGTAAAGCAATGGGTTACCATCCGTTGATTCTCAATTGCTGCAAGATGGCTTGAAGATTTAAGAAGGACTCTGGAAAGACAACAAAGAAATCTACAGCACAGAATGCAGAGCGCATCAACTCAGCTGCCATCTTCTTCGAGCAAGCTGCAAAAATTGTATGACGTAAGCGTAATGCGGATTATTTACGTGGCGTTAAATGCAGGAATGATTCCAATGACCTTTGACCTTTATATGACCTTTGACCCATGTACTTTCCTGCATTTAGATGGCAACAGAGCTGTGGCTAAATGCAGGAATGTTTCCATGACCTTTGACCCGGGCTGTGGCCATGCAGGAATGTTTCCATTGCATGCAATATGGTTGTTTTTCCGTCCAGGTTGTGAAAATAACTGCCTGCCCTGGCCCCAAGCATCTACTGAGCTAGCTACACTGATCAATAAATCACTTCAAGATCAAGCTTCTTTATTTATTAATGAATACACAATACAACACATCTATAAATTTATTATAACCCTGCAGAGTTACAAGAGATGAATATTTTCTTCTTCAAGTTCACCAGGGTTCCAAAGTGAGCTTTACTGTGGCTTAGTAGTTCAGTGCTGTGGGGTTGTTAGAACTGAAGATACAATTAAGTACCAAGTAGCACTGTCATAATGACATCACATGCATAGCTACTGGGGTTATGTTAACAAAATATTGCCGTCAAATGGTCATACACTAAGAAGGGAGACTACTTAACACTGAAACTAATATTGAACAGTAACTGAACTTGGTACGATGGTGTCTACAACTTCAGCTTGTTGCCGGACAATCCCTTTCTTTATTGCTAGCCATAGCCACTTAAATCTTGCCATGTTATACCTAAAATTCACTGAATACTAAGACATTTGAAGAATTTCACATGTATAGCAGCATAATTTGCCAGTCAGCAACTGCAGCATGTTAGCTAGCAGGTTGCTGTTTGAATCATGAATTGATATTCCCCTGTTTATGGTCTAATTGCATGCTATGCTAATCTTTAAGCATATAAAGTTTGATCATACCGATACTAAGACACAGACTCGAGAGAGGATCCACGCTTCCACACCTCAAATTACGTCCCACTGTCCAGCCATTTTATACTCCCTGAAGGTCAAAGGTCATTGGAAACAGTCTTGCATTTAGTCGCTTTGGATTATTTGACCACACCCACCCGTTGCCAATCCCTCTCCCCCTCATTTATCTATGGTCCCATAGACACAGGGTGTCTATAATCGGTGGATTCCGGAACGATGGAATGGTGGAACGGCGGAATCATGGAACAGTGGAATGGTGGAATAATGGAATAACATAGTTTCACATCTTTGCTCACTATATAGTCTTGTAACAAAGTCTATACTATAAACTCAATAAAGCTCAGCAGCAATACCGCGTACACTGACACTGCATCTCCAAACAAAAATTTTTCTTGTAATTTTGACAATCTTTACCAATGCCTACATTAATAATTCTACTCCTTTTGTGCAACATAACAATTGTTATTTCTAGCTACGACACAATCAAAACAAAATCACTGAGTAACAATTAATGTATGTTAACTTGAGCTGAGAACAAGAATGGATACATTAGTCACAATCGTCCAGGCATATGATTTCTGATCCATTGTGTGTGACATGGCAACAGTTGTACTAACATGGCTGGAGATATTTCAAGCATTGTAGGTTGTAACTCTGGACACTTAGCTTGCACACACGGAGCATTACAATGATAGACATTTCCATACCTTGTTTGTCTGTCATCGACAGGCCTGAATGTTTGCCATTCTTGGTGCTTTACACACAAATCAATGGGTGGTTTAGGGGGGTTCACATAACTTTGCCTACATCCATGACATACTCGGATATTACCGGTGACAAAGGTTAAAACAAAGGGAGAACTGGAGGCCGGGCTCACTATTGGTATGTGAAGTAGTGGTGGGGGAGATGAAGGTAGTATGTTGAGCTGACCTCCAGTCATTACGACATTTTGAGCCACTGATCTTGATCTTGATACAGACCCAGATCCAAGTGTCACATTCACGGAACTGCATTGACCTTGTTCGTCTCCATACGAATACGAACTGCATTGACCGTGTTCATCTCCATACAAATACGAACTCACGGCTCGGTAGTTCTTGACAATGTGTGACTTTCTTCCAATCCTGTGACTGTATATTAAATGGAATTCGGACCTCTGGTGGTTCAGTCTTCCTTCGTTTCCTTGGAGGAACACCACCCTTACGTCCACACCCACTGGGACATTAAATTTGTTATAGCAAGTTTCGAGACATTAGGGACCTTCTTAGCTTTTACTACCAGTTGATATAAGCTTGTAAATCATGGTTGTCTTCTGCGGCAGCAACTGAATGTGTACATATTCCCAGCGATCGCCAATTGGCACAGGTATTATCACAGCAAAACTGCCCACTACGTTTTCTTAGGACTAGATGAGGACGAGGACCTGAAGAGCTCTTTACCATACGAGAAGTTTTATCACATCCAGGAGCCTGTGTAACAGCATTACGTTCATGTATCAATTCATACGCTTTCTTCCAGTACAACTTTGACTGGCGATCTCATCACAAGGCTAAAGTCTCTGTCACTGTCACCAACAATAATTGGCCTACTCGCAGTCCCTAAGCGGTTCGAATTCGTCGTTTCAGCCATGGCCACCAGAAGTTGAGAACAAAAAAATTGGGCCTTGAGGATCGAACACTGAACTGCGCACGCACGTGGTTAGCCAACTGCGCATGCTCTTGTACCATTCCAGTATTCCGGTATTCCAGTATTCCATTCCATTCCACCGATCCGGAATCCACCGATTATAGACACCCATAGACACAATACAAAATGTTGGTCACTATAAAATCTAGTCAAACAAAATTAAACCTTCAATTTTGCTCAGAGGCTCTTACTGACAGATTACCAACTGCATGCAAGGCCTAAGACTCACAAAAACTTTCCACAGCTCTCGTGGAGAGCGCTAGTGGGAAGCCACCATAGTGCCATTTTTGTTCATCTAACTTACTTACGTACTTACTTACGTACTTCCTAACTGACTTACTTGAAAAGGATTTCCACAGAACCAGAATGTGTTGAGCCAACTTTGACAGCACAAAGTAAGTTATTTTCATAGGTACTACATTCCTTTATACTCGTTTTGATCATAAATAGGCCTAAACAAAAGCTAGAAAGCTTTGAAACTTAGTATGTAAATTCATGTACTACAATGCAGCCATCTTTGTAGGTAGAGTTCAAAGGTCATTATTCACGTGGCATTATTATGTGCATGCGCATTAGCCTCTTCCAGCATAAAGTAGTGCATGTAACCTCTACTCAAGCTTTTTGTAGGGACTAACCAGTCTCTAATAGTCTCCATACTTGTAGTGTTGAAAAAAGTGAATGAACAAGTAGTAAAAATTTCAAAAAAATAAATAGTGTAGGAATGGGCAGTGCGTTAAAAAGTATTGGAACAAGGCATGTCTCAATTTCGGCACATGACTACTTCATTTTTATACCCAACTCTTGGCTGGCAGTCCAGTTTAAGTTACCTGTTTGTTTTATAATAATTTAGTTTACTCCACAGCATATAGCCAACTGATTAGTAGGAATTTGAACCAATGCAAAAATAAGCTATGATACTATTGTCGCACATGCATCATTGGATTTATGACACTGAGGATCCATGTGCATGAGGGATCAAGAATAAAAATGAAGTAGTCATGTGCCGAAATTGAGACATGCCTTGTTCCAATACTTTTTAACGCACTGCCCATTCCTACACTATTTTTTTTTTGAAATTTTTACTACTTGTATATAATATTATGTCTTGTTACTGTAGGTGTTCCAAGATAACTATGCCATCAATCTGATCAACTTGAAATAAGCCGCACTGGATTCAGTTTCAGTTGGTCATCAACTCATTCAAGGCCAACAATTGCATTCTCATTTCCTTTCAGTGCCTGATTACTGTCCAAGACATGACACAATTAAACGATAACTCATCTCATGAAAGCCAGAAATCACCTAAATTACTGACTACTAGCTGTAGCAAGTCAGAATTCAAATAATCCCAGTATTTGCTAAACTTTCCAAAAATCAAAGACACACTCTTTGCCTCTAAGATACTGTCCATTGAAAACGAACTAGGCAGCAGCTCATTCAAATCAGGGAGGAAAGCGACATCTAGGCGGAAGGAATCTAGAAATTCAGGATCGTTTGCTTCTTTTTTTACGAAGTGTTTAACTACTTTTTTCACAAGTTCTGAATAGTTTTTCTTCAAAAAGCCTATTTTTTTTTCTACCACTAGACGAGGGGCGTGTTCTGCACATCCAGTGTCTCGTTGAAGTCCTGTTATAGCCACATTACTAGTGGCTTCAGCAGCAGTAGTTATTGGTGGCTGGTGGGTCTGGATTTCGTGAAGACACTCACCTGGAAGGGTTAAAGCACAAAAAAAAAACAACAAATTTAGGTGGGTCAGCCAAACCAATTAACTGTCAATCTATGGATGAAAGTAAACATGTACCACGGCAGACAATGCGAGGTTGGATTTAGGAATATTGCATGTTTATCATGTCACAAAGAATGCTGGTCAATGGCATGCATGTATTTGCATCATGTGGGCCATGTCATTACACGTAAGGCTTGATATCTGGTTTAAAAGTCAGGCGATCGTTTTCTATGAAAAGTATAGTATAATAATACTACTATTTTCTGCTAAAATGCCTCTGCTCAGTGGTAAGAGCATTCAACCAAATTTCTGGGTTTGAATCCCAGCTAGAGAGTCTAGATTTGAGACAATAAAATTTCTATGTACAATAATTAACTGTATATATATAATTACAAGGAGTGGGGCTCGCTTCGCTCGCCCACTCCTTGTTTGTGTATGTTTATAGGATCAGTTACTATAACTCAAACAATAGTAAGATAAATTAAATTGATGAGCAAAGCTATGATAATAATATTCTTCTATGGTCAGTTGGCTTAGAACAACCTTTGCAGTTGAAGCAACACACAACAATCACATCAATACTGGCATAAGCAATTGGAAACTCAAAGGGAAGCAATGCTGCATCTGTATATATGCACTGCTTTGTGCCAGTGCTCTGGCTTAGTGCTACTTTGCTGGCCAGCTCAGCAATTTACCTCACTATGTGACGTCACAAACGACCCTTTTCCGACTTCCGCCATTTTTGCAATCAGCTGGCAAAGAAACTCGTTATCTGGCTAGCTGTGTTTCGTGTACAGCGACAGAGAAGCAGACTCCTAGAAGCAAAAGTTCTCCCCTCGCTACGCTTCTTTTGTGATAGATTGGCTTCTCTTTCACGCTTGTTCGTCGGATCCAGACGCCACTGGTATGCCTTGTCAGCGATCTCAAAAAAAGTTAGCCATACTTGTAGCGCCTGCCATTCTATCCTAGGCTAGTACTATCTAAGCTAGTTCTCTAGGCACACTTTTCATAGCTTGCATTTTTCAAAGTCCAGAGAAAAAGTAGCGTTTTAGCTCGAGGTCGCATCACTTCCGGTGACCCTCCGTTACACACACACACACACACACACACACACACACACACACGGACAAAACTTTGCTTATAATATGATATACTCACTATAAGTAGTGGAGAGGGTCTCACAGACATCGTTCAGCCACGCCTCCTCCTTCAACGTTTCCACTATAGTTGGAAACTTCTCAGGAGAGGCAGACAAGAGGGTACGTATACAGGCCACCAGCTCCAGAGCCTTTGCTTCCTCTGTGAGAGACTGCAGTCGTAACTTACTGGTAATCGTAGAAGGGAGGAAGCCCCTTGCAATTAGAGTGGTAGCGATGCTGATAGGGTCCATTTGGAAAATGAGGACCAGCTAGCTTCTTGGTGCACCTATCAAATGCAGTCACTTCAGGTGTCTCCATTGTGAGGGATGAGCATCAACTCCTACAATAGAATCAAGAGGGTATTAATTAGGAAGAGGCAGGCCACACTAAGGCATTGTGATAGTAGTCTCATCCCCAGACCCCGCCCCTTCTCCAAGGAGAAAGAGGGTCTGGTATCTTTTGAGCAATTTCCCGGTTGTGCTGAGTCAGCAGTCTTAAAAACGCAACTACCAATCAGATTGCAGCATTCGAGTTTTCACGTGAAAGTCATCCTTTCAATTGCATATCTCACAAGACTCGAGATGTCTCAGTATAGTATAGTAATCGGGGAACTTAGTTTTGCGTGAATCGCTTACAACAGAACGTCTCAAAGATTGTATAGAAGTGTAGAAATCGCTTACAGAAGAGTTTTACTAGTGAAAAAGTAGATTGTGCTAATTGGGCTATAAAATTAAAGCCAGGATGGATCTGGTAAGCAATCAGACATTGTAATCTAGTTGACCAGGCGGCTGTAGTAATTGGTTCCCTACACACGCACACCAGATTTATAATAGAGCTAGCACTGCTCCTAGCTTGTTTAGAGTACGTATACATACACAGACACACACACATACACTCGTCACATGACACCTAGTTTCACTGCTGACTCAGCACAACCAGGAAATCGCTCAAAAGATACCAGACCCTCTTTCTCCTTGGAGAAGGGGCGGGGTCTGGGGATGAGACTATTGTGATAGTAGTGGCACATGTTACATGTGCTTGTCAAAACAACTGGTACACTACAGTAGTATAGAAGTCATAGGACTGTGTAAACAACAATGTTTTTATAGGCTTACACATGACATTGTGTGTGACAACATAATATCATACAATAATACATATTTATATGCATACTATACATGATTCACCATTTCACTCATGTATTAATCAGTAAGACAATGGCCTGTGTCTTATGGACCAAAACTCTACGATAGGAAGTCCATCGGTAGACCCACCCTCAGGCATTGCATCAATCTACACACCATGGATGCAGTCATTAAATTTTAAACTATGCTATCATCATTGTCAGGAGCTTATGAGTGCTGCATAAGCTCCAGTCATCCTGTCTGTCTGTCTTGTCATCGTATATTCCCCTAATCCCCTTCACGTTGAAATGTAAGATACTCTAGACATCTTGTAGCCTTTTGTCACCAATGGACCAGTTGGTATGTGCCGAGTGGGTTGAACAACATGAGCATTAACTGTATAATAATGACCTTCTTAGATGTCTAATGAGGTTATAGGGAATGATAATCATGTTGGAGTCAACACAGTCCCCCCCTTGATATCTAATCTAGCTCAATCACATTGTGGACACACTTCATCTGAAAACCATTCTTATCTTGTCTGCTCACTTTTCAACAATGGACTATTAGTCTCAACAGGCCATACAAATCGACGTTCTGAGAGGGGATAAAGGAACGTCTGGTAAAAGTGGCCGAGTTTTAATTTGTTTATAGTTTGAATTTACCCCCATATGTTCCATCTGGTCATGAGGAAATGAGGTAGCTACAGCACATCAAATGGGGAATAGATATCATGTCTTGTTTAGTTTGAAAGGCAGTAAAGGACAAGAGGAGGTGATTCACAAGACAGCTAACAAACTTTAAACAAGAAATAATTCTCCGATATGTGTTTGCTATCTTCAGACAACACATTTGTAGTCACATGACTGAAACAAGTGATTGGTTGATAAACAATAATTACCACTAATTACTATAATCGAGTAATTGGAGGTTAACTAATTAACATTTGGGATTCAGCCACAAACAAAAACCACATTCACTATACAGTATGTTCATCCCTATATACTGTCACATGATTTCACATATACCATGCTCCCTCCCTGTCATTCCCATTCATCAGCTCATGTGTGTGTGTGTGAAATCATCCCTGAGGAGTGAGCCTGGGAGGCTACCTTTCAAACATGGTTAAGTCTGGTAACGTGATACTAGCCCTGTTTCCAAGCTCCCCTTTGACCTTTCACTTATGGACAGGAAAAGGGGAGTTAGGTATCTGAAATTATATGCAAGATGTCAACAGGCCATTGCTTAGTCTCGCGGGCCAGACGTCCGAGAGGGGAGAAAAGGACGTCTGGTAAAAGTGGCCCAGTTTTCATGTGCAATCGGAATTTCATTAGCATGACGTAAGATCATGCCGTCACGTGAATTTTTTTTTTTTTGCCAAAAGATTTTAGTTTAGCTGTAGCTTTCTTCTTAGTGTACTCTAGTGTGAAGTATTCATGAGTTTGAGCCAGCTTCTACACACAAACAGTGAAAGTTCAGTCTTAAAAAAGCTTGCGGAAGTGGACTGTTCTTGGACGATGATTATACAGCGCTACGGTCTCACATGACAAGAACGATCTGGCTGGTTGGTTTCAAATTTGGCGGGAAATTTTACCTCATTAAGTTCCAAATTACAAAATACTGAAATCTGATTGGAGGTTACAACATTCCGTGATTGCAAACGAAAACTGGGACACTTTTACAAGACGTCCTTTTCCCCCCCTCTCGGACGTCGGGCCCGCAAGACTAGCCATTGCTATAGAGCCAATGGGAGGGCACGATGGTTAGAAAACACAATGATGCAGCTGGTTGGCCTCAACATCAGTCTAAACTAGTAATGGTCATCACAGAAACACAATCAAAAAGGTAATGACTATTACAGTAGCTAGCTAGTGGGCTGGGATGTACTGAGACAAACTTGAACTTTGAACTATCACAATATAAATAATTAAATGTCTCAGTCTGCCTTTTTTGAATAAGAGATTACAACAACAAATAAATATGTCTCAGCCGTCCCACATGGACTAGGATAGACAAGGATTCACACAGACTAGGATTCACCCTGGACCTGCCAGGTCAGACTACACATATTGGTATGCTAGGCCTATGGAGAACTAAACAATTTTACTAAGTTTACTAGTTACTAAGTTTACTTTACTGAACCTCAGGCTGTTGAATCTTCATTTTAGTTAGCACACATAATATCAGTACCTGACTGTACTACCACACATCCCTTCTTTCATGTCAAGTTCCATGGACTAACCTTCAAAAAGTTCAGCGCTGCAGTGAACTGCTGGCTGGCTCAGCACAACTGGTGATATAACAACAGATCTCTCACAGGTCTGATTCTCTTCTTTCTTCTTTAGGACACACAAATATAAAGCAAAAACTCCTCTGGTCCTGGCAAAACAAGGCGTTTCCGCGTTCTTCAAAGCGACTAAATGCAGGAATGTTTCCAATGACCTTTGACCCTTCAACGTCACGTGCATGCTACTCGAGTACGTACTCGTATACGTCCGAACTCGTACTTTTACTCGTACTCGTATTTCTTCTTTCAAAAATTCAAACAACTTGTGAAGTCAACTGGGCCATAGTCACTGATAGTAAGATAAGATAAGTAAGATGAGTATGTGTTTATCACAATTAGGCTATTTTCTTCTTTTTGTTGGGGGACAACAAGATTGACAGTACCAGTCACCCTCAGGCTCTTTTGCAATTGCAGCACATGACCTACACAGTAGAGAAGTAAGGTTAGTTGTTTGATGTGTAAAGTAACTTGTAAACTTACCAATGAAACCAAGTTGAACAGCCATCACACATGATCATATTTATAGTGGAAGTGATTGTAGAACATTTGGCACATTTCCACTCGTTTCGCTTTCCATTCCCTACAGTGTAATGAAATTAGCTATTAGGCAGTTGTATTATCTCAGTATGTCAACTACTGTAGCTTACATTGTTGTAAAAGCTTGCTCCAGGCATTTTCAGTTAGATATTTTCTAATGCAAGACACTTTTACATCTATTAAATCATCCTGTAGTTCATCCTCCATGTCATCAATGTCAACACAAGCACCACCACTAGTTGCACGCTTTAAAATATCAATTGATTTGCAGCAGTATTGCAATATCCCTAATATAAGAGAGTAGCAATATAAGATCAATATGTTATAATTATTACCAGCTTACTCTTGTCTTCCTCAAGGGTGCCATTTGTTTTGGGTACTTGCTTATTTATGTAGAGAGTCTTGTCAGCCAGTTGAGAGCAAATTATATCCTTATCTTTCTGAGATGGTTTGGCAAGTTTTACACAAGATTTCTTTGACTTATTTTTGGTTGAATGAAATGGTCTTTGAGGTGTTACTTTTGTATTAGTAGGCTTGTGTATACTTTCAACAAAGGAATTGTTAGTTGAACATGGTGATTCTTGTATTTTTGCTGCACTACTTGCTGCTAATAAGTGTATCTCAATAGCTTTTAGTGTCGAAAAACTCTGACAGGACTGGATCTGTGATGTAAGTACAGATAGTCGATTTGTGAGCTTCTGTTTAAGAGTAGAAACATCACTTGGTGAGGTGCATGTTTCCATTGCATTAAGAATGGTTTCAGTTTGAGCGGCCTCATACCTGTGGTTTTCACTTGACAATGGTTGTGTACTTCTGTTCAACATACTCATTGCTACCAGATGAATATGTTTACAGATTGTGTGATGTATAAGTGCAGTCATCATCACACTTATCTCTCTCTCTTTCAATTGTGTATACCCGCTGATAATCAGATGACTTCACTGTCCATGTACTATCTTCAATCTGTTGTACTGAAGTTAAGCACATTTTTTCACTAGCATAGTGTCGCTTAACTATATCATGGAGTCTTGCTGTTCTTTTTCCCTTCTCAATCTTCATAAGCCGTTCAAACCCCTTGTCACGTTCAAATTTGATCAGTGCATGAATGCATTTGTCTAATCTTTTGTTCACTCTTCCTTTTAAGTAGACATGCTTAATGACACGGTGGAATGCTTCAATGTACATGTTGGTGTTAATGTGGGACTGCTTACGGTAACAAATAGCCCATTCATGCTTTCTTCTGCTGTAGTAGGTATTGAAATAATCAGAGAAGTCTTTTGCTTCAGGTGTAGCGGATAGTTGCTGTAGAGTTTCCTGTAACAAACTCTCAAAATTGTCTTCATCATTTTCTTCCAAAAGAACTCTGAGATTATGGTAAATTTTCGTTGCTAGTTCTTTGTCCTTTATGGTATTGAGATGACCTCTCCATGCACGATCTACATGCCAAGTGCAAAGCAGCTTTTGTGGACCTATTCCAAATACACTGAACCAAGCACTATAGAATTGATCGGCATCATCACTCATGATCCACCTAGGAACTATGTCTCCTACTTTCTCCTTGATCCCTTTAAAAAATTCCACTAATAGGGTTAGGTCCATTCTGTTTGAGATACACCAGCCTACTGGGTAACCCTCACCATATTCATCAACTACAAGAATCGTTAGCAAAGAGAAGTCATAAGCATTAGTTCCGTGTGTAGCATCTAGGCATATGATCTTGCCTGGCCCAAACTTTTTGAGCATTTCTGCCTGAAGGGGCGTTTGTATGCCAATGGCGAAATCTTGTTGTTGTAGTACCCTGTGTGTTTCCCCTTGTTGTTTGAACATGGTAACGGGATTTTTCTCGCATCGTTCTTTCATTTCTTCAACCCAGAGCCTAACACTTGTAGAGTCATTTTTATGTCTTTCACTGCCACGTAAACCGAAGGATCTTTCAATATTTGCAATGTCCTTTCTTGTAATCAGGTGAATTCTCTCAAATGTAGGCCCTACGTTGTCTCTGATCTTATCTAGTATGTGTTGAAAAGTCACACCTTGTGATAGTTGACCTGCAATTGCTTGACGTTGTTCAGATTGAAGTCGTAAATGGCCCAGTGTATGTTCATGACCATAATGAGTTTTACAAACAAGAACTGCTATTGTATCAGAGCCAGGTTTGCATGTACGGGTTACTACAATAGATGATGTACAGTGTGCATCTAGCTTGCAAGAACCCTGTAACTTTGTGCTCCTCTTGTAAGCATTGTCATTGTCATCCTTTTTTCTATATTTTCCACATCTGTTACAGTAGTAATATGTTTTAAGTGTTCCTTCATCTTTGTTATCACTTTTGTCTCCTGTACCTTTGACATACTGAGAGCATGTAGCAGTTTCAAATTGCTGTTTCCAGTCGAGAAAATCTACAATAATAATTATGTGCATACCGTATAGTGGGAAAGTTTCACAGTGTCAAACTTTCGCGGAAGTCTCTAGTCAAACATTTTTGCAGTTTAATTTTCGCGGATGAGCTGTGTGCAAGCCCATACGTATAATACATTTCGAAAATTTTCGCGGATAAAAACTTTCACGGATGGATCGTGATCTGCGAAAACCGCGAAAGTTAAACCCCGCGAAACTTTCCCGCTATACGGTATACATCACTTAAGCATATATTAAGTATTAAAGCTTTTGTATACACTTATGTACCTTCTTGAGTGTGAAAAGTCATCTCTTCCATCTCCATGTGGATGTTATGTTCATTCACCAGATGTTTCCTAAATTGTTGCAACACTCTACACGTAAATTGGCATTGTATTTCTTGACATTTGATGTTTCCAGTAGTTGATACATTGTTATGCTTTGACCTGGCATGTTTGTAAAGTCCTGATCTGTTGTTAAACGTCTTGTTGCAATCTTTGCATTCATAGTTTGTCACATTCGTACATGTATGCAGTACACTCGGCTTGCCACTCAGCTTTGACTCACTCTGATCACTTGGCTTTGACATACTCGGCTTGTCACTCAGCTTTGACATACTCGGCTTGCCACTCAGCTTTGACACACTCGGCTTGCCACTCAGCTTTGACACACTCTGATCACTTGGCTTTGACATACTCGGCTTGCCACTCAGCTTTGACACACTCGGCTTGCCACTCAGCTTTGACACACTCGGCTTGCCACTCAGCTTTGACACACTCTGATCACTTGGCTTTGACACACTCGGCTTGCCACTCAGCTTTGACACACTCTGGTCACTTGGCCTTGACACACTCGGCTTGCCACTCAGCTTTGATATTGTCAGATTATCACTTGCTGCTGCAGTTGGTACGTTAAGTTCACTTAAACTAGGGAATATCTGTTTCAGTGGTAGATTCAAGCCAAAAGTGTCTGTACTATTTGTATGTACACATGAAGTTTCACTTGAAGTCAATGACTGTTTCCTTGGTAATGACAAGCTTAATCTTTTGCATCTAGTATTGCTAGCTGATATTGATTTATTCTCTGTGTCTGTTAGATTCATTGACTGATTTGTTGATGGTACTGTTCCTTTCAATGGAGCGTCAGGAATAGTTACTTTGGTTACTTGAGAATCTTTCATTTGATCTAATTTAGCATAGGGACAACCCATATTATAGTGTGCTAAGTATACTATACATTTTAGAATTTTTGACTACAGTGTATGTGCTCGGCCACCACAAAGTATTTAATTTTGTATATTTCTATCAAGTCACTAGTAATTAACATTCACATACTATCTTTAATTTTCTCACTAAAATTAGTGGTTGTTTAACATTAGAGTTTTCCCAATGGCATGTTTACCTTGTTGTTCAATCTTTTCTTGAACAGATGGCATTGTCACCTTCCCTTTAGTTGCGTGTACTGAACTTGTTACTCCATTTTGTGTTGTTTCATTACATCGTGGTCTGTAGTCATGAAATACAACCAGACTGAGTGTTACATGATAATGTTTTCTATAAGGAATTTACTCACAGAATCTTTTGGTTTAAGATCTCAAAAATCATTTCATATCTGAAACGAGACATGTCATCCTATATATACATGTATGTAAACATACATAATATAATTATGTACATAAATTGAAATTGATGACACAAAATGTGTTTATCACCTGTGTGTAATCTAGTTCACACTGATTCACAATAGTTTGGGCTGCCTGTGTGTGTGTGTGTGTGTGTGTATGTGTGTGTGCGTGCATGCATGCGTGTGCGTGTGCATGTGCGTGTGCGTGTGCGTGTGCGTGTGTGTGTATGTGTGCATGTGTGCATGTGCCATGTGTATGACACTTACTACTGTAACTGAATTAGTATAGTATGTGTGCTGACCTTTACTGCAAAGATTCCACAGTCATATGTGTTTTCTTGTTTAGGAAAATCCTAATAAGCATAATTTAATAATTTGACTCTACACCGATCTGTGTGCAAGTGTGTGAGATATACATACATATCTTAATTTCATCCTCCAGTTGTCCCAGATAAATGATTTCCCTGTCTCCATTTGGAATCGCTTAGCCATGAACACTCTAAAAAGTGAGAATTGGGTCGTCCACATGTACATGTATTATAACTGTCATAAAACTCACAAAACTCTTTTAATCCGCAATAGTCCCTTTTCACAGTCCATAGAGTCACTGAAGTGTATTACTTTGTTATTGTGGTCAATAACCTAGGGAAAATGTGACATAATTTTTGTACTAAAATGTATTTGTGTATATTGTGGCACAAGACTACAAAATGCTCAAGCTAAATTGACTACCAGCATTGCCCAGTGAACTCCCAAATGTATTGGTGCTATCCAGTAGTCGAATTGAAACATCTTGTCCTGTAAATAAAGCTGTTTGCATGAGTCACAGTAGATTAGGTGACTATATGTACCTTTTTGTAGTAGGTTTCCTTCATGTTTGCAATTACCAAACTGTCTATTGGGTATACCCTCTTCTGTATTATAAGTATATATAATGATGGATGCAGCTAGACGTACAATTTATTCACTATTAATTTTTTTTTGATTTAATGATACATACCTTACAAGCAGTTGATATCAGTACTGAGTATGCATTTACAACCTGTTAAAATTGGAATCTTTGTCACAATGTGAAGTGTGAAAGTGCACTCATGAATGTATACTATAATAAAGTATGTACCAAATCATTGAGCCATAAAAAATCAGTGTTATGGTAGAAGCTTTTTTGACCAAGACATCTTAGGTGCTCCATTTTCAATGTGTACCTCTGCTTTCTGTTAAAGACTGTTTCTGGAAGTGTTATGTCGATAAAATGAGTCTCATCTTTGCAGCATAACCTCTGCATGCAGTTCTTGATATCTATATATGTATGGATTGTTGCTCCATGTGATACTGTATTTCGTTTTATATGCATATATCTTCATATGTGCATGCACATTCATATTTACGAGATTGCATGATTTCTTACCAGTAGCTGTTGGTAAGCAATCAGGACAGTTTTCCAAGGGTTGCTGAGAAATTGTAGCACGTTTCCCACTAAAGTACTCACTGTATAATTGTTGAGCCAAGCTATGTAGTTGATCGGAGTTAACAGATGGTTCAAGCATAGCCCTCATTAGATCTCTTTCTAGACCTTGGGTTTTGGTTAGACTGGGTTGTGATGGTACCGACTGTTGGACTGCAGGACACTTTGTATCTGCTAACTTACTCCCATTCTATGTATTTGCATATAAAAAATGACATCGAAATAATGTGTTATGATTTTCAAGCCCTCATATATATACTCGACAAATTGTATGATAATCTATAATTATGAATGTTTACTAATTGCAATGCCTCAATGCCTGATGCTTACGTACTTGGACACTGATATTCCTTTCATAGAAAAGCAGGTACGGCTTTTGATTTAGGGCTTCATCTTTTGATATGTGCTTCACCTATATTTAATTACTATTATCACTGAAAAATTTGCATAGTACATAATGTGGATGTATTACCTCGTGATCATCAACTTGATACCATTGTGAGTCATCATATGAGAGTAGATATGTGATATAGTGTCCTGATTGTAGAGATGTCCCCATGTGACAAATATATCCCCATAGTGAATACTTCTTCTATAATTTATGTTTAAGTTTGATCTATGAATACAGGTTATGTGCTTAAATTCTTGTCACAATGTATTTACCTTACACAATACCAAGTCTTCGGGGTAACTGATCTGCACATCATTCTTAAAAAAGGAGCCTCCAAAATAGTTGAATCTAGTACAATGTCATATGCAATCACGATTTTGATGAGGAAAAAAATACCAGCATGTAATTCTGAAATGTGTGTAGTTTATACCTCTTAAGCTGGAAAATGACTACGTCTGAAGCCGAGCTCACAGAAGATGTAATGGTTGCATCAGAGAATTGTTGACAGCTAGATGATTGGTCAGTTCAAAACATGTTAGAAAAGTACTGTGGTTTATTATAGTACATCATTTTTTACCTGTTGCAACTGTACTGGTTTTCACCAGTAAGTATTTCAGTAGCAAATGATTTTCCTAAACAGTCAACTACACTCTGACCCTATTTAGCACATATTTATAATTGTTACAAGTAGTAAAAATTTCAAAAAAATAAGTAGTGTAGGAATGGGCAGTGCGGTAAAAAGTATTGGAACAAGGCACGGTCTCAGTTTCAGCACATGACTACTTTATTTTTATTCTTGATCCCTCATATGGATTTTTCAGTGTCCTGTTGCAATAATCTGTACACTGATAGTACCGTATACGTATAGCTTATTGCATGCATTGGTTCAATTTCTACAGTAACTATAATCACTTGGCTAAGCAATGGAGTAAACCATAACAAACAGGTATATAACTTAAACTGGACTGCTGGACAAAAGTTGGGTATAAAAATGAAGTAGTCATGTGCCGAAACTGAGACCGTGCCTTGTTCCAATACTTTTTACCGCACTGCCCATTCCTACACTACTTATTTTTTTGAAATTTTTACTACTTGTTCATTCACTTTTTTCAACACTACAGTGCATGTGGAAACACTATCAGAGACTGGTTAGTCCCTACAAAAAGCTTGAGTGGCAGCTACATGCACTTCATTAGGCTGGAGGCTAGTGTGCATGCGCATAATAATGCCACGTGAATGAATGACCTTTGAACTCTACCCTCAAAGATGGCTGCATTGTAGTACATGAATTTATACACTAAGTTTCAAGTCTTTCTAGTTTTTGTTTAGGCCTATTTATGATGAAAACGAGTATCAAAGAATGTAGTACCCATGAAAAGAACTTACTTTGTGCTGTCAAAGTTGGCTCAACACATTCTGGTTCTCTGGAAATCCTTTTCAAGTAAGTCAGTTAGGAAGTACGTACGTAAGTTAGGAGAACAAAAATGACACTATGGTGGCTTCTCACTAGCGCTCTCTACGAGTGTTGAGAAAAGATTTTGTGAGTTTTAGGCCTTGCATGCAGTTGATAATCTGTCAGTAAGAGCCTCTGAGCAACTTTGAAGGTTTAATTTTGTTTGACTAGACTTTTATAGTGATCAACATTTTGTATTGTGTCTATGGGACAGTCGGCCCATTCCTACTATACGTACTACCATACGTATGATTTCATGATTCGTTATATCTATTACCTTGATGTCCAGTTGGATATGTGTAGCCATTTCCATTCGAGTATGGATGCATTTACATGAGGTACACAACACTGCAAATTATAACTAACAATTATCACTAGCAGATACACAGTTACACTGTATACCTTCAGTCTTAACATTGAGCCCACAGATTTCTTCCAGAGTTTTCACCATTCTGTATGGTCAATAAAATTAATATTTCATGACAAAATGATTTCTGTAAAGTGTGGACACTGTCACACATGTACAATTATTATATGTGTATATTAAATTTATGCCATTTTGTACTAGGTTAGTGCATTGTACCCATTGTTTGTCCCAATCTCTTCAATTAGATGATTTAAGATTGCCAGCAATGTTTCATGTGCATCCTCTTGCCTGTTGAATTTCCAGTTTGGAAGTATGTCTGCATTCATGATTGTGTAGATTGGTACCTCTATAAATTTTATGGTATACTTTCTGTTTTGTACCTTTCAGATCAGACAAGACTGCCACTGGGCTAATCACTGATGCTTCTGGCTTCACGTACTCGCTGTACAAGCTTTCCAGTGAACACAGAAGACAGAGGACCTTCTGACTATGTTCTGCAATTCATTGTTTACTTATTTTTCACTGATTTTGTCTTTTGTCAATAGCTAGTACTATTTTACTGACTGTGATTGACTTCCGACCCATTGTTTATAATCACATCTCGAATACTTGTGATGTTGAAGAGACACTGTAGCACAGAATTTAAGTAGCAAGTATTGCCCAGATTCTTAAGCCCCACTATCTTCATTTTTGTGGTAGTCAAGTGTACACAAGTAGAACCATCGCGCGCTTTTACCGGGTCTTTTAAAGAGCAAGCCACGTGGAATTAACGCATGCGCAATATAGTGGAAACATTCCTGCATTTAGCCACACCTATACAGCCAGCTGAGTACAGGAATGTGCCCGGGTCAAAGGTCGTTTAAAGGTCAAAGGTCATTGGAATCATTCCTGCATTTAACGCCACGTGTCAGAAGGTACGTACGTACGTTAGGAGAACAAAATGGCACTGTTGTGGCTTCCCACTAGCTCTCTCTACGAGTGCTAAGGAAAATTTCTGTGAATTTTAGGCCTTGATTGCGATTGGTAATCTGTCAGTTAGAGCCTCTGAGCAAGTTTGAAGGCTTAATTTTGTTTGATGGATTTTATGTTCATAAACATTTTGTATTGTGTCTATGGGACATTCGGCCCATTCCTACTATACGTACTACCGTACGTATAATATACGACACTAGATGGTAGGAGGGGCTAGCCACAGTATCCTCTGGTTTCAATATTACTAGCGAAGTACTATCAATAAGAAAGAGTCTATTATACGGTCTGTACTATCGTATTCTATGGTGCCAGGATAACGCTTATCTTTTATCATACTTTTGGTCAGTATATAACCTGAAAATTACGTGTGAAGCGGGTGTTCAATAATATTTAGCTAGTGTGCATAATACAAACATGAAAAACTTACAGTTATGGTCCTTTCTGTTAGAAGTTCTAAGTCTAGTAAGTTTCTTACTCACTGTATATTTGTGAATATAAGTGGGATGCTTGACCACTAACTTGTTTTTTGAAATCTTGATCAAAGGTATTGGCTTTAATTCTACTCTCAGTCAATGTGAATGGTGACTATGAATTAGAAGTAAAATTCTTTCGTTTTGACAACCCCAACCAGCGATGCCAAGAGTGTCATCTCTCCAATGGCACCACAGTCAGTGGTGGATGCTGTGATATCAGCACTACAGCTGGAGAAGAGTGTAGTTCAAGACAGTGTGACATGTACTTCACCTTCTGTCATGGTCGATTGCTAAACACTCCCAGTGATAGTCGTGGATGTCCAGCAATGGAGATAAACCGAATGAATAATACAGTTCCGAACACTGATGGATTAGCTTTTAGTAGTAATGTTGTGCTTGGACTACAAATGAATCCAGTCATTTTTAGAGGATATCAATGGGTACACAATTTTCTAGTAGTTAGACTAAGTACTGATATCAATGTACTATTAGTATCTAATGGTTAAAACTGGTTATTATTGTTTAATTGCAGGTTGGTACCCAGTTCTACATTGAGTTCAAGGACAGAGACTTTGATGAAGATGATCCTGATGATTTGATTGACACACTAGCTATTGATATTGACATTTCAGTTGGAACATCAATCAGTCATACCACTTACACTGGGAGATTCAACAACACACAAGTTGAGCTGAGTTTCAGAGTGGTATGTGCAGAGAACTACTATGGATCTGACTGTACACAGATTTGTAATGAAAGTTCTTGTCCCTGTGACCTAGGCTTCACTGGAGATTTCTGTCAGACTAACATTGACGATTGTGAAGGAGTTAACTGTAATGGAAATGGCCAGTGTGTAGACCATATTAATGCTTTTTCATGTTTGTGTCAGCCAGAATACACTGGCGAGTTCTGTGAAACTGAAATCAACTACTGTGCTGGGATCGAATGCAGTGGACATGGAAATTGTACTATTGTGGACGGTAATGATAACTTGAACTACTCTTGTGAATGTGAGTCTGGTTTCAATGGAACAGAATGTGAGCTTGAAATCAACAACTGTGTTGCTGTGGATTGTGGGCAAAATAGGCTGTGTTTGGAAAAAGGAAATTCATATGAGTGCATTTGTAGAGAAGGCTTTTCTGGAAAAAATTGTGAAGGTATGGTCATGCAGTTAGCAGTACTATGTGCATGTGTGTGTGTGTGTGTGCATGTTTTGGATATCAATGATATGTAATGTCAGCTATTATAGACTACAATGATAAAATTATTCCATGTGTGTGAGTAAGGAAGCTCTATATATTTCTTTAGAGGAAACCTCAAATACAGTCACCACAGAAAGAAGCCAGATGACTACACAAGGTAGTAGTTCAAGAATGGTGACTGATCAGGAGGGAACCTCAACAGCTGAGAAAGAGAGCAGCCTGGGGTTGATTGTTTCTGTAGCTCTTCTATCTTTGATTGTAGTCATAAGTTTAGTTTCTCTAGTGATTGTAATAATTGCCTGGAAAGGAAAAAATATGGTGAAGTGTAGACCTAGTAGATCTCCTAGTTGTAACTTAAAGGAGAATCACACAGATACAGATGCAGAAACAGCTGAGAAAAATCCAGCATATGGAATTGGACAATTGCAAGGTTATCCATACTACATGAGGACAATTAACGTAATTAAAGAAGAAATATTTATATATAGTGCTCTTTACTTTCCATACATAGCATCCGATGATCGTTCAATTGCTCAACCAGTGTATGATAACCCAGAAGACATGTTTGAATATGATTATGTTGATTCTACCAAAATAGAGATCTTGAACAAGCAAAAGGTATACGACACTGTTTATTTTTATCTGTAAGGCATACACAATATCATGTATGTGCAGGCAGTAATATTATTATGATTGTGTATAATACTGATCATTATACACACAGCTAGGTTAACATAGCTATGACCTCAAATATTTGCTACATACACAGTAAAAACGGATGTGTCAAAATGACATGTGTTCATTTCTTACTCATGTGTCAAATGTAAAAAAGTGTGTTAAAATAGCACACTTAGCTATAAATGGTGTGTCAAATGCCTAAAGGTGTGTCAAAATGACACATTTGACAAAATTGACACACGAGTAAACGTCTAGTGTGTAATTTTAACTCAGAGATCTATGTTAATCACACACACTGCAGTGTTACTTTAGCTCAACAACTGTGCTAAATCCAAACAAGCAATTTAGGCATTATCTTCTCTGTTAGGACACACTTTAGGCTATAATAGCTGTTCAGTAATCAAAGCATTCGATTGTGTATTCATTTTATGACTCATTGGCCAAACAAGATGACTTCTGGTAAAAAGGCAATACAATGAATACCTAGCAAGATCCTAAGAAGCTTCTACATCATTCTTTTCCAACCAGGACCGAAAGACAAACTCCTTTCAAGAGATTTTCAGCTCCCACAGCCCAAAACAACACAAAACTCAGATTTATTCCAATTAAAGCCCAACGTAAATACTATGACATCATTCTGTTTTGCGCATGCTCAGAAGTCATTTTTCAATCTTAGAGACAGCTGCCACAAACAGTCTACGCTAAGACCCGGGTTACGTGGCTGATTACTTCCGGTAAATCAAATGTACAGGGATATACGGGAGGAAAAATTGAATTTTAGTTACTGTACTCCAACTACTCTTATACCAATTCAGTAAATGTACAACACTTATAAATTATAAAATATTGTTAAACAAGGATAAAACAAACCCTGCATACTCCAGAAACAAGCTCCTCTGTGGTTGTTGGTCTGTGGTGAGTCTAGATTTCAGCTGAAAGTTTCAGAATGAGCCAACTAGAGGTCACCGGACAACTTGATGCGAAACATGCTCCAGTCTTCATATTTTCAGTGATTATACTACACAACCATTGCTACATTTTTATATAGAAAATTAGTAACCTACCCAAGATCATACTGAATAAGCAACCACTGAAAATCATGAAATTTTAACTATTTCAGGTGATTGCTTCTTGGCAGTTGAACAGATACTCTCAGAAATACTCATATATGTAATAATTTTAACTTAATAGAGTGTATTGAAACTATTGAAAAGTCTTGGTGTTCTTTACATATTGGATGACAGTCCAATTCTCACATGTACTCTGAGCCACAGTCCTGTCTCTTCAATGTTCAGTTCACTGGACAACTTGATGCGAAAAGTCACAGCAGGACAAGTTTGGGATTATCAGTTACATTATATCTTGGTCTTTCAATATCTTTAACTGCTGTTAGAATATCACTGTCTTGATTCGCATTTCTCACTCTCAAAGTTTT
The DNA here is from genome assembly GCA_964030475.1 of Tethya wilhelma. NCBI lineage: Eukaryota > Metazoa > Porifera > Demospongiae > Tethyida > Tethyidae > Tethya > Tethya wilhelma. The sequence goes on along the minus strand of CAXIPT010000003.1, from coordinate 11,167,506 downwards.
AAAAAATTAACCATCTTCAAGCTGAACCACCTCTGTGACGTCACGTATGGGTGTGGCCAGGCTATATAATAAACGCGCGGACATGCGACACTATCGACTGCGCAGCTGCTCTGTAGTTAATATTGTGTCACTACTTTTCTTTCACAACTTCCTTGGTAAGTTGTTAATAATAAACCAATAAAATTACACAATAATCTTGGAATGATAAATTCTTGCTTGAATTGTAGTTCTTCCATACACTGAAAGTGACTGTAACAGGCTGCAGAAATGTGGACAAATAGCATTGTCACATGTTTAACTTCAGTGGTGATATTGATTGAAATTTTGGAACCACTTAGTTGGAACATAATTGGTATATCAATTTAATAATGATATATAGCAAAAACAAAAACATTTATATGAGGTAATATAATATTATTTATAAAGACATCATTAATGCCAACTATCAACCTGCTGATGACATCGGCAACAGAACAAACAGCAAAGGAACACACTCTATCCAACAGAACTGCCTTGAAGGTAATCTAGTGCACAGCCAAAATATAGCAAAATACTTCCATGAGCGTATTTTCCTGTGTACTAGTGATAGTATATTACCTTCTTCCATGTACATTTTATGACGATATACACATACAATACAGTGTTATACTTCAATTTCCAGTGGAACATGGCAACCTGTGTACAGGCGCTGATACTACTATCACAGACAATGACTGGAGTAATGCTTCCACTGCTACCAGGCAACGGTTCAGGATGCCCAATGCCATCAAACAAACCCTCATCACGTTTAGCGTACCATCACAGAAAGCGACCATCAAACCATGACGGTGGTACAGCGGAAGGTACCAGTAGTGTTAAGAAGCGTAAAAAAGGGTACAAGTATCATACAGACAGACCATTCTGCTTACCATGCGCAATATGGAAGAAATCTGGTAGCGATCCTAAACTCCTTCAATTTCATCCAGGTGAGAATTCCAGACATGCTGGTGTAGATGCTCATTTACTATCACAATATGCATCATTTGAAAATATTAACTTCAACCTGACTGAAAATGATTGCATATGTGAACCATGCTACAAGGATTATGTAAGGAATTACAGTCACAGAGAAAATATCATACCAAGATGGGCAAAAATTAAGATGGAATATTATGAACAGGAAAGTAACAGAAAACACTGCATGTATTGCTGTGGTGATGTGTGTGAGTGCAATGAAATAAGTCAGTGGGGTCCTGATAACTGGTACAAAGATGACAGTCTATCTACATGGAAGCAATACCTAACACTTACTGGTAATGTAAAGCATGCAATAGGCCATGAAGTTAATCACATATGCCGTACACACTATCGTCGTATCTATGAGCTTATGTCAACAAGGAAATGCACAACATGTAAATCAGCCTATTCCTCTAACTGGAGATTAGTAAACAATATTACTACAAACCCTCAACAGATTAGTGATGCCTTTTCACTTGAGTTAGGATCGGTTCATTTCTTTGACTGGATATGTGATCAATGTTACATGTGCTACGTAAATGATGAGCAATTTGAGGCACACTTAAACAAAGCTTGTCAATCACAAGACCAACTGACAGCTAACCGCTCCTCCTTATTGCTCTCTGCGTTAGCAGTACTTAGACAAGATGGACTGATTTTTACAAAGGAAGTGAGAAGAGATTATAGAGACATTTTAATTAACTTACAAGTTGATTCATCACAACATTTACAGCTATGTAACACACTCTCCAAGTACCTCCATAATTTAACAAAGAGTCATTATAAAGTGTATATGCCAGCAGATAACAACACAAGCTATGGTAAGGCCATATATGATCATACAAAATTTAGCTCACATTCAATAGAATATATTTTTAAGCTGAAAGAGAAGGAATGGGAAACAGATAGGAATTCGTTTACCCTTTCAGACATACAGAAATTAATAAAAAAACAAATAACTTTATTTCCAACAACCAAGAATTATGACTATACTCAGACTATCAACGAAACAATGAGTGTTGATAAATTTTTTGACCCCCAGCTTGAACAAATAATACACACCATCACAAAGTCAACAAATGCATCCAAACAAAAGTGCTCTACACTATACGAAGACTTTCGTCAGTCACGTGTACGGATGATTATTGCACTTCTATGCTTCACTATGAACCCAAACTGTACCTTCATCCAAACATTGTTGGGACTGATGTGCTATGCATATGGGTTGCGAGACAAAGGTTTTGAACTGCTGAACACAATGGGATGCATTTGCAGTATTGACCAAATTCGAACTCATGGTTCATACTGGGCAAGCATATACAAGCCTATTTTACAGTTAAACCCCAAAAGGTTTTGGAGAGTAACAATCGACAACTTAAATTTTTATCTCAAATTTGCTAAAAGCCTTTCTGGAGCATCAACGGGTGCTAAGAAAATGCTAAACCTAATTACTGGACAAGTATCACATCGGGAAGAAACGAACAAACCACAGCAAAAACCCTTGTCATTAGTAGAGACAGTACATAAATTCATATCAAAAATTGTACACTCTGCTATTTCACCAAAGCCAAGGAGTACAGTAACCACCAAGGACTTTGAAAATCAGCCTACATGTGCCAACTACTACTATGAATCTTTCTTACATGCTTGCTATGTTTGTGTACTTAACAGAGTAACACTTACACCAACTGCTCATAGCAAGACCTTTATGGAGACTCTGCAAGGATACATGCCACACTGGACCCCACCCACCAGAGACAAAGTAGTATATGCCACAATAGATGAAGCTCTGGCAGGCAACATAGCAGATGTCGAAGTATACCTAGCAAAGCTTAAGAAAGATTTACATATAGGTGATGAAGGATACCCAAACAAAGTGGCCATGGCTGGTGACCAGCAAACCTATGAAATTATGAAACAATTGCAGCGGAAGTACCCTGGTCAATATTCATGGATGATAGTGTTGCATGGTGACTGGCATATGTTACAATTAACGGCTGAGATACTTAGAGACATTCTGTGGGATGGTGGTCTAAAACAATTGTCTCATGACTGTGGACATAAGAAATTACCAACACAATGGCAAGAAATTCACATGCTCTTACTAGCATTGCATGAAACACTCTTCAGAAAAGCAATATTGGCATACAGTGAATTGCATGAGCCTGGTCTGAATACATACTCTGACTTCACTAAGTGGTTTCATGGCATTACCCTTGAATCAAACAAAGATCAAACAGGTAGATTCTGGGCATCAACAATGCAGTTTCTAACTGCTTATGTTGGATATTACTTTTCAGTACGATCTGGCAACTGGTTACTAAGAAATTCCTGTCTACGTTCACTGCTACCAATAATATTTGCCTACAACCACAACAAGTATGAAGCAATGTGTTGTTCAGCAATAATGGACATGCTTACACTACCAGACGACATCCTTGAAGCATTTCTAGATGGAGAATGGACTGTGAGTATACAGGGTCGGCCATTTCACAATTTAGCCATGGACGAAGCTCACGAAAGCGTCATCAATCTTAGATTGAAGACAATAACCTCCCGACCATCCCATTTTCGAACAGTGGAACTTTTAAACTTTATGTCCTACTTAGACAAAGTTGTCAAAGGGTTTGAATCTCTAATTTATCAAAACAAACAAAAAGAACCAGCTGAACAACGGAAACGATTCATATGTCAGAGAACAACACGCATGATAAACTCAATGCAGGATGTTCAACTGTTCAATGACACATCAACTAGGCCACTGTCAAACATATTGTGCAGTGAACACAAACTAGACTCCAACAATGTACAAGACTTGCTAAGCATTTCAAGAGTTGGGAGTGAACGGATATGCTCATACGTGGAGGAGTATGTACTACCACTACCAAGTTCCCAAAAGAAACGAAGGAAACGTACAAGGAAACTAGAAACTTTCACTCACAAGACATCAACAGCTAGAGAGGGCAAGAAGAGAGAGAATGAGCTTATGAACATAGCTAAGAATGCTATGTCCATATTACAATCTCATGGGATAACAGCACAGACATCCCCATACCCTCTAGCCATAGCTGATATTCATGGGAACATGCGATCCAGCCAAAAGAGTAAGTTTCTAAATTCACTTTCTACTTGCCTGGATTTTAACCAAGCAGTGTACTTGCAAGCCTCATGTCCAATTCTTCTTACCCCACCACATGACCTGAGTGTAATTATAGACCTGCTTTACTTCCTCCACATGCCTCTTCCACCATCAGTCAATACATTCAATGACTACTTTCAACTCTTGTGGCAACAAACTGTTACCAAGTATGTATTCCACCATCATGCTTCAGTCATCTACATTGTTATTGACAAACCTGCCTTTCTTCCACCACCAAGATCGATAGTCCATAATGCCCGAGCGAAAAGCCATCGTGGTTCCACTGTTGAACCTGTAGTAACAGGTGATTCAGAAATTCAACATGGAAATGCATACTCAGCAAGCCTAGCTAACAGCCAAAGCTTCAAGGCCGATCTGATCAACTATGTGACCATGAAATTCCACCATCAAGGAATTGTTTCCACCAGAGACTTTAACTTTTCTCTTGTTATTGATTCACCTTCCCTAACTTCAGTTACAACAGTGCAACGTGGGAATTCACACACTTCTTGTGCCAATGAGCATGGGGAAGCTGATTATGCAATCTGGCACCATTGTATAAATGCACCCTCCAACAACTGCCTGATCGTATCAAGTGATACAGATACTTGGGTGTACGGGCTGGGCTTATGTGAAACTAGACAACTGGACGGAAAACAAGTCTATGTCCAAAGGGGCAATAATGATAGTTTCATAAACATACATGAAGCAACATCACTCATTGCTCACCACCCTATCTTGTCAACCCTGTCCTTTCCCGTACTCTCACTAGTGGCACTATATGTGCTGACTGGTTGTGATTATGTGAGCTCATTTTATAGGTGCACCAAAACCAAGTTTCTTGAGACCCTGATAGCTAACATGGAATTTGTGTGCCCTGATGGAAGCTTTCTAACAATGGTGAGTGGAGAATTTCAGGAGATCGATGAAGGAGCTTGGATACGTTTAGTTACAACTGTGTACTTTTCAAAATTCAAAGCTTTTTTCAGATCAAAATCCGCTTCCTACATTTTCAATCTCATCACTAACCACCCTGAATCTTCAGAAGCACAAAGAATGCTGTCATCAATAAATTTCTCAACCTCCTTTCATTCACCCGTCTATGTATGGCATGAGTTCATACTTAAAGTTGGATATCACACACCGAAAGTGACCAAACTTCACGAGCTAAAGCTTATACCCTCCCTGCGTGCACTATCATTACACTGCAAGAGAGCTAATTACATTCTCAAACTGTGCCTTAGCGTACCTTCAGTCCAGAGTCCTTTCCTCCATAGCTTTGAACAGTTTGGATGGCATACGGCTCAAAATGGTGAAGTCAATATCACGTGGGACGATGGTAATTCTCTGGAGCTAGATGCAGAGCAGGAGATCGACAGTGCTACAGACGACTCTTCAGGTGAGGAGTGAAGTTGAAGGATACAGGCAGCGACCAAGAAACTCTCTCGAAAACTCAACTGTACTTAGATAAATATCTACCACGTGCTGTATTCGCATATCGCATTCATTAAATTTCATTTATTACAAATTATTACGTTGTGATATTCACGTGAAGTTGCAGCATACGAAATATTACGAAATTTGCTGTTTGTAGGAGTGGCCAAAGTACATGATTTCGATCACGGTCGATACCCGGGTCTTAGTGTAGACTGCAAAGAGAACTTTTTTTTTTTGTGAAGACAAGAAAAAAGACTGTTAAATGAGTTGTGAGGAGTTATTTCTACAAAAAGAGAAACGCTAGAGTTGTTAGAAGATGGAATTTACGGTAAGAAGTAAGATATCAACTTTTTTGTGGTGTGATGCAGGGGGTGGCGACTCCCATATGTACTGTACTTGGAGCCGCGACCGCGGTCAAGATCTTGACCGCCCAAAATTTCCATTTTGACCGTTGACCGAGACTAAAATTTGATTTTGACCGTTGACTTAGCGGCGAAATTCGCGCTTGACTGACGACCTTTACCAACTTCGATCGTCTAAATTTCATCTTGACCGTTGACCAGCACTAAAATCTCATTTTGACCGTTGACCGTCATCTTGACCGCGGTCACGGCTCCAAGTACAGTACATATGGGAGTCGCCACCCCCTGTGATGAAAGTTTGTAAATAAAACTTTGATTTGTTTTGCCAGATGAAAGATTGTAGACGTGCCAAAGACGAAGTACAGTTACAGCGCCTGTGAATCTAACAACAAGAAGCTTGAAATCATGGTGTTTTCACGGTCCTGCAGTAATCTCAGTTGTAACCCCCTCAGAATCTGAAGGTCAGTCAAAATTCGGCTTTATGCTGAGTCCTCTTGTTTGTTATAAGCCTTGATTTTTATCTATTTATTAGGCTTTCACCAGACCTACCTCATGAAGTTTGTTCAAGCCTGGCAAGATGATGAAGTCAAGTGTGCTGACTCTATATGGTTTCTTATTTGTCTAAGTATTCTATTCATGGATACCACTGTCAGTATTCATATTTGCTGATGTTGTTTCAGTTCTGAAGTATTTTCTTTGTGATTCAAAATTGTTTTTATCAAGAAAAGTAAAATTTTAGCGCAGAAAAAGCAAGCAATAATATGACACACTTGACTGATGACGTGCATGCTGTTTCAACACAGTTCAAAGTTGACATGTATGTAGGTGTGTCAAAAAATGGACAAATAATTGACACGGTTGTTTTTACTGTGTACGTATGATATATAAACAGCCATCTTTTGGTAGAGTTCAAAGGTCATCACGTGGCATTTGATGCGCATGCGCATTAGCTTGCTCTAACTTTTACTGCTTACTCAAGCTGTTGGTAGGGACTAACCAGTAACTGATAGTCTCCACACTCTTTAGTGTTAAAAAAAGTGAATAAACAAGTAGTAAAAATTTCATAAAATGAGCAGGGTAGGAATGGGCAGTGCTGTAAAAGTAAGGAAACAAGGAATGCATGTCACAATCAGTTATGCCCAAGTCTTGCAATCTAGCCTATTAGGATTTTGAGTGTTAACTAAACAACATTGCCTAAGTTGACTGCTTATACTTTACCCAACTTAGCTAGCCAACGTATACTGTCAATGATTGGCGTACACAACTTCTATGATTTCAAGNGGAACACCTACAGTAACAAGACATAATATTATATATACACCATCATGAGATTACAAACATTGTACGCATACACTACATAGTCTGATCATAGATACTATACTTCGGCTAAGACCCCTTACGCTGATCCGCCTACGTATACACAGAGCGGCCCAGACTACACATACACTGCATACACCTTTGACACTGAAATGCTTGTATCAGAGGTCTATGCTTGACACGTACAATGATCAGCTATGGTAAATCATGCCTTCCATATTTCAGCATGGACAATTCGTTCAGTGAGTGAAGGAAGAGATCATAATTTTACAGTGGACAATCACCTGGACATATATAGTAGAAAATCTTCATCGTCATGATCAACCACCTACTCCAGCCCTACTGATGTTCTTCAAACACTTTCCCTTTGTCAAACTGCGTTCAGAAGAACAGAGCACCTTTGTTTTAGGAGCCCATATCTATAAAGTAGTAAAAATTTCAAAAAAATAAGCAGTGTAGGAATGGGCAATGCTGTAAAAGTATTGGAACAAGGAATGATGGTCTCAATTTCGGCACATGACTACTTCATTTTCATTTTTGATCCCTCATAGCTAATTGTTGTATATGGTTCAAAGGGTGATCTGTACTTGAGTAGCTTTTCAGTATCGCATTTTATCACATATTATAATGGTTCAAATTCTTGCGAATCTTATCGCTTAGCTAAAAAGTGAAATAAAGTATAGCATGAAGGACTAGGCTACCAGCCAAGACTTGGGCACAAAAAATGAAGTAGTCATGTGTCGAAATTGAGACCATCATTCCTTGCTCCAATACTTTTTACAGCATTGCCTATTCCTACACTGCTTATTTTTTTTTGAAAATTTTACTACTTGTTTATTCACTTTTTTCAACACTATAGTAGTGAGGAGACCCTCAGAGACTGGTTAGTCCCTACAAAAGCTTGAGTTATCTGAGTAGCAGCCTTGTCTGCTAGAGCAGCTAATGCGCATGCGTATTAAATACCACGTGGATAATCAATGACCTTTGAATTCTACCTGCAAATGGCTACATTGAAGTACATGAATTTATACTCTCAGTTTGAAAGCATTTTAGTCTTTGTTTAGGCTTATTTGTGATGTTAACGAGTATCAAGGAATGTAGCACCTATGTAAAAGAGTTACTTTGTGCTGTCAAAGTTGGCTCAAAACATTCTGGTTCTTTGGAAATGCTTTTCAAGTAAATCAGTCAGAAAGCAAAGCGACTAAATGCAGGAATGTTTCCAATGACCTTTGACCCTTCAACTTCACGTGCATGCTACTCGAGTACGTACTATATTCTTTCAAAAATTCAAACAACGTGTGAAGTCAACTGGCCATAGTAAGATAAGATAAGTAAGACGAGTATGTGTTTATCACAATTAGGCTATTTTCTTCTTTTTGTAGGGGGACAACAAGATTGACAGTACCAGTCACCCTCAGGCTCTTTTGCAATTGCAGCACATGACCTACACAGTAGAGAAGTAAGGTTAGTTGTTTGATGTGTAAAGTAACTTGTAAACTTACCAATGAAACCAAGTTGAACAGCCATCACACATGATCATATTTATAGTGGAAGTGATTGTAGAACATTTGGCACATTTCCACTCGTTTCGCTTTCCATTCCCTACAGTGCAATGAAATTAGCTATTAGGCAGTTGTATTTTCTCAGTATGTCAACTACTGTAGCTTACATTGTTGTAAAAGCTTGCTCCAGGCATTTTCAGTTAGATATTTTCTAATGCAAGACACTTTTACATCTATTAAATCATCCTGTAGTTCATCCTCCATGTCATCAATGTCAACACAAGCACCACCACTAGTTGCACGCTTTACAATATCAATTGATTTGCAGCAGTATTGCAATATCCCTAATATAAGAGAGTAGCAATATAAGATTAATATGTTATAATTATTACCAGCTTACTCTTGTCTTCCTCAAGGGTGCCATTTGTTTTGGGTACTTGCTTATTTATGTAGAGAGTCTTGTCAGCCAGTTGAGAGCAAATTATATCCTTATCTTTCTGAGATGGTTTGGCAAGTTTTACACAAGATTTCTTTGACTTATTTTTGGTTGAATGAAATGGTCTTTGAGGTGTTACTTTTGTATTAGTAGGCTTGTGTATACTTTCAACAAAGGAATTGTTGGTTGAACACGGTGATTCTTGTATTTTTGCTGCACTACTTGCTGCTAATAAGTGTATCTCAATAGCTTTTAGTGTCGAAAAACTCTGACAGGACTGGATCTGTGATGTAAGTACAGATAGTCGATTTGTGAGCTTCTGTTTAAGAGTAGAAACATCACTTGGTGAGNTGTGTTCTACTAGCGTTCTACCTGTAGAGTCATGTGCGTGACGTGGGTCCCAGGCTCTCTCTTTCCTTGCCGTTAGTGCAAGGTCAAAGGAGAGAGCCTGGGTACGAAGCTACTCCAGCATTGAGTATTAGTACAAGAATAATAATTGTTAACCCTTGGTGCGCATGCGCAGCAGGAGTTATGGTAGTCGTTTTGTCTGTGTGTGTGTGTGTGTGTGTGTGTGTGTGTGTGTGTGTGTGTGTGTGTGTGTTCCAACTATATCTCAAAAACGGCAGCTCCACTCTTCAAAAGCGGCATACCAAGGTAAAATAATCGAGATTATCTAAAAAAATTACACAAAGAATTCAACAAAAGCGTGTAGTTCCTGAGATATGAAGCTTTTCAGCCTCTCTGAGCGCTAAGCTTCGAGGCCACACCCATAATTTTGGGGGACGAGCCTGAGCGAGCTTCATAGTATAGACAGTATAGAAGCTTAGCTACTGATATGAAATGGCCTGAGGTCCTTTTAAAAAGCAACAAAAGCCTATAGTTTCTGAAATCTGAGGCTTTCAGCCTATCTGAGCTAAGCTTCGAGGCCACACCCATTCATCCTGTTAAAATTTTGGGGCAAGCATGAGGGGCGAGCCTGAGCGAGTCCCATAGCATTGCTGCAGACTAGCTTATTGATACACACTCATCCAACTACATTATACAGAAATAACAATATAATACTAGACTATACACAACAAACTACTATAATATATCAAATATACCATCAAAATACTTATAAGATTCAGTATGTACCCCGCACCAAGGGTTATGCACCTTGGTGCCTTCATTATGCTTGTTTTTTTTTTGTCCTTTGACCTTTTCAGGTGAGTGTCTTCAGGAGGTCCAGGCCCAGCAGCAGTCAGCTGGTGAGGCCACTAGTAATTTGGCCACAGGAGGACCCCAACGACAGCCTCAGTTAAAAGTAATTGCTGGCTTAAAGAAAAGATTTTCAGACATTGTGAAGAAAACAGTCAAGTCTTGTGTGAAGAAAGAAGCACAGGATCCTGAATTTCTAGACTCCTTCCGTCTTGATGTGGCTTTTCTCCCAGACTTGAAACAGCTTGTTCCAAGTACATTTTCACCAGAGAGTGTCTTAAAAGCTGAAAGTGTCTCCTTGATTCTTGCTAAGTTCAGCAAATTCTGGAACTATCTAAATTGCGAACTCTTAGAGACAATCATAAATAACTTTGGGAGCTCTGATCTTAAAGAAGAAATGTCAATCTACGTGAAAGACTTGCAACATTTTTGTAAAATTACGACCGTCTTCAACTACACCGCCTTTGAGAGGAACATCCCCCCTGACTTCAGCACAGTGGTGACCACCCTCAACATCAGCCCCCATCAGTGCACCCTAGCTGATCTACTGGAGTTCCGTAGAGAAATAGCTCGTTCATCAGATCTACAGCCACTGGATTTCCAACTCCATGGGGCGTCTCCAGGCAGCCTCGTTGTCACAATGTCCCTCGATCGAGTCCTCACAACCAGCTTTGTGAGTTCTTTCTCCTTCAGCCAACCTTCTTTGAGGGCCATCAGTGTAGATGGGATCACTATGAGGAGCTATCAGAGTCTTCTAAAGGTAAATCCTAGTCCTTTACCTCCCAGGTTCATAGCTACTCTATACCAATGGTCCATCTAAATCTATTGATTGTCAGTGAAGTTGCAAGTGGCCAGTTAGTTGCATGCACATGTGTAGCATTGGCTGTTTGGTGGTTGTACTCGTTGGTTCATTCAAACTTTGTATGCTAGGTACTTGTAGTGGCACCTGGCCAGTGGGTGTTAGTGATGCTCTCTCTGTTGTTATCAGTTGTTTGTTTCATTTTCAGTGTCCCATTCCTCTCATTGAGGCTGTTTGTAGAGGGTACACTGAGGTGACCAAGACACTCCTAGCTAATGAGAGTGATGTTGACATTGAGGATGAGGTAAAGTAAAGTTGCTATACCAGTCATGATAAGCATTGACAGTGAATGTTAGGGTGCCCTGATGGGCGTGGCATGTCTAAACTCTCTCTCTTGTTTCCCCCACAGAGAGGTGCAACTCCTCTGTGGATTGCATGTCATTATGGTCACACTGCCATTGCAGCATTGTTGATAGACCACGGAGCTGATGTCAACAGACCAACAAATGTAAGTCATCTAAATGTGCATGTAGTTTTTCTTTACACATTTCAGGAGTTACAGTATAGCCAGAAATATTGACAGGGATTTTAATTCAATGGTTTGACGGTCAAAGTTCAAATCGTCAAATTTAAATCTGCCAATATTCTGGATGCTGTATATGAATGTAATATATGTACACGCACAAATTGTTAAATTCAAATTTGTCAAAATTTTTATTTTACGTTCTGTGGAGAAAAATGTCAATATTTCCTGCTAAAAGTTTTGGTACATGTATTGATTCTCAGTAAAAAAAGTACTGTATATCAGTCTTTAATTTGACAACATGTTCATAACTTCACATGTACATATATACTCACATACAGGATGATGTTGGTTACCCTCCTCTGTTAGAACCCAGTGCTATAGGTCATCTGGACACTGTCAAGTTGTTGATTGACAGAGGTGCTAACGTCAATGGACAGAACAAGGTATAAGCATCAGGTACTCTTCAATGAGGGATCTAAAAATATTTCATTATGGCTGTCCCTCCACTAAAAACCAAGAATATTTCTTAAAAGAAAATGTAGTTTAGATTTGCATCAACAATAAAATTAATTATTCCAACCCACATTACATCACCACACCAACCATTAGTGTATGAACAGATTAAGTCATAGTTCACAATGGTTGATATTTTGTTAGGAGTGTCTTTGAGCACCATGGCATGTCTAGTATTCTTCTGATAATATTATGTGTATTGTGTGACGATCCTATGAGTACATGCAATCAATGTCTGATTACTAGTTTCAATCCTCACATCATATGGTGCCTATTTCCTGTAGTGGTAGCTCATCCATAGCTGTTGTTTGTGGGAGTGTTTATGAACTGGTTTACTCATTGTCAAGAATTACACATTGTGTTCCATTCACTACAGGGTGGTGCCACTCCCCTCTGTCTTGCTAGTCAGGAAGGACACAAGGACATAGTGGAGGTTCTGTTGAATCATGGAGCAGAAGTGGACCTCCAAGACAAGGTAAAACAAATAATTTCCCATTCCCCAATACTGCATGTGTGCCCATGCATGGACCTGCTAGCATGGTCAGCAAAGATTGTGTACAGGTTGTGTCAATCAGTGGAGTGAAAAGAGTTGCACAGATTGTGCACCATGCATTGAATAGCCAGTTCACAAGAATGATTGTGTGTGCCATTCTTAAGTTCCTCACTGTATTATGAGAGAGGACTCCCCAGGATGAGGCTTAAGAGGACTCAGACACTCTTGTAGTTTGGTCTGACTACATAATTATAATTTGCCTGATTAGATTGCATGCTTGTGATTTTGTGGTATGAGAGTTTGGTGCCTTGTGGTAGTGTTCTTTACTCATTCACTCATGAATATTTATGTTTTGTTTCATTCACTACAGGATGGTAGGACCCCACTCTTTATGGCTAGTCAGAAAGGACACAAGGACATAGTGGAGGTTCTGTTGAATCATGGAGCTGAAGTGGACCTCCCAAACAAGGTGAGTGTATGTGATATGTATAGTGATTGAAGGAATGTGCCACAACAGAGAGGGTCCTTTTGCTGTGAAGGATGTGTAGAAAATACATGTGTATAGTGTCTGTCAGTGTCTGTGTGGTGATGATGATAGTGTAGCAGGGAATGGATTATGATGATAGGTTACACTCGCATGCACTGTATTCCATGTTGGCAAGAAAGTAAAGTACATGTGACATGCATTTTGAGATGAGTGTTTCCACTAGCCCAATCTCTCTGATTGTTCGTGTTCCATTACGTAGTGCACCCATCCACATTGTGTCCTCCCAACCTCTGATCCTACTCTGTCACACTGATCTAGCTTCCCACTTGGTAGTGCTTATGAATATTCATGAACATGTCCCCCACTATTGTACACACCCATAAAAGATGGTTGTGAGGAATTTGAAGTGATTGATGAATGGAATGATCCTCTCCAGTTTAAACACTAGTCATTGTTGTTAGTCTTCTGTTCATGTTGTGGTGTTCTCACTCCACAGGATGGTAAAACTCCTCTTTGGGCTGCATCTGCTGATGGTAGAACAGATGTGGCAAGACTGCTCATTGACCATGGAGCCAATGTCAATCATCAAACCACTGTATTTTTAATAACAATATCAATTCTCTTTGTACACCATTTCAGTGTCTGTTCGTTCTCATTCAGACTGTGTCTGGTAACTATCCTCTTACTGATGCAAGTGCAGGAGGACATCTGGACACTGTGAAGCTGTTAATAGAGAGAGGTGCAAAGGTCAATGCACAAAACAAGGTACGTATGACAAGATATTTCATTCTTCAAAGACAGTGAAGTTTTCTGGTGTCAACATGCAGTAAATTGTTCCAACCCATATTCCATCACCACACCAACCATACAATGTAATTGTAATTGTAATTGTAATTTCACAATCCATCAAGAGGAGCAATAAACTAATGTACAGGGTCAAACAAGAACAAATAGAGACGAAAACAAATCAAAACACACAAACAAATGAATGAACAAAAATACACAAGAAAACAAGCAACAAACTATATACTTTAAGTCTAGATCTTGTTCTCTTAGCAATAGGAGTTGAAATTGATCCAGAGCTTGAATGAACAAATGTAGTACACAAATGAGGACTACCATTTAAAAGCTGAAATGAAACATTCTTGGGAAGATCCTCCACATCAAACAGACTAAACTCACTTAGACAACCATGACGGTAAGCCACAACAGGGATCCACTTGTTTGAACCATCAGACTTAGTGTAGCACAGCCCAGCATTATCAATGTTCACTTCATACTCTATATGTTGTGAGAGTTGGACAACTCCAGTGCAAGAGAAGAAATCAGTAGGGTCACAGTGAAGCATATCATCAGCAGTAGTGTCGTCAACAGTTACTCCAACATTATCACAGCAGCTATGCTGTCTCACAGTAGTAGAAAATGTAGGTTCAGGACTGAGTAATCTTGCAGAAACCACTGACTCAGCTGGTAAATCCGCAATAGTAGAATGCTTCTCATCAGAAGCCATGCACTTGCTCAACTGGTGCGTCAGTAGAAGAATGCTTCCGATCCAGACTGAAACTTAGCTTAACGTTTAGCACTCCTTCGTTGACGAGAAGGAGGGTTCCTTCTCTTATTCCTGCTTGCCAAAGAGCCAGTGCCAGGGGCAGGAGCAATGGAGTTCCAATTGCTGCCCATCAAGACACCAGTCCTCTGGTTAGGGACACGAATTGAAACTGGTTTCCAGACTAACTGTATTAGAGTGCCTTTGAAACTCCTGGATCTTCCAGGAGAGTTGCTTGCCAGCCTGACTGGCTGAAGAAATAGCGATTAAGCATTAGTGATTAAGTCATGGTTCACAATGGTTGATATTTTGTTGGAGTGTCTTTGAGCTCCATGGCATGTCTAGTATTCTTCTGATAATATTATGTGTATTGTGTGACGATCGTATGAGTACATGCAATCAAGGTCTGATTACTAGTTTCAATCCTCACATCATATGGTGCCTATTTCCTGTAGTGGTAGCTCATCCATAGCTGTTGTTTGTGGGAGTGTTTATGAACTGGTTTACTCATTGTCAAGAATTACACATTGTGTTCCATTGAAGTGGACCTTCCAAGCAAGGTGATTTCATCTTCATCAGCATTAGAAGCCCCCCAAATTTGTGAGCGTATCTAGGTCCATGTGCATGTATACCATATATCCATGCATTTATGGTGTATGCATGGTTTATGCCAATGTTTTTGGAATAGATCCTTTGAGAGTAAAGATTTTAGTACAAGTCATGCACTGAAGATGTGTTCAGTATTATGCATTCAAGCCCATGCATGTTATTACACTGTACACATGGTCTAACGACTTTCCTGATGGTTGTGATTTTGTTGCAAGTGTTGGTTCCTTGTGATAGTGTTCTTTACTCATTCACTCATGAATTATATATATTGATTCCACTCACTCTACAGGATGGTACCACCCCACTCACATTTGCTTGTTTTAAAGGACTCAAGGACATAGTTGAGGTTCTGTTGAGTCATGGAGCTAAAATAGACATCCCGGAGAAGGTATATATGTAATAATTATGACATGTAATGTACAGCAATTGCCTGTGTGTTACAAGATGTAGCACATGTTAGCAAATTGCAGTGTCGAATATCGTGCATTGTTTAGATGGGAGTTTCAAGTGACTACATAACCTCATGTGCTCCATTAATTCAGTGGCGTATATATCCAGAGGGAGTTCAAAAGGTGCTCGAGCACCCTCTTTGAGCTTGACCGGAAGAGGAAAACGACTAATAATTGGTTTTATTAATAGCTACTCATGCAACAGTCTCAAGGGCATTTTATACTTATTGGAATTCTTTGAAGCTATAGTTTTTCAAAATTTTAGACTTCAAATGCTAAAAATGCAAACTTTAGAACAGTTTTGGTTCACAATAGCTCGAGGTAGAGAGCTCAGAGCTGCTTGTAGCAATAGTTCAAAGGTCATGGAAACTGGGCACATGCACTAATTAGTGGGCGTGGCACTCCAAATTTTAGGTGCGCTTCACTTTCAGCACCTCCTACTTCTAAATCCTGTCTACGCCCCTCATTATACAAGTCTATTATACATGGGATTGAATGACTTTTTTTCTGACCTAACTGTTGGTCAAACTTCACTATATGCATGATGAAAAACTAACAATTAATTATGTGTTTTTTTTTACAGAAATGATTATTGTTATCCATGTTATATTCATGCATTCATGTTTCTATATAGAGTGGATTGAATGCNAGAAGAAAACAAAATTGCACTGTTCTGGCTTCCCGCCAGCGCTCTCTCCAGAGTGCTCTAGAAAGTTTCTGTGAGTTTTGTTGATGCATGCAGTTAGAAAACTATCCAAGGAAGGCTTTAATCCATGTCTGAAGGCTTAGCTGTCATTCTCTGAAAATTTATGAGCATAAACATTTTGTATTGTGTCTATGGGACAGTCGGCCCATTCCTACTATGCGTACTACCGTACGTATGATACTACGGTGCATGTAACATGATAGTCTTAGATTCTAGGCTCACTAGACTAATTATTGTAACATTGCTCCTTTCAATACAGTCACATCAGTTGACAACACCATCTAAAGCTACTTGGATTTCTGCAGCTGATTGTACATGTGATAGTGAAGATGACTATATATAACAGTAACTGATATAAAAGATCTAAAGTGTGATACTGATGTTGCAATAAATTGAACAGTGCATAGTTAAAATTATCGCATAGACTAAAAATTTTATGACACTACGTTTTTACGTAATAAATCACACGCGCGTTAAGCTGCGCATGCGCTGAAGACTGCATGTAACAATATAAAGCTCACGATTGCAATTGCGTGTTAGTATTCGACTTCATTGACAGTTTTAAACGATGGCAATATGGTCTCTTACTTCTCAGCTGTTGGCATTCACAATAACTGTTACCTCTTGTACTCTGGTTTCAGGCATTATTGATGACTTTTTATCGGGAAAAAAGGTCAGTTAAAGGTTGAATAAAAAAATTGCAATGTGGATAGTCAAAAGTACAATGTCATATGATAAAGATTTATAGTTAGAGTGGACAAAATATTAATCATTAAATTAAGTTCTTACTTTGCAATTCTTTTTTATTTGATGGTGTTACAATAACTTTTGGACTATAAGAGTTTCTTGACTTTGATGACATAGCCAGTGGTGCTGCTATGTTGTACACATTCAACGACAAAGCATTTTTCACATGCAACTATCATTTCTACCCCAAAGTGAGGTTCAGCTGCTCTGGAAGTATCACTAAGATCAGCTTCTTATCGCAAAACTATAGTTATGGATCTGGTGTCTATGGACCAATCAATGTTCGATTTAGCACCTGGAGAGTGACTCAAGACACTGTTTTAAGAAGAGATAAATTTGATGTGATTGATACAGCAGGATCCTATTGAAATACGTTGACACTTGAAAAAAAACCAAGTCAATATTAACCGTACACAATGGACTTAAAGCACAGCAGGAAAATTCTCTTCAGCAAGGACGACGTGCTTCGTATATCTTCCTTGCACAATAGCCATTCATCAAATGCAATACAACTTGAAGGAGGATGGTCATTAGTGGCAAGATTTTGGAATAGCTACAACTATAGAGAATTCAAGCATTCTTACCTGAAAACAAGTAACGAATTTCCTCTCATTTCAATAGAAACAGGTACTTAAAAATACGTATAATGTACAATGTATCATACAATCATGTATGTATGTATGGCTCTATCTACAGCTAGCTCAGCAGGTTGCATGTGGCATTGTGTATTTCACTATCATCTACAGGATTTGCTAAATTATTATTGCATGACATTAAACAAAGGTCATACTTACTACCTTCATTTTTTTATATACAGACTCCAACTGTTCTCAAGGATTTTTGAAAAAAGATTCCCTCATTAATTTGCTGGAAAACAATCCCAGTTTACAATCAGCATACTCAAGACGCAGTGAAATTGTTGACTATCTTAATAATGGAATGAGCCACACTATTATGATTCCAGAAATGAGATTCAAATCTGGTGGAATTTTAAAGAAATTGACATTTGCAGCCTATTTTAAATACACATACGATAATACACAGTTTTCTAGCACACTTGAATTCATGGTGTTAAGAAGCAATCCAGATAATGATCATACGTACGGTAGTACGTATAGTAGGAATGGGCCNTTATCTTTAATTTATCCATAATCACAGATTTGAAAAGCTTTTTCTGTATCATGCATGCAGGCAGACCATAGACATACATGTGTTATCTAGCTATATTGTGCAATAGATGTAAATATTACAATACCACGCCTTCGAATTTGATTAATTCGAATGTACGGAAAGTGTCCACCATCAGACAGACAAACAGACAAAAATTTGACCAGTTACAAGGCATGCATTGGGCTCGCTTTGGCTCGCCCCAATAATTCCACTTGGCTTTGGAGCTTTCTTTTTCTTTACCTTTTGATTTTGCTGTATTTGGGACCGTGTGTGTGTGTGTGTGTATGTGTGTGTGCATGTGCGTGCATGTGTGTGTGTATGAGCGTGTGCGTGTGCATGTGATTGTGTGTGTGTACTCAATGACATGCTATGCATGACATGTATGTACCTTTCTTCTGAGTTGTAGCTATTGGCTTCTTAGTTTTAGTTTGGTTTTCTGTTCCTGTGTTCCCACTACGGTAGTACTGGGTACACAGGAATGGCACGGATGGCCCATTAGCGTAATACAAATATTCAAGCAAATAACTCTGCAAAAACTGAGCGCTTAGCACTAAAAGGCTTCTTAAGCTACTATTTAGCTCTTTCTCTGTCTAATGAGCCCCACGCTACGCTATTACACTAATGAACCCTCCTGACCATAATTCTAATTTAACAAACTACAATAAATGAATATCTCCCATCCAAGGGTATGTTGACTTTTTCAGTGACTGTGTGTACTAGACTTAGTTAATTGACTATGATGTAACTGTTTGCTTAACAGAGAGTAGCTCTGTTTGAAGGTGATTTTATCCCTACCAATGGAAAAGTACTATACTATACGTATTGGAAGCAGTGAATCTGCTAATCATGCAGATGATAATACCATTTCCTGACTAGAGAATTTCATATTAGACAATCATGACTGGCAACAAAAAATGCCTCTTGGTGTCAAATAAGTGTAGTAGAAAAGGATGCTATTGGTAAGTTGTTATATACATGGACCAGTGGGAGGCAGACCCCCTATTTTGCTCCCCCTAGGTCCAAACACTTCGATGTGGTTGGAGCCCCGGTCCAAAAAATTTATAGCCTATGGACCATCTGGTCCAAATACTGTAGCGCTTGAAGCTATTGTTCCTAGTTGTAGTGTTTGCCCTCCCCCTGGTCACTACAAGCTCCTTCTCAGATACTCTTTGTATTCAGAAGTTTAATGCAGCTAAGACTGCTCTGTCTTAGTTTAAGGCTGTTTTAGGTTGCTTTTAGGCTTTTTAGGAAGAGAATGAGCTAAATAGCCTCTTCAAAAGCTTTTTATAGTGCCAAGTGCTCAGGTTTTGCTGAGCTATATTTGTTTGTATTCTCAGGTGTATTTCAATGCAAAAGTAAGTACAAAAATTAATATCGAACTCAGAAAAGTGGTACATATCAAGGATTGTGATGTCCACACAAAGTTTGATAGTTATGTGACCTCGAATAATTGCATAATTAAGCCTTTTCTCTTTTCATTCCAGGAAGTATGGTTGCCATGGAGATATTAACCCAATATTTGGGTGATGTGTTAATTAAGTTAATTATAACAATTAATATCCCTAGTGCATAATTAATGAGTTATGACAATTTCTAATTAAAGTCCACCATCCTTAAAAATGTCTTTCCATAACTCATTAATTGTGCACTAATTAATTATGTGCTAGGGTGGTTTAATAATTAATTTAATTAACATGTTCACAAAATATTAACTTGATACCATACTTAGAAAATAACTTCCTATTGTCACATGACCACTAAACTCAAGTTGAAGTTGAAAATCAATATATAATTAGTTAAATCACCATACCAAAAAAGTTTTATATTCAATAATGGTCCCTAAGAGCAGATATTCAATTTTTATCTTCAATTTCTTAATTAACACAGTCATACCATAATACACCTGAGTTGCGCTATAATGGACCATCTGTGTCATTCTTGTGTACCCAGTACTAACGTAAACCTAGTTTAAGTATAAACTTACAAGCTTCTTACAGACATTAATAGGCATTGGAGGGTAGCTAGATACACTCAGTGTAGTTAAGGATGCCTCATAAGTTAAGGACGTAATTAAAAACAAACCCTTTTATATTTTAAAACTTGCATTAGTAGACCAAACTTGGTGATCAGCGTATTATTGTTGTATTTGACATAAATTATGAAAATTAAAGTCAAAATAATGTTTGTGGGCGTGGCAACATCACCAAATACATACTTTTGAAAATGAGGATTACTAGCACTCATTGGAGAACATTAATTTTTTGCTTACACATAAAATATCTTAATTGTAAGATATCAGATCTGCCTGGAAATTTGGGTACCTACTGTTCATTCGTAAGATAAGCAATACGCATATATAATTAGGTGTGCAATATTTAGTAACAGCCATATTTTGCTCTGTATCTACACAGCACAAAAAGGCTTAGTTTCCAATTTGTACACTATATTGGGTTATGTACATGAACAAGTAGTTTCCCAGAGTTTATGAAATTGAGTTCATTTCACAAGTGGTGTGCAAGTAGTGCACAAGACTGACAAGAGTGTACAAATTGGAAACTCTTGGGAAATGAACCATTTTCATGCTGTGCTACCAAACGATATTTCTGGGACCAGGCAGATTCAAAATCTTAATAATAAATACAATATTCTTACAAAATATGACTATCTAGAAAAT
Source organism: Tethya wilhelma (assembly GCA_964030475.1). Taxonomy (NCBI): domain Eukaryota; kingdom Metazoa; phylum Porifera; class Demospongiae; order Tethyida; family Tethyidae; genus Tethya; species Tethya wilhelma. Next base: position 11,146,401 of record CAXIPT010000003.1, on the reverse strand, counting down.
AGTCCTATAGTGATCCTCATTCTTGCTTAAAGGTATTACAATGCAGCCATGCTCCTACCCCACCTTCTAAGGTCACATGACACCAAAACTTTAAAGTGTGGTGGATCAACATTGTGTTTTGGGGAAAATATCTTATATTTTTATCAAATACATTCCATAAAATCTATATTTTTGCCCATTTTAAGGTTAGTGTATTTTGAGTGGGTGGAGATTTTGCTAGAGCTGATTTAATTAGTGGATCGTGAAGGGGTGTGTCCAAGATTACTATATCAA
>CAXIPT010000003.1:11135400-11145910 GCA_964030475.1 Tethya wilhelma | reverse complement strand
AAGAACACTACCACAAGGCACCAAACTCTCATACCACAAAATCACAAGCATGCAATCTCATCAGGCAAATTATATGTAGTCAGACCAAACTACAAGAGTGTCTGAGTCCTCTTAAGCTTCATCCTGGGGACTCCTCTCTCATAATACAGTGAGGAACTTAAGAATGGCACACACAATCATTCTTATGAACTGGCTATTCAATGCATGGGACAGAATCTGTGCAACTCCTTTCACTCCACTGATTGACACAACCTATACACAATCTTTGCTGACCATGCTAGCAGGTCCATGCATGGGCACGCTCTATTGGGGAATGGGAAATTAATTGATTTTGCAATCACCTTGCTTGGGAGATCCACTTCAGCTTCATGATTCAACAGAGCCTCCACTATGTCCTTGTGTCCTTCCTGACTAGCAAGATGGAGGGGAGTGGCACCACCCTGTAGTGAATGGAACACAATGTGTAATTCTTGACAATGAGTAAACCAATTCATAAACACTCCCACAAACAACAGCTATGGATGAGCTACCACTACAGGAAATAGGCACCATATGATGTGAGGATTGAAACTAGTAATCAGACCTTGATTGCATGTACTCATACGATCGTCACACAATACACATAATATTATCAGAAGAATACTAGACATGCCATGGTGCTCAAAGACACTCCAACAAAATATCAACCATTGTGAACCATGACTTAATCTTAGTATAGTTGTTCATAAACTAATGGTTGCATGGTGTGATGATGGAATGTGGGATGGAACATGCATGCACTGTTAACACAAGAAAGCTCTACTGTCTCTGAAGAAAGAAATATCTTGGCTAAATAGCCATTGCAAATATCTCTTTTAGACATGCCTATACTAATGTATAGTAGCGATATATATACATCATGATTTTTTTATACCTTGTTTTGTGTATTGACCTTTGCATCTCTCTCTATTAACAGCTTCACAGTGTCCAAATGTCCTCTTCCACTTGCATCAGTAAGAGGATAGTTACCAACGTCATTCTATATACAAGTATATAAAACAGAGATATTACATGCATAATTATAGGGTATAAACTAAACTATAGAGGGACTGAAGGCAACAATGAAGGGACGTACACTCAATTCGCACTGTTGATTGACATTGGCTCCATGGTCAATGAGCAGTCTTGCCACATCTGTTCTACCAGCACGTGATGCAGCCCAAAGAGGAGTGGCACCATTCTGTGGAGTGAGAACACAACACAATATGAAGACACCGATGGTGCACAAGTCTAGGTTTATTCAACTAGATATGATAGTGCACTTATATATGCATACTAACAGGCTATAGCTTAAACATGCATGCATGTACTCTTGATAATATCTATATAGTGCAAAAGTCCATCATAGCCCAGTATAGAGTTTAAGCCTCAAACTGATCCACCAAGCCTGAGGCCAAGATAACCTCTAGTATTATATGCTTATACATATAAAACAGACCATGCAATCACTATCTATAGGTTGCCTAGCAACATTAGCTGACCTACAGCAACAGTAGCATGGATCTGCATGGTGATGCATCAAAACTGATTTAACATGAATTCTACATAATGCACACTTGATCAATAGGTGTGACCACGAAGCAAAACACTCAAATAAATGCAAAAACTTCAAATCTCAGCAACTACATGGAACATTTTAAAGAGCAAAAATTTTATTTAGCAAACCTACAAATGTATAACCTCGTTCCCAGGCTCCTCCTTCGCGAATATTTTCTTCGAAAATAAGGAAGGAGAGAGCCTGGTACCAGTAGTCACGTGAGTGACGTACTGTTTTACGTAATTCAAGTTAGTTAGCAAAAGAAAGTTTCCTGGGAGCGACCGCAAACAGAACAGAACAAAAGAATGCTTGAAAAAAACTACCATTTGCTTTTTAAAAGTCATTTCTTGTGTGCCAAGAGTTAAGATGTACTTCCCAAAAAGGGTTTGTGATCGTTGCTTTTGTTTTGCACCTTGGTTTGGTCAGACTGAAAGATCGAGACTGGACACAGAACCAAAAATGCTGATTCAGAGAGACTGCACAGTAAAAACGGATGTGTCAAAATGACACGTGTTCATTTCTTACTCATGTGTCAAATGTAAAAAGTGTGTTAAAATAGCACACTTAGCTATAAATGGTGTGTCAAATGCCTAAAAGTATGTCAAAATAACACACTTAACAAATTTGACACATGAGTAAACGTCTAGTGTGTAATTTTAACTCAGAGATCTATGTTAATTACACACACTGCAGTGTTACTTTAGCTCAACAACTGTGCTAAATCCATACAAGCAATTTAGGCATTATCCGGTCTGTTAGGACACAATTTAGGCTATAGTAGCTGTTCAGTAATCAAAGCATTCAATTGTGTATTCATTTTTATGACTCATTGGCCAAACAAGATGACTTCTGGTAAAAAGGCAATACAATGAATACCTAGCAAGATCCTAAGAAGCTTCTACATCATTCTTTTCCAACCAGGACCGAAAGACAAACTGCTTTCAAGAGATTTTCAGCTCCCACAGCCCAAAACAACACAAAACTAAGATTTATTCTAATTAAAGCCCAACGTAAATACTATAAAAATCATTCGGTTTTGCGCATGCTCAGTAGTCATTTTTCAATCTTAGAGACAGCTGCCACAAAGAGAACTTTGTTTTTTTGTGAAGACAAGAAAAAAGACTGTGAAATGAGTTGTGAGGAGTTATTTCTACAAAAAGAGAAACGCTAGAGTTGATAGAAGATGGAATTTACGGTAAGAAGTGAGATATCAACTTTTTTGTGGTGTGATGAAAGTTTGTAAATAAAACTATGATTTGTTTTGCCAGATAAAAGATTGTAGACGTGCCAAAGACGAAGTACAGTTACAGCACCTGTGAGTCTAACAACAAGAAGCTTGAAATCATGGTGTTTTTACGGTCCTGCAGTAATCTCAGTTGAAACCCCCTCTGAATCTGAAGGTCAGTCAAAATTCGGCTTTATGCTGAGTCCTCTTGTTTGTTATAAGCCTTGATTTTCATCTATTTATTAGACTTTCACCAGACCTACCTCATGAAGTTTGTTCAAGCCTGGCAAGATGATCAAGTCAAGTGTGCTGACTCTATGGTTTCTTATTTGTCTAAATATTCCATAGATACCACTGTGTTCATATTTGCTGATGTTGTTTCAGTTCTGGAGTATTTTCTTTGTGATTCAAAATTGTTTTTATAAAGAAAAGTAAAATTTTAGCGCAGAAAAAGCAAGCAATAATATGACACACTTGCCTGATGACCTGCATGCTGTTTCAACACAGTTCAAAGTTGACATGTATGTAGGTGTGTCAAAAAATGGACAAATAATTGACACGCGAACGCGTGTCATTTTGACACGCTTGTTTTTACTGTGTGCCATTTATCTGTTGCTTCTTGGACTATCTTTGGAGACTACTGGCTGTTTTTTTCTTGTCTATTCCCATCGTCTTCTACGTCTAGCTCTCTCAGAGCTCGTAGATACGCAAAATTTTTTCCAACATCAACTGACTGGAACACGTATGTGACGCATTTTAGATAAAGCGCGTATAATGCTGAGTAGGCTCACGTCTACCAGACGTCTACACTGTACGTCACTCACGTGACTACTGGTACCAGGCTCTTTCCATCCTTATTTTCGAAGAAAATATTCGCGAAGGAGGAGCCTGGGAACGAGGCTAACAAATGGATACTATAGCAATTTTGTCAATACAGATGCCATTATCAAGATTTTGATGGGACAACTTGCAAATTGATAGAAACACACACACAAAACTACTCTAATCCTCAGCACCTCCTTTGCATGTGCCGAGGCTTAAAAACACTACAATTAACATGAACATGCAGAAGACTATAACAACAATGATTAGTGTTTAAACTGGAGAGAGAGGATCATTCCATTCATCAATCACTTCAAATTCCTTACAACCATCACCGTAATGGGTGTGTACAATAGTGGGGGACATGCTCATGAATATTCATAAGTACTACCAAGTGGGAAGCTGGATCAGTGTGACAGAGTAGGCTCAGAGGTTGGGAGGACACAATGTGGATGGGTGCACTACGTAATGAAACACGAACAATCAGAGAGATTGGGCTAGTGGGCTTGCCAACATGGAATACAGTGCATGCGAGTGTATAACCTATCATCATAATCCATTCCCTGCTACACTATCATCATCACCATACAGACACTGACAGACACTATACACATTCTCTACACATTTCTTCACAGCAAAAGGACCCTCTCTGTTGTGGCACATTCCTTCAATCACTATACATATCACATACACTCACCTTGTTTGGGAGGTCCACTTCAGCTCCATGATTCAACAGAACCTCCACTATGTCCTTGTGTCCTTCCTGACTAGCCATATAGAGTGGGGTGGTACCATCCTGTAGTGAATGGAACAAAACATAAATATTCATGAGTGAATGAGTAAAGAACACTACCACAAGGCACCAAACTCTCATACCACAAAATCACAAGCATGCAATCTCATCAGGCAAATTATATGTAGTCAGACCAAACTACAAGAGTGTCTGAGTCCTCTTAAGCCTCATCCTGGGGAGTCCTCTCTCATAATACAGTGAGGAACTTAAGAATGGCACACACAATCATTCTTGTGAACTGGCTATTCAATGCATGGTGCAGAATCTGTGCAACTCCTTTCACTCCACTGATTGACACAACCTATACACAATCTTTGCTGACCATGCTAGCAGGTCCATGCATGGGTACGTAGTATAGAGAATGGAAAATTAATTAATTTTGCAATCACCTTGCTTGGGAGGTCCACTTCAGCTCCATGATTCAACAGAACCTCCACTATGTCCTTGTGTCCTTCCTGACTAGCAAGATAGAGGGGAGTGGCACCATCCTGTAGTGAATGGAACACAATGTGTAATTCTTGACAATGAGTAAACCAGTTCATAAACACTCCCACAAACAACAGCTATGGATGAGCTACCACTACAGGAAATAGGCACCATATGATGTGAGGATTGAAACTAGTAATCAGACCTTGATTGCATGTACTCATGCGATCGTCACACAATACACATAATATTATCAGAAGAATACCAGACATGCCATGGTGCTCAAAGACACTTCAACAAAATATCAACCATTGTGAACCATGACTTAATCTGTCCATACACTAATGGTTGGTGTGGTGATGGAATGTGGGTTGGAACAATTTACTGTTGACAAAAACACAAACTGTATGTGAAGTATATCCTTGCATGGTTTTTCATGGAGGGATAGTCATTTTAGATCTCACATGAACTAATGTTGTTTCTACACCAGACTCTATGACCTAATACAGATGTTTATAAAATAATATAGATCGGGAACTATAAAAAATTACGCTGATGACCTTTACCAAGGAAAATAAAACTCGGCAAAAGCTTATTAATTTTGCATGGCGATCTATCTCTGAATTATCTACAACAACGAAAATTAAACTATGCATGAAAATTTAACAGACGAAATATTTTACCAACAAAAATTTTCTAATTTACGTTATTTATTGTACCTTGTTCTGTCCATTGATGTTAGCACCTCTGTCTATCAACAACTTGACAGTGTCCAGATGACCTCTAGCACTGGTTTGTACAAGAGGAGGGTAGCCAAGATCATTCTGTATGTGAATTTATGCACAAATGAAAACATTGTTGGAATAGACTGAGATACAGTACCTAATTACTGACAATCAGACCCTGTACAAGCTTAATATGCTCAACCTATAGGGTTATATACCGACTATATATAGTCCATGCATCATGGATAATGTAGCAATTAAAGCTTAAATAGCTCCTATTCAGTGAGTAAGAAAATAATCCCATTCCATGCACATACATGTAAGATGATTTACATCTCTTGGTCTGTTGACATCAGCTCCATGGTCTATCAACAATGCTGCAATGGCAGTGTGACCATAATGACATGCCCTCCACAAAGGAGTCAAGCCACTCTGTGGGGGAAACAAGAGAGAGAGTTTAGACATGCCACACCCATCAGGGTACCCTAACATTCACTGTCAATGCTTACCATGACTGGTATAGCAACTTTACTTTACCTCATCCTCAATGTCAACATCACTCTCATTAGCTAGGAGTGTCTTGGTCACCTCAGTGTACCCTCTCCAGGCAGCCTCAATGAGAGGAATGGGACTCTGAAAATGAAACAAACAATTGATAACAACAGAGAGAGCATCACTAACACCCACTGGCCAGGTGCCACTACAAGTACCTAGCATACAAAGTTTGAATGAACCAACGAGTATAACCACCAAACAGCCAATGCTACACATGTGCATGCAACTAACTGGCCACTTGCAACTTCACTGACAATCAATAGATTTAGATGGACCATTGGTATAGAGTAGCTACGATCCTGGGAGGTAAAGGACTAGGATTTACCTTCAGAAGACTCTGATAGCTCCTCATATCGATGCCATCAATTGTCAAGGCTGTTATCAGTGGTAAGTGCTCCAACGTTAGAGATGCTACGAAGCTGGTGGTGAGGACTCTAGGAAGGGACAGTGTCACAATCACACTACCAGTAAATGAATTGTTTAGGCGTATGTCTGGGGGTTGTAAAACTGAGGAACAAGCCATTTCTCTACGGAAGTTAAGCAAATCAGCTAGGGTGCATTGTTGTGGGCTAATGTTGAGTGTGGCTATAACTTTAGAGAAGTCAGGAGGTATGTTTCTTTTAAACGCAGGAAAGTTGGAGACATTAGTAGAAGCACAAAACTCTTGCAAGTCTCTAGAATAATCTGACATTTCTTCCTTCAAAGATGAATCACCTAAATTACTGACTACTAGCTGCAGCAAGTCAGCATTCAAATAATCCCAATAGTTGCTAAACTTTCCGAGAATCGTGGATACACTCCTTGCTTCTAAAATAATTTCAATTGAAAATGCACTAGGAAGCAGCTCTTTCAAATTTGGGAGGTATGCCACATCGAAGCGAAAGGAATCAAGAAAATCGGGATCTTTTGATTCTTTCTTCACAAAAGACTTAACAGTTTTCTTCACAAGCTCTGAAAACCGTTTGTTCAGCGAATCAATCTTTTTTTGTATATCTACACTATCAGTGTCTGCAGTAGCTATCGATGGCTGCTGGTGGGTCTGGACCTGATGAAGGCATTCACCTGGAAGGGTAAAAGGATAAAAATGAGTATAAGTACTCATTTTATCAAGCTGATATAGATGGGCTGAGCAAATAAGAAGTGCTTTGATATGCATAAGACAAATACTATTATGTATAATGAGGAATTTTTGCTACAAAAATTTCATCAAACATATAACTTGGTATGAAAGGGGTTGAGATATATGTACAAATTAGCATTCTGTAAACTTGGTGAAATACTTTACAGCTTCATGCAGTAGGCGGTTCATTAACCTTTATATGCGCACGTACTCTGAATTGATAACCTCCTTGGAAAATGAACTATATCTGCTGAATTCTATTGGAAGTAAAGGAGCTAAAATGGATCTCAATATATTAGTTTAGGAATCAGCTACTTACGAAAAAAATTTTCCCATAAATTTCTACCTGAAACGAAAATGCGAAAACTCACTAGAAAACTTCCCGCCATACGATAGTCATGTAATAAAAGTAAACATGCATATAATATGTACTCACTAAAAGTAGTGGAGAGGGTCTCACACACATCCTTCAACCACACCTCCTCTTCTAAAGATTCCACTATACTGGGAAACTTCTCAGGAGAGGCAGACAAGAGGGCACGTATACAGACCACCAGCTCCAGAGCCTTTGCTTCCTCTGTGAGAGACTGCAGTCGTAACTTACTGGTAATTGTAGAAGGGAGGAAGCCCCTGGCAATTAGAGTGGTAGCGACGCTGATAGGATCGATTTGGAAAATGAGGACCAGCTTCTTGGTGCACCTATCAAATGCAGTTACTTCAGGTGTCTCCATTGTGAGGGATGAGCATCAACTCCTACAATAGAATCAAGAGGGTATTAATTAGGAAGAGGTAGGCCACACTTAGGCATTGTGATAGTAGTGGCACATGTTACATGTGCTTGTCAAAACAACTGGTACACTACAGTAGTATAGAAGTCATAGGACTGTGTAAACAACAATGTTTTTATAGGCTTACACATGACATTGTGTGTGACAACATAATATCACACAATAATTATATATGCATATATACTATACATGATTCACCATCATGTATTAATCAATAAGACAATGGCCTGTGTCTTATGGACCAAAACTCTACGATAGGAAGTCCATCGGTAGACCCACCCTCAGGCATTGCATCAATCTACACACCAGTCATTAAATTTTAAACTAAGTTATCATCATCGTCAGGAGCTTATGAGTGCTGCATGAGCTCCTGTCATCCTGTCTGTCTGTCTTGTCATCGTATATTCCCCCCTAATCCCCTTCATGTTGAAATGTAAGATACTCTTGACATCTTGTAGCCTTTTGTCACCAATGGACCAGTTGGTATATGTGCCAAGTGGGTTGAACAACATGAGCATTAACTGTATAATAATGACCTTCTTAGATGCCTAATGAGGTCATAGGGAATGATAATCATGTTGGAGTCAACGCAGTCCTCCCCCCTTGATAACTAACCTAGCTCAATCACATTGTGGACACACTTCATCTGAAAACCATTCTTATTATAATTGTCTGCTCACTTTTCAACTAATTTACACCAATATGTTCCATCTGGTCATGATGAAATGAGGTAGCTACAGCACATCAAATGCGGAATAGATATCATGTCTTATTTAAATTGAAAGGCAGCAAAGGACAAGAGGAGGCGATTCACAAACTTTAAACAAGAATTCTCGATAATTATGTGTTTGCTATCTTCAGCCAACACATTTGTAGTCACATGACTAAAACAAGTGATTGGTTGATAAGTAATAATTACCATTAATTACTCTAATTGAGTAATTGGAGGGTACTAATTAACATTTGAGATTCAGCCACAAACAAAAACCAGACAGGCCACATTCACTATACAGTATGTTCATCCCTATATACTGTCACATGATTTCACATATACCATGCTCTCTCCCTGTCATTCCCATTCATCAGCTCATGTGTGTGTGTGTGAAACCATCCCTGAGGAGAGAGCCTGGGAGGCTAACTTATAACATGGTTAATAAGCCTGGTATAGTGATGCTAGCCCTGTTTCCAAGCTCTCCTTTGACCTTTCACTCATGGAAGGGAGAAGGGGAGCCAAGTATCTGAAATTATATGCAAGATGTCAACAGGCCGTTGCTATAGAGCCAATGGGAGGGCACGGTGGTTAGAAAACACAATGATGCAGCTGGTTGGCCTCAACTTGACATTAGTCTAAACTAGTAATGGTCATCAAAGAAACACAATCAAAAAGGTAATGACTACTAGATTACAGTAGCTAGCTAGTAGGCTGGGGATGGAGACAAACTTGAACTTTGAATGTAACTAATTATTCCTGAGAAATGCCTCAGTCTGCCTGTTTTGAATGAGAGATTAGTCACTCAGATTACAACAAATAAATATGTCTCAACCGTCCAACATGGACTAGGCTAGACAAGAATTCACCCAGACTAGGATTCACCCTGGACTTGCCAGGCCAGACTACACATATTGGTATGCTAGGCCTATGGAGAACTAAACAATTTTACTAAGTTTACTTTACAGAACCTGTTGAATCAAGTTACTTCATTTTAGTTAGCACTCATTATCAGTACCTGACTGTACTACCACACATCCCTTCTTTCATGTTCCATGGACTCACCTTCAAAAAGTTCAGCGCTGCAGTGAGCTGCTGGCTAGCTCAGCACAACTGGTGATATAACAACAGATTTCTCACAGGTCTGATTCTCTTCTTTCTTCTTTAGGAGACACAAATATGAAACAAAAACTCTTCTGTCTGTCTGTTCTCCTGGCCAAACAAAGGCGTTTCGCGTTCTTAGCAGAGTCACGTGAGTTTTGACGTGGGTGGGGCTCAAAAGTATTCATGACTATATACATGATCATGACTCGTGGTATAAAAATCATTTTCTCACAATCAGACAGTAGTCTCTGACATGCTATAGCTGGTCCTACAGTTTTTTTACATAAAAGTAGAGAAATTCCCATGATTAACTCATGGGAAGATTTTACGTGACCTGTCCCATGGGTTAATCATGGGGGAGTTTTACGTCACTTCTACCCTGATTCAATCATGGCACAATTTTACGTAACATGGAAAACATGACCACAATTGTATGGTGCATTATTTATATGGGAAGATTTTACGTCAGTACTTTGACCTCACATAAAAGCTCCCCATATAATATAGCTTTCTATACTCAAACATGTGGGGATGCTTTAGTCAAGAACTTTGACCTCACGTAAAATCTCCCCATTTAATACCATTGGCAACTAATGTGGCCACATTTTACACCAAATACATCTCACTCGAAAGAAGTGTCCTTTGACCTCACGTAAAATCTCCCCAT
>CAXIPT010000003.1:11117909-11135333 GCA_964030475.1 Tethya wilhelma | reverse complement strand
AAAATGAAGTAGTCATGTGCCCGAAATTGAGACATGCCTTGTTCCAATACTTTTTAGAGCACTGCCCATTCCTACACTGTTAATTTTTTTGAAATTTTTGCTACTTGTTCATTCACTTTTTTCAACACTACAGTGTGAAGACTGTTAGAGACTGGTTAGTCCCTACAAAAAGCTTGAGTAGCAGCTATATATGCATTGTAATGCTAGAGTAACTAATGCGCATGCGCGTTAAATGCCACGTGGCTAGATGAGTGACCTTTGAACTCTATCTACAAGAAGATTGCTACGTTGAAGTACGTGAATTTTTATGCTAAGTTTCAAAGCTTTCTAGTTTTTGTTTAGGCATATTTGTGATAAAAACGAGTATCAAGGAATGTAGTTCCCTTGAAAAGGGCTAACCTTGTGCTGTCAAAGTTGGCTCCACACTTTCTGGTTCTCTGGAAACCGTGTTCAAGTAAGTCAGTCAGTACGTACGTACGTACGTACGTAAGTACGTTAGGAGAACAAAAGTGGCACTGTTGTGGCTTCCCACTAGCGCTCTCTACGAGTGTCCAGTAAAGTTTCTGTGTGTTTTAGGTCTTGCATGCAGTTGGTAATCTGTTGGGGAGAGACTTTGAGCAAGTTTGAGGGCTTAACTTTATTATGCTAGATTTTTATGGTGATAAACATTTTGTATTGGGTCTATGAGACATGTGGTCCATTCCTACTATACGTACTACCGTACGTATAATACAGTGAGGAACATAAGAATGGCACACACAATCAACCTTGTGAACTGGCTATTCAATTGATGCATGGTGCAAAATCTGTGCAACTCCTCTTACTGATTGACACAACCTATACACAATCTTTGCTGACCATGCTAGCAGGTCTATGCATGGGCACACAGTATTGGGGAATGGGAAATTAATTAATTTTGCAATCACCTTGCTTGGGAGGTCCACTTCAGCTCCATGATTCAACAGAACCTCCACTATGTCCTTGTGTCCTTCCTGACTAGCAAGAGAGAGGGGAGTGACACCACCCTGTAGTGAATGGAACACAATGTGTAATTCTTGACAATGAGTAAACCAGTTCATAAACATTCCCACAAACAACAGCTATGGATGAGCTACCACTACAGGAAATAGGCACCATATGATGTGAGGAGTGAAACTAGTAATCAGACCTTGATTGCATGTACTCATACGATCGTCACACAATACACATAATATTATCAGAAGAATACCAGACATGCCATGGTGCTCAAAGACACTCCAACAAACTATCAACAATTGTGAACAATGACTTAATCTGTTCATACACTAATGGTTGGTGAGGTGATCGCGGCAATGGGGGTTGGAACAATTTGCCTATTGACACAAAACTAAGCTTCACTGTCCTTAAAATTAATTAGGAATTACTCTTGGTTTTTAGTGGAGGAACAGCCATAATGAAATATCTTTAGATCCCTCATTGCATTAAGAGTACTGATGTTCATACCTTGTTCTGTCCATTGATGTTAGCACCTCTGGCTATCAACAACTTGACAGTGTCCAGATGACCTCTAGCACTGGGTTCTATCAGAGGAGGACTGCCAACATCATCCTGTATGAGACCATGTGAAGTTATGAACACGTTAAAGACTGAAATACATGCATGCATGCAGTACCTTATTACTGACAATCAATACATGTACCAAAACTTTTTAAAATTTAAATAACTCCTAGATACCACATTAAAGTACTCTTCAAATTTGTAAGGAGGAAAAAACTATGTGCACATTTAGATGACTTACGTTTCTTGGTCTGTTGACGTCAGCTCCATGGTCTATCAATAATGCTGCAATGGCAGTGTGACCATAATGACATGCACTCCACAGAGGAGTTGTACCACTCTGTGGGGGAAACAAGAGAGAGAGTTTAGACATGCCACACCCATCAGGCTACCCTAACATTCATGTCAATGCTTATCATGACTGGTATAGCATAGATTATATAGACTACGTACACAGGATTGGAAACGGAGGTCACATGACAGTATAGTCCCATAGTTAACTCGTGAAGCCTTCCGCATTGTTAATTTTTGGTCATTTTTTGTTGAGTAAAATTGATTGTACAAGGAAGGCTGCTTTTCTTTCAAAAAACTCACTCCTCGTACAAGCCAAGAGGAAAAGTAAGTTGTAGAAGTAAAGTCCAATATTTGAACTAACGTTTTCATAAAAAAATGCTGCTTTACTGGTTTCAATAGCTAATTTCTAGGCGCTCAAAATTGGACCACTTACACTACTTTTTTTCTCCCTCTCCTGTTGGCTGTACGCTTTATCAATGTGAGCTAGCTGTTGCCATGTCTCGAGAAGGTCTTAGTATATGCCCTTAGCCATACTATAGATCATGATTCTCTTGGTCTGTTGTTCATCAGCTAAGACTGGACAAAGCCGTGTTTTGACCAATTTTGCTATCAAAACTTATCACCCATCTCCCAGCTGTCTCAATGCAGTAGAGCCAATTTATGCACTATCAACTCAAGCACTAATACAAACTATATGCTCTTCTGGGCAGTTTGAAGGAATATACCTATCAGAGAAAGAACTGTGGGTTGAAAATGAGCAGCATGTCATGTACTGTTCTGATAAAGCTGTATACACACAGAACTAAAAACTTCTCAAGCGCATGCAATACGCGGTTGCAAACATTTTAGTGGCTATTTATGAATTATTTTTATCTTTTGAGGGTCGTCTTGTAGCTGCTGTTTGTTGGTTTTTGACTTCTCTAGAAAAAACTAAGCTGCAAAATTGACAATGCCAAGTGCATCACTAAAATGTGTCATATGACCTCAGTTTCCAATCCTGGGTATACGTATGTCTATATAATCTATGGGTATAGCAACTTTAGTTTACCTCATCCTCAATGTCAACATCACTCTCATTAGCTAGGAGTGTCTTGGTCACCTCAGTGTAGCCTCTATCAACAGCCTCAATGAGAGGAATGGGACACTGAAAATGAAACAAACAATTGATAACAACAGAGAGAGCATCACTAACACCCACTGGCCAGGTGCCACTACAAGTACCTAGCATACAAAGTTTGAATGAGCCAACGAGTATAACCACCAAACAGGCAATGCAACACATGTGCATGCAACTAACTGGCCACTTGCAACTTCACTGACAATCAATAGATTTAGATGGGCCATTGGTATAGAGTAGCTATGATCCTGGGAGGTAAAGGACTAGGATTTACCTTTAGAAGACTCTGATAGCTCCTCACATCGATGCCATCAATTGTCAAGGCTGTTATCAGTGGTAAGTGCTCCAACGTTAGAGATGCTACGAAGCTGGTGGTGAGGACTCTAGGAAGGGACATTGTCACGATCACACTACCAGGAGTGGCGCTGTGTAATCGAATATTAAGCGGCTGGATATCAGAATTCTGAGCAATTTTCTGTCGGTATTCAAGTAAATGTGCAATGGTACATTCATCTTTACTGATATTGAAAGTTGCTATAACGGCTGAAAAGTCTGGAGGTATTTTCAACTCCCAGGAAGGAAAGCTGGAGACGTTAGTAACAGCACAAAAACTCCACAAGTCGCTTGTATAGGCTGTCATTTCTTCTTGAAGATCAGAGCTCCCAAAATTAGCTATGATTGTCTCTAGGAGTTCGCAATTTAGAAAATTCCAGAATTTGCTGAACTTTGCAAGAATCAAGGAGACACTTTCGGCTTTTAAGATACTTTCAGTGGAAAATGTGCTTGGAACTAGTTGTTCCAAATCTGGAAGAAAAGCCAAATCTACACGAAACGACTCTAGAAATTCAGGATCCATAACTTCTTTCTTCATACACGACTTGACTGTTCTCTTCACAAGTTCTGAAAACCTCTTCTTCAAAAAACCAACTTTTTCTTCAACAATTAGACGAGGTGATTTGGTGTCTGCAGGGGTGTGGTCTCCACGTCCAGCACTATCAGTGTCTTGCTGAGGTAGAGCTATAGTTATGTTAGAAGTGGCTTCACCTATGGACTGCTGCCGGGTCTGGACTTCCTGAAGACACTCACCTGGAAGGGCAAAATTACGGCATGGATGGGTCATTCAATCAAGAAGTACCCTCACATAATAAAAAAATACTGTTACAGTATTAAAAGAATCATCAATTTGATGAAAGTAACAAGGTACTCACTATAAGTAGAGGAGAGGGTCTCACACACATCCTTCAACCATGCCTCCTCCTTTAAGATGGCAATAACTGTTGCAAGTTTTTCAGGAGAAGAAGCTACTACTGCACGTATAGAAGACAGGAGCTCCACAGCCTTTGCTTCAGAAGTCACTCCTTGCAGCTGCATCTTATCAGCAATGGTGTGAGGTATGAGTTCACTTGAAATAAATGTTACTGATAATTTGAGAGGATCCAATTTGAAGAGGGAAGTCAACTTTTCAGAGCATCTGTCAATGGCCCTGAGTTCTGGTGGCAGTGACTCCATTGTGACTGATTGAGATGTCAACTCCTACAATGGAACAAACAAAATTAAAGTAGAACAACACTATTAGTTAGTGTATTCTGAACCAGCTTTTAAACACTCAACAGGGCTAATTTATGAATGGCAGTGAGATGGCTGGCTAGACCAGTTTGAACTGGTAATAGTCATCGCACCACTGTACCAGTACACCCTATAATGAAAAGCACCAAGGTGCTAAAGCCTCGGCGCAGAGGAGGTAGTCAGTCAGCAATTGAATCCATCAGCGATACTTGCTCATCATGCTTGTGCATGATGGCACTGTCCAAACTAAGAACTATTTCTTGGAATGGTATTTGTAGCAAGTGAACCAGATGAGCTATATTTAGCAGCTATGCCATCCACTCATAGATATTTATCCATGATGCAATTGAATGCCCATGCAGCTGTTGTCAAACAGCTATATAGCCTGGCTATCAAGGTCTAGCTGGACTACCAATGNTACTTTACTTTCTTGCCAACATGGAATACAGTGTATGTGAGTGTAACCTATCATCATAATCCATTCCCTGCTACACTATCATCATCACCATACAGACACTGACAGAAACTATACACACTCTCTACACATTCCTTCACAGCAAAAGGACCCTATAACTCTCTGTTGTGGCACATTCCTTTAATCACTATACATATCACATATATACTCACCTTGTTTGGGAGGTCAACTTCAGCTCCATGATTCAACAGAACCTCCACTATGTCCTTGTGTCCTTTCTGACTAGCCTGATGGAGTGGGGTGGTACCATCCTGTATAGTGAATGGAACAAAACATAAATATTCATGAGTCAGAACTCTACCACAAGGCACCAAACTCTCATACCACAAAATCACAAGCATGCAATCTCATCAGGCAAATTATATGTAGTCAGACCAAACTACAAGAGTGTCTGAGTCCTCTTAAGCCTCATCCTGGGGAGTCCTCTCTCATAATACAGTGAGGAACTTAAGAATGGCACACACAATCATTCTTGTGAACTGGCTATTCAATGCATGGTGCAGAATCTGTGCAACTCCTTTCACTCCACTAATTGACACAACCTGTACACAATCTTTCCTGACCATGCTAGCAGGTCCATGCATGAGCACACATGTAGTATTGGGGAATGGGAAATTAAAACAATCACCTTGCTTTGGAGGTCCACTTCAGCTCCATGATTCAACAGAACCTCCACTATGTCTTTGTGTCCTTCCTGACTAGCAAAATTGAGGGGAGTGTTACCATCCTATAGTGAATGGTACAAAACTGTTACATTAACAAAATACAAATATTCACGAGTCATGCCACTATAATTATTACAAGACATACACAATT
This sequence comes from Tethya wilhelma, assembly GCA_964030475.1. Taxonomy (NCBI): domain Eukaryota; kingdom Metazoa; phylum Porifera; class Demospongiae; order Tethyida; family Tethyidae; genus Tethya; species Tethya wilhelma. The sequence goes on along the minus strand of CAXIPT010000003.1, from coordinate 11,129,529 downwards.
TGTTCCCTGCATACTTCCACTATCGATGGTGATAGGCATACCTATAGAGTACCTTGTTCTGTCCATTGACGTTAGCACCTCTGTCTATCAACAAATTGACAGTGTCCAGATGACCTATAGCACTAGCTGGTATAAGAGGAGGGTTACCAACATCATTCTGTATGTGCATGAATATAATAATAGAGATGAGAACTGTTGCTTAGACTATACAATATCTAATCACTTGCTATCAATGTATCCAAACACAAGTTGACCTATAGGTCTACGTATACAGTGACCAATATTAATATTCAACACAGATATTGATATGAAATACGTATGTATACTGAGAACATTCAGTGTTAGTTAAACTACACCATGCATGCATCAAAGAAATGCATCATACACTGCATGGTACATCCAGTATGATAATGGTGCTCAAGGTGCTTGAGTATCTCCCCACACTTGGCAGGTACTTTGCACTCACATTGTACTGTATAGCAGGAAATTTTCGCAGGGTTCAAATTTTCGTGATTTTCGCGGTGACGACCTGACTGCGAAAAAAAGAACTGCGAAAATTTGAACAAGTCTCTCGAATAGTGCTTGCGCACGTACGTCATTGCTGAACGTAGATTCCACGAAAAAACGAACTAGCGTTCCTATACATGCTTTATCACGAAAATTTGGACCAGTGAAAATTTCCCGCTATATACGGTATCACAACCCCATTATAGTCAAAACAATACTAATCATGTATCATACTTTCCTGTTTTAAAGCTACACATGCATGCATGTGTCCAAATTAATGTTAGACCATGGAAGACTGGGAGCACAAAGCACATGCATATATCACACAGTATACAGGGCTTATAGTACTTCATAGCACTTCAAAAGCTGAGAGAGATGATGCATACAACAACAAAGTAAAGCAAACAAAATCATTTACTCAAATATTATCATGCGGACCAGGACAAGAAAAGGAGAGCTAGTTACTACAAGGCCTTGGCTCACATAAATTTTGGCTAAAATTGTCAACATGACCCTTATCAATATTTTTTATGTTGGGTCTCAAATTAACGCCTGGTCAGCAACCGCCATTAGTAAATAAATGCCAAGGCTTTTAAACATAGAAATATTCAGCAAGATAATTAACTTACAGCTCTTGGTCTATTGACTTTAGCTCCATTGTCTATCAACAATGCTGCAATGGCAGTATTACCATCATGGCCTGCAATCCACAAAGGAGTTAAGCCACTCTGTGGGGGAAACAAGAGAGAGAGTTTAGACATGCCACACCCATCAGGGCACCCTAACATTCACTGTCAATGCTTATCATGATTGGTGTACAGTGGCGGATCCAGGGGGGGTTCACAGGGTTCCACGGAACCCCCCTTTCAGCTGAGACTTCGCATTATAATTAACTGTGCAGATTGGAAAAGGCCAAGATGGAACCCTCCTTTCAACTTAAAAATATTAAAAGCAACTCAGATCGAATCACGCTGAATATTATCTTTTGTGAAAAATATAGAGTTTCTGTCTTTTTCTAGCTGTTTTTTTTTTTTCCATTCAGGCTTTTTTGGCAAAATTTTAGCTGCACGAGCGCTAAAGGGGCTGGGCTGTTGCAACCGGAAGTGGGCGTGGCTACATAAAATTTTCCCGCGCTCCATGCGTATTGATTAGAACCCCGGCCCCTATTCAATTTCCTAGATCTGCCACTGGTGTAGCAACTTTTCTTTACCTCATCCTCAATGTCAACATCACTCTCGTTAGCTAGGAGTGTCTTGGTCACCTCAGTGTACCCTCTCTTGGAAGCCTCAATGAGAGGAATGGGACACTGAAAATGAAACAAACAATTGATAACAACAGAGAGAGCATCACTAACACCCACTGGCCAGGTGTCACTACAAGTACCTAGCATACAAAGTTTGAATGAACCAACGAGTATAACCACCAAACAGCCAAATTGAATGCTACACATGTGCATGCAACTAACTGGCCACTTGCAACTTCACTGACAATCAATAGATTTAGATGGGCCATTGGTATAGAGTAGCTATGATCCTGGGAGGTAAAGGACTAGGATTTACCTTTAGAAGACTCTGATAGCTCCTCATGGTGATCCCATCTACACTGATGTCCCTCAAAGAAGGTTGGCTGAAGGAGAAAGAACTCACAAAACGGGCTGTGAGGACTCGATCGAGGGACATTGTCACAACGAGGCTGCCTGGAGACGCCCCATGGAGTTGGAAATCCAGTGGCTGTAGATCTGAGGAACGAGCTATTTCTCTACGGAACTCCAGTAGATCAGCTAGGGTGCACTGATGGGGGCTGATGTTGAAGGTGGTCACCACTGTGCTGAAGTCAGGGGGGATGTTCCTCTCAAAGGAGGTGTAGTTAAAAACGGTCGTAATTTTACAAAAATGTTGCAAGTCTTTCACGTAGATTGCCATTTCTTCTTTAAGATCAGAGCTCCCAAAATTATCTATGATTGTCTCTAGGAGTTTGCAATTCAGATAGTTCCAAAATTTGCTGAACTTTGCAAAAATCACGTAGACACTCTTTGCTTCTAAGATACTCTCAGTTGAAAATGTACTTGGAACAAGCTGTTTCAAATCTGGGAGAAAAGCCACATCAAGACGAAAGGACTCGAGAAATTCAGGATCCTTTGCTTCTTGCTTTACACATGACTTGACTGTTCTTTTCACAATGTCCGAAAATCTTTTCTTCAAACCAGTAATTTCTTGATCTACTTTTGATTGAGGGCGTCGTTGGGGCCCTCCTATGGCCACATTACTAGTGGCCTCACCAGTTGACTGCTGCTGGGCCTGGACCTCCTGAAGACACTCACCTGGAAGGGTTAAAGGACAAAAAAAACCAAGCATAATAATTACTATTCTTGTACTAATACTCAATGCACAAGTGTATGGAGACAGAAGAAGGAGGAACATGACTCTCTATGTAAATGCTTTCTATCAGGAAAAATCAATGAAAGTAACTACACATGTCTATGTACTCACTATAAGTAGTGGAGAGGGTCTCACACACATCGTTCAGCCACGCCTCTTCTTTTAAAGATTCCACAATACTGGGTAACTTCTCAGGAGAGGCAGACAAGAGGGTACGTATACAGGCCACCAGCTCCAGAGCCTTTGCTTCCTCTGTGAGAGACTGCAGTCGTAACTTACTGGTAATTGTAGGAGGGAGGAAGCCCCTCGCAATTAGAGTGGTAGCGATGCTGACAGGGTCCATTTGGAAAATGAGGACCAGCTTCTTGGTGCACCTATCAAATGCAGTCACTTCAGGTGTCTCCATTGTGAGGGATGAGCATCAACTCCTATGATAGAATCAAAAGGGTATTAATTAGGAAGAGGCAGGCCACACTAAGGCATTGCGATAGTAGTGGCACATGTTACATGTGCTTGTCAAAACAACTGGTACACTACAGTAGTATAGAAGTCATAGGACTGTGTAAACAACAATGTTTTTACAGGCTTACACATGACATTGTGTGGGACAACATAATATCACACAATAATACATATTTATATGCATACTATACATGATTCACCATTTCACTCATGTATTAATCAATAAGACAATGGCCTGTGTCTTATGGACCAAAACTCTACGATAGAAAGTCCATCGGTAGACCCACCCTCAGGCATTGCGTCAATCTACACACAAGTCATTAAATTTTAAACTAAGTTATCATCATCGTCAGGAGCTTATGAGTGCTGCATAAGCTCCTGTCATCCTGTCTCTCTGTCTTGTCATCGTATATCCCCCCTAATCCCCTTCATATTGAAATGTAAGATACTCTAGACATCTTGTAGCCTTTTGTCACCAATGGACCAGTTGGTATGTGCCGAGTGACAGTGTTGACAACATGAGCATTAACTGTATAATAATGACCTTCTTAGATGTCTAATGAGGTTATAGGGAATGATAATCATGTTGGAGTCAACACAGCCCCCCCCCCCTTGATAACTATAACCTAGCTTAATAACATTGTGGACACACTTAGTCTGGAAACCATTCCTATCTTGTCTGCTCACTTTTCAAAAATGGACTATTAGTCTCGACAGGCCATACAAATCGACGTTCTGAGAGGGGAAAAAGGAATGTCTGGTAAAAGTGGCCCAGTTTGAACTTGTTCATAGTTATAATTTACCCCCATATGTTCTAACCGGTCATGAGGAAATGAGGTAGCTATAGCACATCAAATGGGGAATAGATATCATGTCTTGTTGCCGAGCGCCTTAGCGCGAGGCAGTGTAATCTTGCAGGGCCAAAAATTGTGGAAGTAAAATCCAATTACACATCATCAACACCGGATGAAAACGGGGCCAATTTGGCAAAAATTGTTCCGGTTTGAAACAAGCTAGCTGCATGCTCGTGATCGTGATGATCCTTACCATAATATACGAAACACGTGCGCGCGCACAGCTCGAGATCTCGTGCTACCATAGATATTAGAGACTACGTACCCGGGATTGGAAACGCCCATATATGCTCTAATGTAAATTTGACGAACCGCGCGTGTTGCACTTTTGGGCATTTTTTGGGCATTTTTGGGCAGCTGCCACAATTTGTAAATCTTTGATGCCGTCCCAAGAAAGGAGTGAAATCCAGAACAGAAGCGGCGCCTTTGCTACAGCTAAGATTTCATTGAAACAGGTAAGAATATACTTACTTGGTACTGAAATAATAAAGTGCAAGTACTTACTAGACTATGCATTCCAGGCTGAATTTGTACTAAAGTAGCCGGGAATCTATGAACTATCATTCTTCCTGTACCTCTAACTGCTAAAGAAAACCAACAATAGTAATAATTTTTATGGCATAAACTAGTGCTTTTGATGCTGTATGGAACGGGCTAATGTTGTGTGACATAAAACAAAGGGATGTGATGCAGTGTTGCCATTCAGTATGTAGGTATAGTATAGCTTTATGTAGGACTTTCTGTACCTCTCATGTCCATACTGTTCTTTGGCAGTAGCTTACATTGATTTTTTGTTTGCATTAGGCTATGCTGTATAACCTGGGCAGGGTTTTTATTTGTGAGAATCTTTAGTTTGCAGTTGAAAGCTATGCCACTACATGTACTTATAGTCTCAAATGATTTATTCACCAAGCATCAAGATTGGGTAGATTAGTGTTTGAGGTCATACAGTACTGTTAAACAGCAAGCACTTGAGCTTGTCTTTACTTTTTATTCCAAATTGGCAGGATGGGACACACACATCACCTATCTCTGGTGATAAGAAGTTTATGCCCGGCAAACCAAAGCTAAGCTGCAGTCTCTGATGCCACAGTCCAGGTACATCCTACAGGAACTCTGCCACTTCAAGTCTCCTAGTTCTTTGTCACTTTCAGTCTCTATTCTCTGATCTGTGATTGAATCTGTCATCATAACTGCACTACCTTGCAGTGTTGAAGTTTATGATGTAATTCTTCTTGTATATTCTTATACATGAACAATAATGACATGTTATTGGAAACATTATGACGGTAATAATGCTGCCAACTCGGCCACTAGCACTATCCATACTCAAGCAGGTGCAGTTTGCTTTTCCAGTCCAAAACTTCTGCAAGTCTCTGGAGAATCTTTTCAGTTATTCTATTTAACGCACAGCAAAGCGCAACACGCGTGGATTGTTAATTTCCCTGCGTTTCCAATCCCGGGTACGTAGTCTCTAATATCTATGGTGCTACGTATATATGTAGAATCATGTATGTTATGAGCCGGCATAGACTGCAGAGACATCATTGTGGTACCTTACTAACTGTACAAGAGGTGAGAGCTTAAATACATGGAGTTAGCTGATCAGGTATTCATGGTAGTCCATTTCTTTCGGTCTAATTACTTCAAACGTCGCGCGCGAGGCAATTAACTGCACTCAGTGTACAACTAGTTTAGTTTGAAAGGCAGTAAAGGACAAGAGGAGGTGATTCACAAGACAGCTAACAAACTTTAAACAAGAATTCTCGATATGTGTTTGCTACAGTATCTTCAGCCAACACATTTGTAGTCACATGACTGAAACAAGTGATTGGTTGATAAGCAATAACTACCATTAATTACTATAATCGAGTAATTGGAGGTTACTAATTAACATTTGACATTCAGCCACAAACAAAAACCAGACAGGCCACATTCACTATACAGTATGTTCATCCCTATATACTGTCACATGATTTCACATATACCATGCTCTCTCCCTGTCATTCTCATTCATCAGCTCATGTGTGTGTGTGTGAAATCATCCTTGAGGAGAGAGCCTGGGAGGCTAACTTTTAACATGGTTAATAAGCCTGGTATAGTGATGCTATAGCCGTGTTTCCAAGCTCCCCTTTGACCTTTCACTCATAGAAAGGAGAAGGGGAGCTAGGTATCTGAAATATGTCAACAGGCCGTTGCTATAGAGCCAATGGGAGGGCAATTAAGGTGGTTAGAAAACACAATGATGCAGCTGGTTGGCCTCAACATCAGTCTAAACTATAGTAATGGTCATTAAAGAAAGACAATCAAAAAGGTAATGACTATTACAGTAGCTAGCGGCTAGTGGGCTGGGGATGTAGACAAACTTGAAATAAATAAGTCTCAGCCGTCCCACATGGACTAAGCTAGACAAGGATTCACCCAGACTAGGATTCATAAGTTTACTTTACTGAACCTGTTCAATCAAGCTACTTCATTTTAGTTAGCACAGATTATCAGTACCTGACTGTACTACCACACATCCCTTCTTTCACGTTCCATGGACTCACCTTCAAAAAGTTCAGCGCTGCAGTGAGCTGCTGGCTAGCTCAGCACAACTGGTGATATAACAACAAATCTCTCACAGGTCTGATTCTCTTCTTTCTTCTTTAGGATACACAAATATAAAACAAAAACTCTTCTGTCTCCAGGCCAAACAAAGGCATTTCCTCATTCCTAGCAAAGTCACGTGAGTTTGACGTGGGTGGGGCTCAAAAGACTACATAACTTGTGGTATTAAAAATCATTTCCTCACAATCAGACAGTAGTCTCTAACATGCTATAGCTATAGTCTGGCTGGAGCTAGAAGAGCAGCAACACTGATGTACAGTCAGAGCTGTCAGTGTGTCAGCTCATTCTCCTCTATATGTTCAGTGGACTCACTCTTTGACCTCATCTTCCTGGTCCTTCTAGGTTAGAGTCCCCCACTTTCTGGATGGCCTCTTATTGGGTGAGGCTAGGGAGCTCACTACCACTGACAGGAGAGGTGGTGGAGAGAGAGAGAGATCAAGGGGGACAAACATAAGAGATATACCGTATGCAGCTAATATATAACAGAAGACAATGTATACAGCTCTTGTGCAATATCTGCATGAGGTATTGTGTATTGGTGCAAGTACGAAAGTGATCAACAGAAACATATACATGTATATATACATTAATATATGGCATCTATGCATGCATTGATACTCAGTGTTATGTATACACGTACCTCAGTCATATAAAACGTATACATTAGATTGTTGCAATTGTATATATGACATTTTTTTAACCTCCATGTTGCTATATACGTTGTAGGTATATAGGTACGTTGCACTGACTAAACTATAAAAAATTTCAATACTTCAAAAATACATTCTATGGATAGTAGGACAATAATATTATTATTATTCAAAGTTTAACACACAATCGGCAAAATTCTATAATGATAATTGAACACAAGCACATGTCAATATAAAAATAATGTCAATAAAGCAAACACCAAACACAAAAATACAAACAATAGAGCTTGTATGAGCATTAGCTAAAAATATAACTTTCACAAAAGGTATATACTATTACTAAAGTTATGTGTGTTATGTAATCTACCTTAGAAAACATTACTCAATATCGAGGTGGTTCAATGACCTCTGGTAGGTCCTCTAGGTCCACTCCTTCATGATGGGTCTTCTTCTTAGAAAGTTTTTGGTTATCTTGATAGTTCTTCTTCTCCTTTTGCTGTCTCAGAGCCGTCTCTTGAATCACTCTGGCAAACACCTCTGTTAGCTGCTTGCCGCTCTTGAGGATTCTCTGTCTTAACCTCTCCAACTGTAGAGGTGTGTGTGTGTGTGTGTGTGTGTGTGTGTGTGTGTGTGTGTGTGTGTGTGTGTGTGTGTGTGTGTGTGTGTGTGTNACAGCTGTTGACAGTGTCAAGTGCGGACAAAAAGATTTATGTGAAGCTTCACGTCTATTCCCAGTACTGTAGTAGTGGTTACACAGGAATGGCATGGATGGCCTGTTAGCGCAATACAAATATTCATGTAAATAACTCTACAAAAACTGAGCGCTTAGCACTANCACACACACACACACACACACACACACACACACATACACACACTTACTTTTACTCTTTTTGGTGTTTTTAGCTGGTGTTGCTTTCCCTGTATTCTTCTTTACTGTTTTTCTTTTCTTTGATGCACCTTCATTTTCCTTATTTTCTTCCCTAGCTCTCTTTGCCCCTCTCTTTGTTGTCTTTGTGCCAGCTAGGAGCTTCTCCATCTCTTGATGTGTCCCACTAGCTTCAATACAGCATGGGTGGGTCTCAAAACTCTTCAGTGTGCACATGGTGCCTGCAACTAGCTCTTCAGCTGATGGAGATTTAATTTTGGTCAGGGGGACAATAGAGTAGCTGTTCTCCTTCATCCACTTCACTAGATAGTAGCCATGAGCTGCAGTCAATATGAATCAACCATTAATCAAAAAACAAACCAAGAACAAATACTTGACACTCACTGTTCTGCTTGTTTTGAGTTGATATAGTGTCCTCCAAGTTGGCATGTTGTAGTATTGCTATTCCAATGATCTTCTTGAGTGGGCGTTCGTGGTTTGAATGACATGACCACGAAAGAGGGAAGTTTATATAGCAACACTATAGCTGTTTGACAGCAATTGATGACAGCTGGCTCAACGCGCAATTACCTCACGTTACGTAAACGCTCTATATGCCCGTTCCGTTTAACGTTTCCATCCCATTTCCGTTCCGTTTCCATTTCTTTTGCACGGAACGGAATGGAATGGAAAAGGCAACGTTTTATTGACTGGTACTGTATATATAGTGATTGAAGGAATGTGCCACAACAGAGAGGGTCCTTTTGCTGTGAAGAAATGTGTAGACAATGCATGTATAGTGTCTGTCAGTGTCTGTATGGTGATGATGATAGTGTAGCAGGGAATGGATTATGATGATAGGTTACACTCGCATGCACTGTATTCCATGTTGGCAAGAAAGTAAAGTACATGTGACATGCATATTGAGATGAGTGTTTCCACTAGCCCAATCTCTCTGATTGTCTGTGTTCCATTACGTAGTGCACCCATCCACATTGTGTCCTCCCAACCTCTGATCCTACTCTGTCACACTGATCTAGCTTCCCACTTGGTAGTGCTTATGAATATTCATGAGCATGTCCCCCACTATTGTACATACCCATTAGTGATGGTTGTGAGGAATTTGAAGTGATTGATGAATGGAATGATCCTCTCTCTCCAGGTTAAACACTAGTCATTGTTGTTAGTCTTCTGTTCATGTTGTGGTGTTATGTTGTGTTCTTACTCCACAGAATGGTAAAACTCCTCTTTGGGCTGCATCTGCTGATGGTAGAACAGATGTGGCAAGACTGCTCATTGACCGTGGAGCCAATGTTAATCATCAAATCACTGTATGTTTAATAACAATATCAATTCTCTTTGTACACCATTTCAGTGTCTGTCCATTCTCATTCAGGATGAGAATGGTAACTATCCTCTTTCTGATGCAAGTGGAGGAGGACATCTGGACACTGTGAAGCTGTTAATAGAGAGAGGTGCAAAGGTCAATGCACAAAACAAGGTAATAATCCTGGCATAAATATATATATCATAATATTCATAGTGCATGCACTTCTTGATAGCATTATTATATATCTGTAGCTTAGCAAAGCACCCAATGGCGTGCAATAGTGAAGTATAGTGATACTATAATATACTATTGTATGTGGATTGTATACTTTTGTATGCCCAATGTTTAATTTTGACAATTGTTATTAGTTTTTTTATAAATTATTATTACTACTGTATATATGTAGACTGGCTCAACCCCTGTCTTGTTGGCTAGTCAGAAAGGATACAAAAAATGTAGTAGATATTCTCTTAAAGTATGGGGCTGAGATTGACCTCGCTCATAATGTGAGTCATCAATTGAATTTTTTTAACTGTTAGTAAATCTCAATTCATTTCTGTCAGAGTGGATTCAACCCACTTATGGCTGCTGTTCTTTACAAGCAAACAGATACTGCCCTCATGTTACTACAAACACCACATTTCAATGTCAACAGACGGAATACGGTAGTTGATGGGCAGTGTAATACCATGCGGCATACATGTCATCATATTATACATGAATACCATTTTTTGTGAGGGTTTTCAGGAGTATGCCCCACAAAGGTGGATTTTCTAAGTGAGCATTAAACAGAAATGGACAATAAATGGGCGGGGCCAGTTGCATACATATATAAGACCCAAAAATAAGCATGGTATATACTGTACTGTACTAACATCTGCATGCAAGTTAACTCGGCTTACCCTCCCATTAATTCTTTACAATCTATAGGATGGTCTGACTGCTCTGATGATGGCTGCCAGAGCCAACAATATTGATGTTGTGAGAGCACTGCTAAGAATCAATGGAGTGGCCCTCAACATACAAGAAGAGGTGAGTCATTGTGAACACATTACATCATCAATAATTAATGAGCACATGTCTCCTAATTGTCACAAACAACTGTGAATTCATGTACTTCACTGAATGCTAATTTTGAGGTTTCATTTGCTGCAATGTGTATACTCACTTTATGCACACATGTCTCAATGTTTCACTATGATCCAGACTGCTGGTTGGAGTGCCTTGTTCTTTGCTGTTGAAGGCGGTCACCTGGAGATTGTACAGCTCCTGCTCAATGCTGGAGCAGACACCACCTTAAGAGGCAAGGTAAGATGAACTGACAACATCGATAGCATCACACATGGAAATTGGCCAATAAATGATGTTCCTAAACTATGTAGACCGTTTGAATGTCCCAAATGTTGTTGTAATGTGTGTCTCTTGTGCAGGAAGGAGACACTGCACTGGATGTAGCCATGGTTCACAAGAGAGAGGCAGTTGTAGCAGCACTTGAAGAGCATGCTTCAAAGAAGAAAGAGCCACTGTCATCAGAGCAGGGTGACAACCAGCCATTGGAACAGCCACCCACTGATGAGGTGAGTTAGTATAGGATTGTATGATTTTATGGAATCATTTTTGACTTGTCCCCCTCTCCCCCTCCCTCCCTCCCTCCCTCTGTGGTCTGTCTTCCCCACAGGGTGTAGAGAGTGGTGGTGAGAGTGAGCCTCCTGAGAGGGACACCCAGACACCTCCCTCACAGCCGACTCCAGTTACTCCTCAAACTCCAACACAGACAGCTGTCTCTGATGAGCATGATGAGAAGGCTTCTAGTAGTCCAGGAACACCAACTCCCACCAGGAGCACCTCAAGCAGGGTAGGTTGGGTCACTGAGAATTGAAGACCTCCTCTCTCTCTCTCTCTCTCTCTCTCTCTCTCTCTCTCACACACACACACACACACACACACATGCACACACACAC
>CAXIPT010000003.1:11092856-11117236 GCA_964030475.1 Tethya wilhelma | reverse complement strand
CACACACACACACACACACACACACACACACACACACACACACACACACACACACACACACACACACACACACACACACACACACACACACCTCTACAGTTGGAGAGGTTAAGACAGAGAATCCTCAAGAGCAGCAAGCAGCTAACAGAGGTGTTTGCCAGAGTGATTCAAGAGACAGCTTTGAGACAGCAAAAGGAGAAGAAGAACTATCAAGATAACCAAAAACTTTCTAAGAAGAAGACCCATCATGAAGGAGTAGACCTAGAGGACCTACCAAAGGTCATTGAACCACCTCGATATTGAGTAATATTTTCTAAGGTAGATTACATAACACTCGTTATTTTAGTAATAGTATTATACTTTTTGTGAAAGTATATTCTTAGCTAATGCTCATGCATACAAGCTGTATTGTTTGTATTTTTGTGTTTGGTGTTTGCTTTATTGACATTATTTTTGTATATTGATAATTATGTGCTTGTGTTCAATTATCATAATGATTGTAGAATTATGTTTTTGAATAATAATAATTATTGTCAGTTCTAATACCTTGTACTATCAATGGAAAGTTTGTTTTTTAAAGTATTTAATTTTTTTTATAGTTTAGTCAATTCAAGATACATACCTACAGGCTACGACAAAACTGGGTATCATGGCAACATAGCTGAACATGGAGATTATATACAAAAATGTCATAAGCTAATGTTTTATATGACTGAGGTGTACACGTGCACATAACACTGAGTATCAATGCATTACCATATACTTACATAATTAATGTATTAATTCATGCGTGTTTGTCTCGATGTAGATATTGCATGAGAGAGCTGTACATATACAGTCTTCTATTATCCAGGAGGTGGGCCTAGAGAAGGACTCGCCAGGAAGATGATATCAAAGAGGGAGTCCACTGAACCTATAGAGGACTAGAATGAGCTGACACACTGACAGCTCTGACTGTACATCAGTGTTGCTGCTCTTCTCCAACCAGACTATAGCTATAGCATGTTAGAGACTACTGTCTGATTGTGAGAAAATGAGTTTTATACCACAAGTTAATTATGTAGTCATGTACTTTGAGCTCCACCCACGTCTAAACTCACGTGACTTTGCTAAGAATGCGGAAACGCCTTATTTTGCCAGGAGAACAGACAGAAGAGTTTTGTTTTATATAATTTTGTGTGTCCTAAAGAAGAAAGAAGAGAATCAGACCTGTGAGAGATCTGTTGTTATATCACCAGTTGTGCTGAGCCAGCCAGCAGCTCACTGCAGTTCTGAACTTTTTGAAGGTGAGTCCATGGAACATGAAAGAAGGGATGTGTAGTAGTACAGTCAGGTACTGATAATCTGTGCTGACTAAAATGAAGTAACTTGATTCAATTGCTTCTGTAAGGTAAACTGTTTGTTCTCTATAGGCCTAGCATACCAATATGTAGTCTGGCCTGGCAGGTCCAGGGTGAATCCTAGTCTGGGTGAATCCTTGTCTAGCATTGCCAGAAATACGCGGACACGGAAAATAATTTTACGTAATCTCTCCGTATACTACTTCCGCTCTTAAGTACTAAAGTGATAGGCGCTTACCTGGAATCATGCAACCCTTTCCGAAGTACTTTCTTGAAATGTATGGCCTGGTTTTATACCTAGACATGATAGTTACTTCTTACAAAAAACTATCAAGTCTAACCGTTACTCTCAGAATATTCCAGAAACAAAAGTTTGTTAACTATTACTCCACTCGACCTCTCCGTATTGTGCTAGTTAATTTTCTTCCAGACCTCTTCCAAACATCCCGCGTTTGCAGGCTAACCGTAAAAAAATTTTCAGATGTATGGCTTGCAATTGACCGACAGAGGGTTAAACTTCACAAAAATAGTCTTAAAGGTCACGCTTGCCCATCTCAGAATATTCCAGGCAAGTTTAAAGTACTATACTAAACTGCCATTATGACATCATTATAAATTACGTCATCACACAATATTGCTGATTCAGCAGTTTCGCTAAAATCACAGATTGCTTAGAAATCTCTCTATTTAGCTTTCTGGCTCCAAGAAGAAGAGTTTTGTGTCCTTAGTAGTCACTTCTGGCTGTCTTGAGTGTGTCTTCACAAGCGCTTCTGGATAGTTTGGAAAATTCTGGATTTAATGATATTCATATATTCATGTATGTGGGCGTTCCGTACATGTCCTCTATTTGTTTTGCTATTTCTGGCAATGAGGCTAGTCCGCATGTGGGACGGCTGAGACATATTTATTTGTTGTTGTAATCCGCTCACATTCAAAAAAGGCAGACTGAGATATTTCTCAGGAATAATTATTTATAATTATTGTGATAGTTCAAAGTTCAAGTTTGTCTACATCCCCAGCCCACTGACTACTGGGCTAGCTACTGTAATAGTCATTACCTTTTTGATTGTGTTTCTTTGATGACCATTACTAGTTTAGACTGATGTTGAAGCCAACCAGCTGCATCATTGTGTTTTCTAACCACCTCGCCCTCCCATTGGCTCTATAGCAACGGCCTGTTGACATCTTGCATATAATTTCAGATACATAGCTCCCCTTCTCCTTTCCATGAGTGAAAGGTCAAAGGGGAGCTTGGAAACAGGGCTAGCATCACTATACCAGGCTTATTAACCATGTTAAAAGTTAGCCTCCCAGGCTCTCTCCTCAGGGATGATTTCACACACACACACATGAGCTGATGAATGGGAATGGCAGGGAGAGAGCATGGTATATGTGAAATCATGTGACAGTATATAGGGATGAACAGTGAATGTGGCCTGTCTGGTTTTTGTTTGTGGCTGAATCTCAAATGTTAATTAGTAACTTCCAATTACTCGATTATAGTAATTAATGGCAATTATTGCTTATCAACCAATCACTTGTTTCAGTCATGTGACTACAAATGTGTTGGCTGAAGATAGCAAACACATATCGAGAATTCTTGTTTAAAGTTTGTTAGCTGTCTTGTGAATCGCCTCCTCTTGTCCTTTACTGCCTTTCAAACTAAACAAGACATGATATCTATTCCCCATTTGTTGTGCTATAGGTACCCTCATTTCCTCATGACTGGATGGAACATATGGGGATAAATTCTAACTATAAACAAATTAAAACTGGGCCACTTTTACCAGACGTTCCTTTTTCCCTCTCAAAACGTCGATTTGTATGGCCTGTTGAGACTAATAGTCCGTTGTTGAAAAGTGAGCAGACAAGATAAGAATGGTTTTCAGATGAGTGATTGAGCTAGGTTAGTTATCAAGGGGGGGGGGGCTGTGTTGGCTCCAACATGATTATCATTCCCTATCACCTCATGAGACATCTAAGAAGATCATTATTATACAGTTAATGCTCATGTTGTTCAACCCACTCGGCCTATACCAACTGGTCCATTGGTGACAAAAGGCTACAAGATGTCTAGAGTATCTCACGTTTCAACATGAAGGGGATTAGGGGGGAATATACGATGACAAGACAGACAGACAGGATGACAGGAGCTTATGTAGCACTCATAAGCTCCTGACGATGATGATAACTTAGTTTAAAATTTAATGACTGGTGTATAGATTGATGCAATGCCTGAGGGTGGGTCTACCGATGGACTTCCTATCGTAGAGTTTTGGTCCATAAGACAGAGGCCATTGTCTTATTGATTAATACATGAGTGAAATGGTGAATCATGTATAGTATGCATATAAGTAATTATTGTGTGATATTATTTGGTCACACACAATGTCATGTGCAAGCCTATAAAAACATTGTTGTTTACACAGTCCTATGACTTCTATACTACTGTAGTGTTTTGACAAGCACATTAACATGTGCCACTACTATCACAATGCCTTAGTGTGGCCTACCTCTTCCTAATTAATACCCTCTTGATTCTATTGTAGGAGTTGGTGCTCATCCCTCACAATGGAGACACCTGAAGTGACTGCATTTGATAGGTGCACCAAGAAGCTGGTCCTCATTTTCCAGATGGACCCACTCAGCATCGCTACCATTCTAATTGCGAGGGGCTTCCTCCCTCCTGGCATTACAAGTAAGTTACGACTGCAATCTCTCACAGAGGAAGCAAAAGCTTTGGAGCTGGTGGCCTGTATACGTACCCTTTTGTCTGCCTCTCCTGAGAAGTTTCCCAGTATAGTAGAAACTTTGAAAGAGGAGGCGTGGCTGAACGATCTGTGTGAGACCCTCTCCTATACTTATCGTGAGTACATGTAGTTACATGGTTAATATCAACAAATTGACGATGTTTTTATACATAATTATCATTGTGTGTAAGTATTTCTTGATTAACTCAATCTATGCTAAAGACAATTTTCAATTTGATCATCATCTTTTGCGTTTTCTTGTTTGTTTTTTGTCCTTTGACCCTTCCAGGTGAGTGTCTTCAGGAAGTTCAGACCCCGCAGCCGTCAATAGCCGCTACTGGTGAATCTAATACTAATGTGGCCATAGCAGGTCCTAAACAAGACACTGATAGTGTAGGTATCGACTCTCCACATCTCACTGTAGTAGAAAAAATCGGTATTTTCAAGAAGAGTTTTTCATCCATTGTCATGAAAGCAGTGATGCATTTTGTGAGCCGAGAATCCCAAGATCCTGGATATCTAGCTTCCTTTCTGCTAGGTCTTACGTTCCTCTGTGACTTGAAGGAGCTGCTGCCGAGCACTTTTACGACTGAGAGTATCTTAGAAGCAAAAAGTGTCTCCATTATTCTTGCAAAGTTCAGCAAATTCTGGGATTATCTAAATTGCGAACTCTTAGAAACAATCATAGCTAATTTTGGGAGTTCTGATCTTCAAGAAGAAATGACAGCCTATACAAGAGACTTGAGGAGTTTTTGTGCTGTTACTAACGTCTCCAGCTTTCCTTCCTGGGAGTTGAAAATACCTCCAGACTTCTCCGCCGTAGTAACAACTTTCAATATCAGTAAAGATGAATGTACTATTGCACATTTACTTGAATACCGACAGAAAATTGCACAAAACTCTGTTATTCAACCGATTAATATTCGATTACACAGTGCCACTCCTGGTAGTGTGATTGTGACAATGTCCCTTCCTAGAGTCCTCACCACCAGCTTCGTAGCATCTCTAACGTTGGAGCATTTACCACTGATAACAGCCTTGACAATTGATGGGATCACTATGAGGAGCTATCAGAGTCTTCTAAAGGTAAATCTTAGTCCTTTACCTCCCAGGATCATAGCTACTCTATACCAATGGTCCATCTAAATCTATTGATTGTCAGTGAAGTTGCAAGTGGCCAGTTAGTTGCATGCACATGTGTAGCATTGCCTGTTTGGTGGTTATAGTCGTTGGTTCATTCAAAGTTTGTATGCTAGGTACTTGTAGTGGCACCTGGCCAGTGGGTGTTAGTGATGCTCTCTCTGTTGTTATCAATTGTTTGTTTCATTTTCAGTGTCCCATTCCTCTCATTGAGGCTGTTGATAGAGGCTACACTGAGGTGACCAAGACACTCCTAGCTAATGAGAGTGATGTTGACATTGAGGATGAGGTAAAGTAAAGTTGCTATATCAGTCATGATAAGCATTGACAGTGAATGTTAGGGTGCCCTGATGGGTGTGGCATGTCTAAACTCTCTCTCTTGTTTCTCCCACAGAGTGGTGCAACTCCTCTGTGGAGGGCATGTCATTATGGTCACACTGCCATTGCAGCATTGTTGATAGACCATGGAGCTGATGTCAACAGACCAAGAGCTGTAAGTCATCTTGATGTATACAAATTAACATTTATAATTGTCTCCTCTGTACACATGCTCATCCACTAGCTGACATAATTTTTTCTATGTCTTGAATGTAATGACTTGAAAAGTGTCAAGTACCTCTGCAAAATAATTATTTGCAGTTATGCTCATCACTGTTTATGGTGCATGCATGAGCATATAATTTATACACAAGTGGCTTTATGTATGTATGTGCATTTATGTGTTGTAGTCTCACATGTTTCATCTCTATAATTATATTCACATACAGGATGATGTTGGCAGTCCTCCTCTTGTACAAACCAGTTCTAGAGGTAATCTGGACACTGTCAAGTTACTGATAGATATAGGTACTAGCATCAATGGACAGAGGAAGGTTTGTGCAGTTATTTATAGTGATGAGAGTCTCAGCTAGAGCTTGAGAGAAATTTTTGCACAATAATGACTTAGTATGTGTGTTCCTCTTACTAATATTGATTCAGTTGTTGTGCATATCAAAGATACATATGCATTGTTTCTGATTTGTTTTGTCTGTTTACTATACAGGATGGTATCACCTCACTATATTTTGCTAGTCAGAAAGGACACAAGGACATAGTGGAGGTTCTGTTGAATCATGGAGCTGAAGTGGACCTCCCAGACAAGGTGAGTGTATATGTGATATGTATAGTGATTGAAGGAATCTGCCACAACAGAGAGGGTCCTTTTGCTGTGAAGAAATGTGTATAGAGAATGTTTATAGTGTCTGTCAGTGTCTGTATGGTGATGATGATAGTGTAGCAGGGAATGGATTATGATGATAGGTTACACTCGCATGCACTGTATTCCATGTTGGCAAGAAAGTAAAGTACATGTGACATGCATATTGAGATGAGTGTTTCCACTAGCCCAATCTCTCTGATTGTCCGTGTTCCATTACGTAGTGCACCCATCCACATCTCAGCAAAAATGAAAGTATGCATGCTAGGAAGTTCATACCAAAGCTAAGGTATGTTCAGTGGGACATCTGAAGTATGATATTCATACCAAAGATGTCCCACTGAACATACCTTTGGTATGAACTTCATACTTTTGTTTTAACTGTGATTGTGTCCTCCCAACCTCTGATCCTACTCTGTCACACTGATCTAGCTTCCCACTTGGTAGTGCTTATGAATATTCATGAGTATGTCCCCCACTATTGTACACACCCATTATACACGGGTGTTTCAAGCGGACATTTAGCGTTTAATTAAAACATTACGGTAAGCCTAATTAATATTCATAGCACTTAGCAACGCAAACTAATTACCACATCAGCTCGTTGCTATATATACTTTGGGAATTCTAGCACCAAATACAGTCAAAAACAGTTCTAAATATAGCAAACAGCACCTCTACAATGCAATAAGCCCAAGCACGCAGCAGCTGCACATACGGCCCTCTACTGAGCACCTTGAACAACCACACGGCTTGTACAGAGGGAAATTGAGAGAACTCCCTAAGAAACATTTTTGTGGACATTCTGAAGTTTTCTCTGACATGCAGTCAAATTTTATTGACAATGCTAATGTGAAATAAGACATAAAAGGCATGAAAACTTTGGCACTATTTTTTTGGACAGAAATATAAGTTAAACAAAAACCATGAATATTCAATATAAAATGAGCTTATTTATGATACTAAAACTATTCTCAGACACCACCAGAAAGCAGAAACGCCATGAAATGACAGAAAAGAACCCTCTCAGCAACACTGGTGTGAGTGAGAAGCTTGGGGAGAGCAGACTGAACTCAAAAGATGCCATCATGGTCTTGACAGACATCAAACCCAGACCTGTTGCATGGACCAACACTCATATAGCTACCAGACCAGCAAAAATTGTGCTGTGCATGCTTGCCAGTTCAGTAGGCAACCTTCAGAATACTTTGCATTGGTCAAACCTACAAAAAGGAATAAAATAAGAGAGTATTTGATATAAATATATTCGCATAAATTACCATAATGTAATTTATACTATAAATTATGTGCCAGTGAATCTTGGAGAGGTTTTTGACTTAATCATCAATAGTTTGTGAATATGTAAGGTGATGCACACTCATTGTGTCCTCTATACATTCTCTTATGACCAAAATGGGCTCTTTATACAGTAATATTGCCGTTTTGCATCAAATTTTACCACTCTGTATCATGAATAACTAATTATACATGTTATTCAACCCCTCAAACTACCATCTTAAAAAATAAGTGCCAACAAAAAGTATAGCTTACTGAAAACTTCTGTCCAGGTAGTAGTAAGAAAATGATCCAGTTTCTCTTGGAAAACTTCTGCTTTAAAACTTCACTCTTTCAAAGAGAAGGGGTTCAAAGAAGGTTGGTCCACTGTTTACATCGTATCTCAGCTCCAGTAGGTGCTATGAAGCTCAAACAAAGACGAAAAGAATCAGCAAAGGCAAGCGTTTTCAGCCGTGTTTACTGCCTCCACGTGTTTTTAACGGTATTCATAGAGCGCACGTGTAAAGCAGAGCAAGCTGTTGCTATGGGCCAGCAGGATGCGTTGCTACGTGATGTTCAATTTTTTTGCGTGGGCGACTAAATGTCCGCATACGTATGGCATTGAAACACCCGTGTATAGTGATGGTTGTGAGGAATTTGAAGTGATTGATGAATGGAATGATCCTCTATGCTCTCTCCAGTTTAAACACTAGTCATTGTTGTTAGTCTTCTGTTCATGTTGTGGTGTTATGTTGTGTTCTCACTCCACAGGATGGTAAAACTCCTCTTTGGGCTGCATCACGTCAAGGTAGAACAGATGTGGCAAGACTGCTCATTGACCATGGAGCCAATGTCAATCATCAAATCACTGTATGTTTAATAACAATATCAATTCTCTTTGTACACCATTTCAGTGTCTGTCTATTCTCATTCAGGATGAGAATGGTAACTATCCTCTTACTGATGCAAGTGCAGAAGGACATCTGGACACTGTGAAGCTGTTAATAGAGAGAGGTGCAAAGGTCAATGCACAAAACAAGGTATATATATACACATAAACTTTCGTAAATGCATGACATGAATAATTATCTAAGCATGTCTATCCAAGAGTGATTTAATGATTATACTCCGAGGCTCAGCAACATATCCCTTTTTTGAAGACAGCAGAGTCATTTTTGTATCATCAGTAAATTGTTTCAACCCACGGTGCATCACAATACCAACCATTAGTGTCTCATAATGATTGATATTTTGTTGGAGTGTCTTTGAGCACCATGCATGGCATGTCTGGTATTCTTGTGATAATATTATGTGTATTGTGTGACAATCGTATGAGTACATGCAATCAAGGTCTGATTACTAGTTTCAATCCTCACATCATATGGTGCCTATTTCCTGTAGTGGTAGCTCATCCATATAGCTGTTGTTTGTGGGAGTGTTTATGAACTGGTTTACTCATTGTCAAGAATTTCACATTGTGTTCTATTCACTACAGGATGTTACCACTCCCCTCTATCTTGCTAGTCAGGAAGGACACAAGGACATAGTGGAGGTTCTGTTGAATCATGGAGCTGAAGTGGACCTCCCAAACAAGGTGATTGCAAAATCAATGAATTTCCCATTCCCCAATACTGTGTGCCCATGCATGGACCTGCTAGCATGCACGGTCAGCAAAGATATAGGTTAATTGTGTCAATCAGTGGAGTGAAAGGAGTTGCACAGATTGTGCACCATGCATTGAATAGCCAGTTCACAAGATTGATTGTGTGTGCCATTCTTAAGTTCCTCACTCAGTCTGTATTATGAAAGAAGACTCGCAAGGATGAGGCTTATGACATGTACTCTCTTAATTTTTAGTCTGACCACATAATTATAGTTTATAATTGTTGAGATTACTAGGCCTGCATCAATAGTCTAACTAACAATGACATATCAGTCTTAACTTTCTTTGTTTTCTTCAATATCTTTCCAGTTTGAACAAAAATAAACACTATATACTACCATGTCTAGGTGTAGTTGTCTTAAATTTTTACGTATAGCATTTTACGAGTTCCCATTTACTTTAACTGCTCAGCTTATTCTCAACTATATGCTGGCATAATTGCCACATGCACTCCAGGAGTGCCTTGTGGTTAGCTTCGTACACAGGCCACTCCCTCTTTTTAGTGTTTCTTGTATATGTGCTCTTTACTCATTCACTCATGAATATTTATACGTTGTTCCATTCACTACAGGATGGTACCACCCCACTAATTTATGCTAGTCAGAAAGGACACAAGGACATAGTGGAGGTTCTGTTGAATCATGGAGCTGAAGCAGATCTTCAAAGCCAGGTTAAATTCTCTAGATAGCACATTTGTGTTATTTAGGCTCAAAAAGTTCATTGACTTTATAATTCATTCTTTAAACCATAACTGCCTCACTTCTTTAGTATTAGTGGCTTATGCATGTTTTTGTGTATAGAGTGGACTGAATGCGCTAATGTATACAATACTACGCAAGCATACTGAGATCACACTGAAGATATTACAAGCACCTCACATCAATGTCAACAGACAAAATAAGGTATAAACACTAGCAAACATTGGATGCATGTTTTTCTTTGCATTCATATTATATGGACTTGAAGATTGACTATACACAAATGATTTGATTCATGTAGAATGGTCTGACTGCTCTGATGATGGCTGCCAGAGCCAACAATATTGATGTTGTGAGAGCACTGCTAGGAATCAATGGAGTGGCCCTCAACATACAAGAAGAGGTGAGTCATTGTGGACACATTACATCATCAATAATTAATGAGCACATGTCTCCTAATTGTCACAAACAACTGTGAATTCATGTACTTCACTGAATGCTAATTTTGAGGTTTCATTTGCTGCAATGTGTATACTCACATTATGCACACATGTCTCAATGTTTCACTATGATCCAGACTGCTGGTTGGAGTGCCTTGTTCTTTGCTGTTGAAGGTGGTCACCTAGAGATTGTACAGCTCCTGCTCAATGCTGGAGCAGACACCACCTTAAGAGGCAAGGTAAGATGAACTGACAACATTGATAGCATCACACATGGAAATTGGCCAATAAATGATGTTCCTAAACTATGTATAGGTTTGAATGTCCCAAATGTTGTTGTAATGTGTGTCTCTTGTGCAGGAAGGAGACACTGCACTGGATGTAGCCATGGTTCACAAGAGAGAGGCAGTTGTAGCAGCACTTGAAGAGCATGCTTCAAAGAAAGAGCCACTGTCATCAGAGCAGGGTGACAACCAACCATTGGAACAGCCACCCACTGATGAGGTGAGTTAGTATAGGATTGTATGATTTGATGGAATCATTAATTGGTTGACTTGTCCCTCCCTCCCTCTATGGTCTGTCTTCCCCACAGGGTGTAGAGAGTGGTGGTGAGAGTGAGCCTCCTGAGAGGGACACCCAGACATCTCCCTCACAGCCGACTCCAGTCACTCTAACACAGACAGCTGTCTCTGATGAGCAAGGTGGTCACCATGAGAAGGCTTCTAGTAGTCCAGGAACACCAACTCCCACCAGGAGCACCTCAAGCAGGGTAGGTTGGGTCACTGAGAATTGAAAACCTCCTCACACACACACACACACACACACACACACACACACACACACACACACACCTCTACAGTTGGAGAGGCTAAGACAGAGAATCCTCAAGAGCAGCAAGCAGCTAACAGAGGTGTTTGCCAGAGTGATTCAAGAGACAGCTCTGAGACAGCAAAAGGAGAAGAAGAACTATCAAGATAACCAAAAACTTTCTAAGAAGAAGACCCATCATGAAGAAGTAGACCTAGAGGACCTACCAGAGGTCATTAAATATTGATAAGGTAGACTCATTATTAGATTGCATCACATGTAAATATTGTTGTACACCATGTGAAACTTAGAAACAACAAAAATTATCTTTGTGTTATCTGTTTTGTTGATAATGCAATAGTGTATACTGTTGTTAAATTTACCTTGTATATTATAATTATGCAAACTTATACTGTCATTTTAGTGTTTCTTTTTCTATCATTTTATTATGATTGCATTTTTGTTTGAAGTTTTGTACATGTTTAGTTTGAGTTTGGAATTAAGAAGTTTTGTAAGTTTCCTTGAAATTCATTTGCAAAACAAAGTCAATTCTGCGTATCTGCGTAACAAGAAATACATCTGCCATTCATAATAATCAACATGCATGATCATGGGGTCAAAGCTACAATAATCATGGGTGCATATGCATGTTAGTTTCATGAACATGTCTAATTCTTTGCCTGTGTAGATGCATATGTTGCTCATGACGTAGGAATTAAATTGGCTCGAATCTTCGTGGGAGAGTCAATGAGTCCCAAGCTTCCTCTAGTCCTTTAGAATTGCCTCCTCTGATCTCACAACAAACCACCATCTGATGACACGGTTGTCCTTGTTGGTTTTGTATTTCCTCTTGACAGTAAGTTTTTCATCTGGTATATTGCAGTATAGTGGCCTAATATAGGGATACTTAAGTCGAATAACATTTTGTAGATAACCAGTTTTCGTGGTTTTCTAAGTTTTCTATATTAATGTTAATTAAGCTTTTTTGGCAATAAATAGCCAGTGTGTTTGTCTAAGCAAAATAAGAAGTCATCTGAAGGATAATGCTACTATATAGTTATCCATAAAAGCACTAGCTGACTCTGTAAAGTTACACACGATACTGTGACATACATATTTATCACAGAGGTTACCTAGGTTTCCTATGGTTATGTTATGGTGT
This sequence comes from Tethya wilhelma, assembly GCA_964030475.1. Lineage (NCBI taxonomy): Eukaryota > Metazoa > Porifera > Demospongiae > Tethyida > Tethyidae > Tethya > Tethya wilhelma. The sequence continues at coordinate 11,104,766 of CAXIPT010000003.1, read as the reverse complement.
ACTATGGTTATCCAAAGTGAACTGACTCTTTGAACGCAAAAACTTACGCATTGACTCTGTGAACACACAAAACACACGTAATACTTATCGTACAGCTAGGTTACCTAGGTTTCCTCTGTGTGGTGTACCAAAGTGAACTGACTCTTTGAATGCAAAAACTTAAGCACTGACTCTGTGAAAAAAACAAAACACGTAATATTTATTGTACAGGTTACCTAGGTTTCCTATATGTGGTGTACTATGGTTATCCAAAGTGAACTGACTCTTTGAACACAAAAACTTTAAGGACTGATTCTGTGAACACACAAAACACAGGTAATATTTATCGTACAGGTTACCTAGGTTTCCTATGGTTATGTGTGGTGTACCACGGTTATTCAAAGTGAACTGACTCTTTGAACGCAAAAACTTAAGCTAGAGTCAGTTCACTTTGAATAACCGTGGTACACCACACATAACCATAGGAAACCTAGGTAATCTGTACGATAAATATTACGTGTGTTTTGTGTGTTCACAGAGTCAGTGCTTAAGTTTTTGCGTTCAAAGAGTCAGTTCACTTTGGATAACCATAGTACACCGCACATAACCATAGGAAACCTAGGTAATCTGTATGATAAACAAGTAGTAAAAATTTCAAAAAAAATGTAGTGTAGGAATGGGCAGTGCGGTAAAAAGTATTGAAACGAGACATGTCTCAATTTTGGCACATGATTATTTCATTTTTATTCTTGATCCCTTGTAAGGATCTTATAATAAGTGTCATAAATGCAATGTACAATAGTACCATAGCTTATTGCATTAGTTCAAATTTCTACTATTAATAATAATTAGTAAGCTAAGCAGTCGCCGAAATTGAGACATGCCTTGTTCCAATACGTTTTACCGCACTGCCCATTCCTACACTACTAATTTTTTGAAATTTTTACTACTTGTTCATTCACCACTACAGTGGGGAGACTACCAGAGACTGATTAGTCTATACAAAAAGCTTGAGTAGCAGGAGACCTACATGCATTTCACAATGCTGGAAGAGGCTAATGTGCATGCGCGTAATAATGCCATTTGGATAACGACCTCTGAACTCTACCTACAAAGATGGCTGAATTATAGTACATGAATTTATTACACTAAGTTTCAAACCTTTCTGGTTTTTGTTTAGGCTTATATTTGTGATGAAAACGAGTATCAAGGAATGTATAGTACCTATGAAAAGAACTTACTTTGTGCTATCAAAGTTGGCTCAACACATTCTGGCTCTCTGGAAATCCTTTTCAAGTAAGTCAGTTACGAACTCACGTTAGCAGAACAAAAATGGCACTATGGTGGCTTCCCACTAGTGCTCTCTATACGAATGCCGAGGAAAGTTTTTGTGAGCTTTATAGGCCTTGCAGGCAATTGATAATCTGTCAGTGAGAGCCTCTGAGCAGGTTTGAAGGTTTAATTTTGTTTTGCTAGATTTTTATGATCATAAACATTTTGTATTGTGTCTATGGGACATTCGACCCATTCCTACTATACGTACTACCGTACGTATGATATTATGTGTGTTTTGTGTGTTCACAGAGTCAGTGCTTAAGTTTTTGCTTTCAAAGAGTCAGTTCACTTTGGATAACCGTGGTACACCACACATAACCATAGGACACTGAAACCTAGGTAACCTGTATACAATAAATATTACGTGTGTTTTGTTTGTTCACAGAGTCAGTGCTTATATTAAGTTTTTGTGTTCAAAGAGTCAGTTCACTTTAGATAACCGTGGTACACCACACATAACCATAGGAAACCTAGGTAACCTGTACGATAAATATTAGGTGTGTTTTGTTTGTTCACAGAGTCAGTGCTTAAGTTTTTGCGTTCAATAAGTCAGTTTACTTTAGATAACCGTGGTACACCGCACATAACCATAAGAACCTAGGTAGTCTGTACGATAAATATTACGTGTGTTTTGTTTGTTCACAGAGTCAGTACTTAAGTTTTTGCCCGTTCAAATTAATTCTCCTATTCCTATTTATAGGCAAATTAAAGGAGGACTACATAGTCAACCATTACCTATAGCTTATTATAAACAGGCACAATTTATTTATTGGAAAAAATAATTAGTATATAGAAAACTTGGAAAACCTCGAAAACTGGTTATCTGCAAAAGGTTATTCGACTTCAAGTATCCCTATTTTGGGCCATGTCTAGTATATTGCCAACTACAGAGATAGCACCCTTCTGTTCACTTCAGCAGTTGTGGTAATTTTGCGAGAGTGCCCCAAACCTTCCTAGCTCCTTCACGTGCAACACGGGGGACCTGAGGGTTAGAGGTTGGACAGAACGCTGAGAATGCTGAACTTTAGGTGAGTTGTCGGTCTTTAGATTGTTTGACTGCTGCTTCACTGTTACAAGATACCAGCTGGGAGCCTTTTTTTCTTTACAACTTCAGTCCAGGAGCTCGTAGCTCCTCCCTGCTCTGTAGCCGCCTTTTTGGCTGCTGTTCAAGTTCTTTGAGCTCAGCAACTTCAGCCTTTAGTATGTCTACTTACGAGTTCTTCTGTTTGTAGCTTGCGAGTTCTTCTGTTTGTACCTTTCAAGTTCGGCCTTCAGGACTTCAACCATGGAGTGTAGAGTAGAGAGTTCAGCTTTGTGCAGTTGCTGAGTGCATACTAGGCAAGTAAACGGTACGTATTGAGTTTGCTTGCAATTTGGCATAATAACTGTTTGAAATACCTGCACAGTATTGATGGAAGAGCTTATTACAGCTACCCTCGCAGTGTAGTTTCTGCTCATTGGCCTTGAACTCACCATCACACAGGTCACAGAGAGTAGCCAGGGGTTTCTTCGCCATCTTCGCCGTCGAGGTTGCCGTCGAGGTTGCCGTAGTTCTTGGCATAGTCACTTTCTTTGTCCTTTGTCTTTGATGTATGATGTGAGGGCCAACCCTCAATGAACTTTGCTGTACAGTGAAAATCGACCTGCTACAGCTAGATTGAGCTAATACTGAATAATGTGCAGTGTGGTCTTGAAATTATTTTGCCTGTATCCCGGAACCTTAATCCTGATGTTTCCTGCTCCTATTACTACTCTTGCCCCTGTGATTACTGTCATTCTGCTGGTAGATGAACTATGAATTATTTAGATCTCTCTGTATAATTATTATAATATTATAGTGTAGTCCACTGAGCTAATCCTGCTCATTAGGATTAGTCTGTCAGTGAAAGCATATATTATATTATTAAACAAGTAAAAAAAAGCATTGGAAATGTAATGAGACACAGGAATGGCTAAATCGTAAAAAGAACGCAAACAAGATGGAATGGCTGTTAGAGTGTGTGCAGAATTCTTCCTGTATGGGCTGCATTTAACAATCTCCTTATTGAGTCTCTCATTTTGCCCACAGGAAGAATTCCTTACACTCTAACAGCCATTCCATCTTGTTTGCGTTCTTTTTACGATTTAGCCATTCCTGTGTCTCATTACATTTCCAATGCTTTTTTTTACTTGTTTGTTCTCATTTTTCCATAATTCTACAAATTACATTTGAGTTGGTGTGTGTAGTTAGTAGTCTGGCAAGCCAGACTCACTGAGCCAGTGGCAGGCTGCTGAGCGGCTGGTAATTATAAGTTGTGTAGCCTGCTTGATACTGAAGTGAAACACGCATCTCAGTCATTTGGAGGCAGGAGTTGTATCATAAAATTTACTTGCCTTTCTATATGTTATGATAATCAAAGTCCTGATTCATCTCTTAAGAAGAGCAACCAGGTATCACAAAATAGTTCCAGGCAACTTCAGAAACGCACACTTTTGTGTGTGGAAAGGGTCTGTCACGGGGAATATTGTCCGCCAGGGAATTTGGTCCGGAGGACAAAATTCCCCGGGGAATTAAGTCCCCCGGACCATATTCCCTGTGGAAGTAGTTGCGGAATTTGGTCCGTGTCTGGGGAATTCGGTCGGGTTTAGTTTGCTTCGGTTTGTTTTGTGTTTAGCCTTATGATATGGATACAGCAGGAGTATTTTCAAGCGCAGGACTAGCTGAGCTAACCTTAGCTTGCATCCAGATTTGGGACCACTCCCTCACCAGAAAGAGATTAAGAGGGAGTGGCTGGCCCGTGAGTCTAAGCGATGAACATAAGATCACAGTCTTATTCTGCATGCATGTGATATCAGTGCTGCTTGAATCATAGAATAAAAATATAGCTCTGTGGTACTTAAAAAATGAGCAAAGTTTAAATAATACCACCGGACCAAATTCTCCAAGACAGGACAACTTTCCCCAGGAAATTTGGTCCCCCGGACCTTTTTCCCCAGAAGATTTAATGGGGAATTTTGTCCCCCCGGACCAAATTCACCCGGACCGAATTTCCAGTGACAGGTCGTCAATTCGAATGTTCTAGAAGCTAATGAATTATGCATTAAGTTAGAAATTAATGGCGGCCATATGGAGGATGCGCTTTTCGCCTTGTATCTAGCTACTCAACGAGAGGCGCTAAAAACCGATGGCAAAAGCGACTGTCCTGGAAGAAACCAAGTTCGTTCGTTCAAGAATCAGCTTCTGAAAGTGAATAGTCTCTGAGAAAAGTTGAGCCAAGATAGAAGAAGAAGAAGATGGAGAAAATTGGAGGTTTGGCATGTTTGTGTTTGTTACTTTAGCGATGGTTTTAGGCCATGTTTTTGGGCTCATTTTGCAGAGTTATTCGCGTGAATATTTGTATTGCGCTAATGGACCATCCGTGCCATTCCTGTGTACCCAGTACTACCGTACTGGGAATATAATATTATAAAATTTGGGTACCCGTATTTGGCGATTGCCTCGAAAATCGCCAAATTTAATGTACCGCCAAAATTTCATTATACATTAAATTCTGCGAGTGTTCAGTCGATGACCACCAAATTTAAAACCGCCAATATTTTTGTTGGAAGCAGCCAGACCAAAATCACCAAATTAAATTCCCGCCAATATTTCCACATTTACAGTATGAACTAATGTTCTTCTTATATTTATTATTATATAGAATGGTCTGACTGCTCTGATGATGGCTGCCAGAGCCAACAATATTGATGTTGTGAGAGCACTGCTAGGAATCAATGGAGTGGCCCTCAACATACAAGAAGAGGTGAGTCATTGTGGACACATTACATCATCAATAATTAATGAGAACATGTCTCCTTGTAACAAACGGTTGAATTCAAGTACTTCACTGAATGCTAATTTTGAGGTTTCCTTTGCTGCAATGTGTATACCGTAGAGTCGGGTTATTAAGCGCATGCGCTTATTGGGATATTAGTGAAAAAGTATGCGCTAAATAACGAAGTGCGCCTAATAACAAGGGCTTACGTATGACCACGCCTCCAAATAAATGACGTCATCAAGCAGAAATCGATTGCGGCGCTAGCGGTGCTAGAGCTCTAAAAGCGGTGAGAAGCTGCCTTTTCTAATTGAAATGGAAGGCCAAGTAGTGAAAGGAAGCGATGTTCATGGCTGTCAGGCTTAGAAAACTACGTGAACATCCAGTTTATAAACTTTGCGCCTGTTATCAAAGGTAAGTGTAAGAAGACAGTATGCGCCTAATAGCGAATGTGCGCCTAATAACGAAGTGCGCCTAATAACCCGACTCTACGGTACTTTCATTATGCACACATGTCTCAATGTTTCACTATGATCCAGACTGCTGGTTGGAGTGCCTTGTTCTTTGCTGTTGAAGGCGATCACCTGGAGATTGTACAGCTCCTGCTCAATGCTGGAGCAGACACCACCTTAAGAGGCAAGGTAAAATGAACTGACAACATTGATAGCATCACACATGGAAATTGGGCCAATAAATGATGTTCCTAGACTATGTAGGTTTGAATGTCCCAAATGTTGTTGTAATGTGTGTCTCTTGTGCAGGAAGAAGACACTGCACTGGATGTAGCCATGGTTCACAAGAGAGAGGCAGTTGTAGCAGCACTTGAAGAGCATGTTTCAAAGAAAGAGCCACTGTCATCAGAGCAGAGTGACAACCAACCATTGGAACAGCCACCCACTGATGAGGTGAGTTAGTATAGGATTGTATGATTTGATGGAGTCATTGTTGATTTGTCCCCCTCCCTCCCTCCCTCCTTCCTCTGTGGTCTGTCTTCCCCACAGGGTGTAGAGAGTGGTGGTGAGAGTGAGCCTCCTGAGAGGGACACCCAGACACCTCCCTCACAGCCGACTCCAGTCACTCCTCAAACTCCAACACAGACAGCTGTCTCTGATGAGCAAGGTGGTCACGATGAGAAGGCTTCTAGTAGTCCAGGAACACCAACTCCCACCAGGAGCACCTCAAGCAGGACGGTAGGTTGGGTCACTGAGAATTGAAGACCTCCTCACACACACACATCCACACACACACACACACACACACACACACACACACACACACACACACACACACACNTACACACACACACACACACACACACACACCTCTACAGTTGGAGAGGTTAAGACAGAGAATCCTCAAGAGCAGCAAGCAGCTAACAAAGGTGTTTGCCAGAGTGATTCAAGAGACAGCTCTGAGACAGCAAAAGGAGAAGAAGAACTATCAAGATAACCAAAAACTTTCTAAGAAGAAGCCCCATCATGAAGGAGTAGACCTAGAGGACCTACCAGAGGTCATTGAACCACCTCGATATTGAGTAAGGTAATTTACATAACTGACACACATAACTTTAGTAATAGTATTATACTATTGTAAAAGTTATTCTTAGCTAATGCTCATACAAGCTGTATTGTTTGTATTTTTGGGTTTGGTGTTTGCTTTATTGACATTATTTTTATATTGACATGTGCTTGTGTTCAATTATCATTATAAAATTTTGCCAATTATGTTTTTGAATAATAATATTTATTATCAGTTCTAATCCCTTGTACTATCCACGGAATGTTTTTTTTTTTTTTTGAAGTGTTGAAATTTTTAAAATCAATTTTAGTCAATGCAATATACGTACTTACGATGTATACCAACATGGAGATTACAAAATGTCATATACAACAATTCTGTTATTAGCTGCATACGTATCTCTTATGTTTCTCCCTCTCGATCTCTCTCTCCACCACCTCTCCTGTCAGTGGTGAGCTCCCTAGCCTCACCCAACAAGAGGCCATCCAGGAGGTGGGGGACTCTAACCTAGAGAAGGACCAGGAAGATGAGGTCAAAGAGTGAGTCCACTGAACATATAGAGGAGAATGAGCTGACACACTGACAGCTCAAACTGTACATCAGTGTTGCTGCTCTTCTCCAGCCAGACTATAGCTATAGCATGTTAGAGACTACTGTCTGATTGTGAGAAAATGATTTTTAATACCACAAGTTATGTAGTCATGAATACTTTTGAGCCCCACCCACGTCAAAACTCACGTGACTTTGCTAGGAACGAGTTGTTTTGCCAGGAGAACGGACAGACAGAAGAGTTTTTGTTTTATATTTGTGTATCCTAAAGAAGAAAGAAGAGAATCAGACCTGTGAGAGATCTGTTGTTATATCACCAGTTGTGCTGAGCTAGCCAGCAGCTCACTGCAGCGCTGAACTTTTTGAAGGTGAGTCCATGGAACATGAAAGAAGGGACTGTGGTAGTACAGTCAGGTACTGATAATCTGTGCTAACTAAAATGAAGTAACTTTTAATTAATTGATTCAACAGGTTCAGTAAAGTAAACTTAGTAAAAATTTTAAGTTCTCCATAGGCCTAGCATACCAATATGTGTAGTCTGGCCTGGCAGGTCCAGGGTGAATCCTAGTCTGGGTGAATCCTTGTCTAGCCTAGTCCATGTGGGACGGCTGAGACATCCAAGGCAGCTAGCTAGGTCTTCCTCTTTATGCTAAGAGGAATAAGGGTTTGGTAATACCACAGGGGCCACTTCCTCGCAAATGCCAGACATGTATAAATGCACAGCAATACTAGTGAGCAGCCATAAATGCAAATGCCTTGCGCCAGAATATACAGCCAGCCATTGCCAATACATACACTCAAATATTGCACATTAATGTCCCCATGCCTTATCCATTATTGATACCAGGTGGAGGAGTGTGTCCCCCGGACAGCCCAATGGTGCATACAATGCACCACACTCCTCCAAACAAATTCAATATAATTGTACTGTATGATCTAGTAGTGTCTTAATTGAGCTCGATACCGGGGTGAGCAACTTCATTAGGGTAAAATGAAAACCAAATAACGTATGTGAATAATGTATTTAACAGAATATGTCACAGCTTCTATCTAAGTCAGAGAATTACAAAAGTATACTGTGTGTATGCTCACCTGGTGGAGGGATTGACGTAATTGGATAACTAAACTCTGGTGTGAGAAAGGGGGGGCTACCTGTAAGTTTGACCTGGCCTGGCCGCTGTAACTTCTTAACAGGCAGGTGAAGCTCCAATCTGCATGTGTCTGTCTGGATGCCTAAGAAGATAATAAGCGTGGCTGGGCCCTCAATTTTGCGAGCTGCGACTGACACACTAAGTACGCAGAATGTAGCCAATGCAAGAGATCGACTTAAGCATAGTGTACATATAGGGAGCATCAATCTGCCGATATTCTATCATTAGCGCTCTTACTCGAGGTAATACTAAGTCGTGAATCACGCACCACTTGTTGGGCTGATAAGCTTTGAGTACAAGGCCCAATGGACTGGTGTGAACCGAACGTTGCTGTGTACTCGGACCAAGCTCTGGAGATTGATATCGTGGCCAGGTCATTGATTGTGGGCTCGCCATGTGCTGTGATGATTGCGGGAGATGCTGCCCATCGCGGTAATATACAAGGAGCCGGTTAGCTAATGGCACGTGGATTGGAGCATGGCTAATTGCTTTGTGGTTTGGCAGACATAAGTGTGTGTATTATGCAAATCTGAGGAGAGTGTGCTTACAATATGGGGTTGGCAGAGCGAGGTGCCTGTATTGTGCAAATGAGAGGAGAGCGTGCCTACAATATGGGGTAAGTGCAAGTGTTATGCCAATGAGAGGAGAGGTGAATAATATGCCGTCTAGGTGCATGCATGGTGCAAATGAGAGGAGAGCATGCCTGTGTACAGTATGCCGTTGGCAGTGCAGGGGTGCCTGCATTGTGAAAATGAGAGGAGAGCATGCGTACAATATAAGGTTGGTAGAGCTAGGTGCCTCTATTGTGCGAATGAGAGTAGAGCATGCGTATAGTATGTAACCCTGTGATGGCGCGGCACAATGACAGACAATGAACTATGCTATGCGGATTATGATGATTGTACTGCATGTTATGCTGGCATGAAAGCATCAATATCTTAGCCAACAGTTGGCCTGGCCCGCAGACTAAAAATCTATACATACAAATACATCTATGTGCTCGCATAGAGAGCAGGCCAAGCTTTACTATCGTCTTTCCAATGAACACTGCCCACCAGCAGAAGCAGCTTAGACCTGGCCTGAGTCCGCTCTGACTGGAGTACTAAGCCACTGGCCTGATTCATCTATTAAAAATACTAGCTACAGTCATGCAGCTACAGGCGGACTGAAAGATCTACACATGCCCATTAATACATATCTATATATATGCTTACGTAGAAAGCAGGCTAATTCTTGCCTGTTACGTGTATATGCAAAGAACCCTGATTAACAGCAGCAGCAGCATCATGATATCATGTTGCTGATTTGTGCAGTGATAATTGCTCTGATTCTGACTAATGCACCGTGGTAAATCAGCAGGCGCGGCCCCGAAGCCGAGCGCTAAAAAGGAAGCAACAACAGCGCCTTGGACAGCAAAAGATGCAATCCTACAAGATCGTTCTGGTTCATGAATGTAAGTACCATCAACTTTGTTGGCTTTCCCGAGATTTCGATTGACCAGACAGACAGACAGACAGACAAGACGACCGCCGCAACCCTCCGCACGCGCCACGCACACACGGGGGCTTAATAATGTGGGACCGCTTTACACACCTGCAGCAAATGCATATAAACAGTAATGTGGGACTGCTTCACCCACATGCAGCTATTTAATGTGTATAAATAATAATGTGGGACTGCTTTACCCACAGCATATAAATCATAATGTGGGACTGCTTTACCCACGGCATATATTATTAAATGATAATGTGGGACTGCTTCACCCACAGCAAATAAATAATAATGTGGGACTACTTTACCCACAGCAAATAAATAATAATGTGGGCATGCTTTACCCACAGCAAATAAATAATAATGTGGGACTGCTTTACCCACAGCAAATCAATAATAATGTGGGACTGCTTTACCCACAGCAAATAAATAATAATGTGGGACTGCTTCACCCACAGCAAATAAATAATAATGTGGGACTGCTTTACCCACAGCCAATAAATAATAATGTGGGACTGCTTCACCCACAGCAAATAAATAATAATGTGGGACTGCTTTACCCACAGCATATAAATAATAAGCATGCTTTACCCCCAGCGTATAAATAATAATGTGAGACTGGTTTAGCCACAGCATATAAATAATAATGTGAGACTGGTTTAGCCACAGCATATAAATAATAATGTGAGACTGCTTTAACCACAGCGTACAAATAATAATGTGGGCCTGCTTTACCCACAGCATATAAATAATAATGTGGGACTGCTTTACCCACAGCGTATAAATAATAATGTGAGACTGCTTTACCCACAGCATATAAATAATAATGTGGGAATGCTTTAACCACAGCGTATAAACACTAACGTGGGATTGCTTTATCCACATGCGGCAAATGCATACTATAATAATGAAAGGCACCATATGCATGGTGCACAACCCTCGGCGTATATACACTGTGATAAATGCAATACATTATTTATTGCATGCATTATAATGAGGCAATGAGGAAGGATATCGAAGCATGATTGTACGTATACTGTCAGCATTGCAATCTCATGTAAAACACACTTTCTATACTTTACTGCAGCTGTATAACATCGAGGCTGGCAATGCATGCAGACTGTACTGTGCATAGGCGTGGCTACTTAGGCAACGTCGCGATCATAATAATTTTTTTTTTTTTTTTTTATCACAAGCTATCTTGCTGCAGAGTTTGCAAAACAAAAGCGATTGGACTAGAAATACTCTGTTACGTCTAAGCATTTATACTAGAGTTAGTGTCGCTATCTCAGACTTCCAGTGTTCTAGCGAGGTGCAGCTAGGCTGTAGCGCACGATCAGGCAACTCTCGTTAGCTCGCTATACATATATACGTATACGTAGTGCTATAGTGGGTGGGGCCGTGTTTCACACGCCGAGGGTTAACAATGTGGGACTGCTTCACCCACATGCGCAACAGCCGGTATGCTTAGGGTGTGTGTACTGTATTCTAGATTGCAGGCGCTGTGTGTGGGTTGCATGGTTTGCTACGTGCACATGCAACCATGGTAATAGCCTGCATGCCAATGGTTGGCCAGTTTTTGTCTATATCCGCTCTTGTCAACACTATCACTATGCATAATCGAGATTGTGGGTCAGATTGACAGCGCCGGTGTGGTATGTGCCCTGGCACTGCTATTTATATATAACCCAATATGTGGCGCGCTATTACGTTATCGAGAGTTCTACAGTTTCCTCTGTGATGCTGTGTCACCCTAATGATAAGCCGTGCATATGCCAACTTGTCCTGTGTCCTGCAGTGTGTCGTCAACATTGCCATGTACCCTGAAGCTTCTGTGCAGCTGGTCTGCGAGATCTACGTCTAGAGTTACACAGCAAGGCATATGTTGTCAGTGTAGGCTGTGGCTTGCTAAGTGAACGTGGTTTGAGCTGGGTGCACTACACAGCTAGGGTGAGACTGAGGTTAGTACTCAGGTTGCCCCCAGGAGTTGATGTGGTTTTGATGCTTACTCAGCTGTGTACTACAATAAAGCTAAGACTGCAGGTGTTGGCATGAGCAAGCAAAGAGCTGTGTTTTTTTTTTTTTTTTTTTTT
>CAXIPT010000003.1:11048404-11092828 GCA_964030475.1 Tethya wilhelma | reverse complement strand
AGAGGCAGTTGTAGCAGCACTTGAAGAGCATGCTTCAAAGGCTCCCTCCTCCCTCTATGGTCTGTCTTCCCCACAGGGTGTAGAGAGTGGTGGTGAGAGTGAGCCTCCTGAGAGGGACACCCAGACACCTCCCTCACAGCCGACTCCAGTCACTCCTCAAACTCCAACACAGACAGCTGTTTCTGATGAGCAAGGTGGTCATGATGAGAAGGTTTCTAGTAGTCCAGGAACACCAACTCCCACCAGGAGCACCTCAAGCAGGGTAGGTTGGGTCACTGAGAATTGAAGACCTCCTGACACACACACACACACACACACACACACACGCACACACACACACACACACACACACCTCTACAGTTGGAGAGGTTAAGACAGAGAATCCTCAAGAGTAGCAAGCAGCTAACAGAGGTGTTTGCCAGAGTGATTCAAGAGACAGCTCTGAGACAGCAAAAAGAAAAGAAGAAATTCCTTGAAGACAACCGAAGGGCCACTCAGAAGAAGACCCATCGTGAAGGAGTAGACCTAGAGGACCTACCAGAGGTCATTGAACCACCTCGATATTGATAAAGTAGTCTTGTTATTAGATTGCATCACATGACATTGCATGGTAATATTGTTGTACGTTACTGGAAACTTATATTATAAACAAACTACTCTATATTGTGTTAATTATCTGTTTTGTTGATAACATAATAATGCATCATAACTGGTTGTTGTTAAACTTACCCTGTATACAAATTACTGTCCCTTATTTTGTGTGTCTTTTTTGATTATTCAAATATACGTGCATTTTTGTTTCAAGATTTGTACATGTTTAGTTTGAATTTGCTATTAAGAAGTTTTGTATTATTATATTATAAGTTGCCTTAAAATTTGCATAAACTTAATTTTGGGTCACTGCGTGCATGAACTATAACTACCACGATTGAATAATGTTACAGTTTGTTAATGTAAAAAAATTCCGGATCCATGATCTATTATAATACCGTATATGTATGGAATGCATTTTTCATAATGCAGTTGTATTAAACAGATATATCACAGTAACGCCACAATGTCATGTATATAGTTAACAGAATAGACAACAAAAAATATATGCCAACAAATTCTATAATAATATTAATTTTGTTTTTTTGGATAATAATACAGTATATTGGCCGTTGTTATNACCCTGCTTGAGGTGCTCCTGGTGGGAGTTGGTGTTTCTGGACTACTAGAAACCTTCTCAACATGACCACCTTGCTCATCAGAGACAGCTGTCTGTGTTGGAGTTTGAGGAGTGACTGGAGTCGGCTGTGAGGGAGAAAGGGAGGGAGGGGGACAAGTCAACAATGACTCCATCAAATCATACAATCCTATACTAACTCACCTCATCAGTGGGTGGCTGTTCCAATGGTTGCTTGTCACCCTGCTCTGATGACAGTGGCTCTTTCTTCTTTGAAGCATGTTCTTCAAGTGCTGCTACAACTGCCTCTCTCTTGTGAACCATGGCTACATCCAGTGCAGTGTCTCCTTCCTGCACAAGAGACACACATTACAACAACATTTGGGACATTCAAACCTACATAGTTCAGGAACATCATTTATTGGCCAATTTCCATGTGTGATGCTATCAATGTTGCCAGTTCATCTTACCTTGCCTCTTAAGGTGGTGTCTGCTCCAGCATTGAGCAGGAGCTGTACAATCTCCAGGTGACCGCCTTCAACAGCAAAGAACAAGGCACTCCAACCAGCAGTCTGCTCATGCAAACATTGAGACATGTGTGCATAATGTGAGTATACACATTGCAGCAAATGAAACCTCAAAATTATAGCATTCAGTGAAGTACATGAATTCACAGTTGTTTGTGACAAGGAGACATGTGCTCATTAATTATTGATGATGTAATGTGTCCACAATGACTCACCTCTTCTTGTATGTTGAGGGCCACTCCATTGATTCCTAGCAGTGCTCTCACAACATCAATATTGTTGTCTCTGGCAGCCATCATCAGAGCAGTCAGACCATCCTATAGAATGATATAAAAGTGTCTATTAAGTACGCTTACCGTATAGCGGGAAATTTTCATATGGTGGAAATTTTCGTATATTTCGTATGCGGTTCAAATATAATTTAACTTCTGCATTTACTTTATACGAGCGCGCGCCGCGTATACGAAATTTAAAACTACGAAAATTTCTTCTGGCACGTTTATACGAAAGTTTGCACCAACGAAAATTTCCTGCTATACGGTATATTATCATAAAGCACTTGGTACGTGAAGGTTAAAAATTGAAACTACAATGCTAGCAATACCTTATTGTGTCCGTTTACATCAATATTAGGAACTTGCAGTAACACCAGTGCAACAGCAGTATGCTTGTATAGTATTGCACACATTAGTGCATTCAATCCACTCTATATAGAAACATGCATGCACGAGCATAAGATATAACAATAATCATTATGTATTAACACATAATTCTTAGTTTTAGTAAGACATCTGGAATCACTGTGAAGTTTGACTAACAGCTAAGTCAGAAAAAAAAGTCATACAATCCCATGCATGCTTTAGTGTAGTAGACTTGTATAATCAGGGGCCCTCTGGCTACGCCATGCACTGAATTAAGGGAGCAGATTAGGTTATAGGTAGTCACTTGAAACTCCCATCTAAACAATGCATGATATTTGACACTGCAATTTCCTTGCTAACATGTGCTACATCTTGTAACACACAGGCAATTGCTGTACATTACATGTCATATTACATATATACCTTCTCCGGGATGTCTACTTTAGCTCCATGACTCAATAGAACCTCAACTATGTCCTTGAGTCCTTTAAAACAAGCAAATGTGAGTGGGGTGGCACCATCCTGTAGAGTGAGTGGAATAAATTTCTAATTCATGAGTGAATGAGTAAAGAACACTACCACAAGGCACCAAACTCTCATACGACAAAAATCATAAGCATCAGGAAAGTCGTTATACCATGTGTACAGTGTAATAACATGCATGGGCTTGCATGCATAATACTGAATACATCTTCAGTGCATGACTTGAACTAAAACCGTTACTCTCAAAGGATCTATTCCCAAAACATTGGCATAAACCATGCATACACCATAAATGCATGGATACGGTATATATGCACATGGGCCTATATAGATATGTGCGGGGCTTCTGATGCTAATTCAGTACTGTGTATTGTGTGTGCTGATACATATTTTGCTTTGATATCACATAGTGATTATTACTACTGACCTGAAAAGTGAAGGGGCTTCAGCCCCATGCCCCACTGGTGTCTACACCCATGATTAAGGAATAGTAACAAACAAAATGAAATCACCTTGTTTGGGAGGTCCACTTCAGCTCCATGATTCAACAGAACCTCCACTATGTCCTTGTGTCCATTCTGACTAGCAAGATAGAGGGGAGTGAAACCACCCTGTAGTGAATGGAACACAATGTGTAATTCTTGACAATGAGTAAACCAGTTCATAAACACTCCCACAAACAACAGCTATGGATGAGCTACCACTACAGGAAATAGGCACCATATGATGTGAGGATTGAAACTAGTAATCAGACCTTGATTGCATGTACTCATACGATTGTCACACAATACACATGATATTATCAGAAGAATACTATAGACATGCCATGGTGCTCTAAGACACTCCAACAAAATATCAACCATTATGAGACACTAATGGTTGGTATTGTGATGCAATTTGGGTTGAAACGATTTACTGATGACACAAAAATGACTCTGCTGTCTTCAAAAAAGGGATATGTTGCTGAGAGTATAATCATTGAATCACTCTTGGACATGCTTAGATAATTATTCATGTCATGCATTTACGAAAGTTTATGTGTATACCGTATAGCGGGAAATTTTCGTTGGTGCAAAATTTTGTATAAACGCGCCAGAAGAATTTTTCGTAGTTTAAATTTCGTATACGCGGCGCGCGCTCGTATAAAGTATATGCGGAAGTTAAACTTTCGCAGTTTTAATTTTCGTATATTCCAACCCCATACGAAATATCTGAAAATTTCCACCATACGATAAATTTCCCGCTATACGGTACCTTGTTTTGTGCATTGACCTTTGCACCTCTCTCTATTAACAGTTTCACAGTGTCCAGATGTCCTTCTGCACTTGCATCAGTAAGAGGATAGTTACCAGTCTCTTCCTGAATGAGAATGGAGACACTGAAATGGTATATACAAAGAGAATTGATATTGTTATTAAACATACAGTGATTTGATGATTGACATTGGCTCCATGGTCAATGAGCAGTCTTGCCACATCTGTTCTACCAGTACGTGATGCAGCCCAAAGAGGAGTTTTACCATTCTGTGGAGTGAGAACACACCATAACACCACAACATGAACAGAAGACTAACAACAATGACTAGTGTTTACACTGGAGAGAGAGGATCATTCCATTCATCAATCACTTCAAATTCCTCACAACCATCACTAATGGGTGTGTACAATAGTGGGGGACATGCTCATGAATATTCATAAGCACTACCAAGTGGGAAGCTAGATCAGTGTGACAGAGTAGGTTGGGAGGACACAATGTGGATGGGTGCACTACGTAATGGAACACAGACAATCAGAGAGATTGGGCTAGTGGAAACACTCATCTCAATATGCATGTCACATGTACTTTACTTTCTTGCCAACATGGAATACAGTGCATGTGAGTGTAACCTATCATCATAATCCATTCCTTGCTCACTATCATCATCTAGCCTCGTTCTCAGGCTCCCCCCTCTTAGTACAGAAGGGAAAGGGCCGGGGGAGCCTGTTTGCCAATCTCACGTGACGTACGTCATTGGCGAATACAATGTATGGTAGAGAGCATGCTCTTTTCCAAGTTATTGTCAACAGCTTTCAAAAGAATTTTACAGTCTATGAGATCGAGACAGGAGGGTCAAAAAAGTGAAAAAAGAAAGTAGTCAACTAGCCTGACTAGTAGTCAGCTTGTTGTATTCAATGTTGTATGTTAGTAAGACGCGCTTGGGCTGTCACGATGGCTACTAGCCTTGAGGCCTCATGCCTAAGCTTTTGAGTGTACATTTTTATCTATAGACTATACGAACTCAGCTAATACAAGTAATTTTAGAGAAATATGGTTTTTGTTCTGCTTGCTGTATTTTCTGCTCAATTGTGCTGCAAAATCTTGAGCAAAAGCCATACAAAGCTATTACACATGAGCCCTAGCAATGTCACCATGCATTTTTGTGTGTGTGAAATTTTTATCTGTCTACCACAAGTCTACCTCACGTAAGATTGGCGACCAATCACTATACATATCACATACACTCATGCACCTTGTCTGGGAGGTCCACTTCAGCTCCATGATTCAACAGAACCTCCACTATGTCCTTGTGTCCTTCCTTACTAGCCATAAAGAGTGGGGTGATACCATCCTGTAGTGAATGGAACAATACATAAATATTCATGAGTGAATGAGTAAAGAACACTACCACAAGGCACCAAACTCTCATACCACAAAATCACAAGCATATGTAATCTCCTCAGACAAATTATATGTAGTCAGACCAAACTACAAGAGTATCTGAGTCCTCTTAAGCCTCATCATGCTAACCTCGTCTGGAAGATTTACTTCAGCTCCATGATTCAACAGAATGTCCACTATGTCCTTGTGTCCTTTATAGCTGGCAAAATAGATTGCACTGATACCATCCTGTTCATATAGTGAATGTAACAATATAGACCAGAATCACATGTATACTCTAATTCAAACGGAACAACTGGTACACGAGAGATGTACAAACAAAAATTAATACACAAAGTATATTTGTGATTAGCAAACATCTTTACTCTGTAACCCCCCAAAGTACTGAAACTGCTATGACCACTGAGTATACCTTCCTCTGTCCATTGATGCTAGCACCTCTGTCTAGCAGCAACTCAACAGTGTCCAGATGACCTCTGTAGCAGGTTAGTACAAGAGGAAGGCTACCAACATCATCCTGTATGGGAAAGTTTGAGTACTTCTACAATGAAGGCACCAAGGTGCATAACCCTTGGTGCGTACATATAATAATTATTATACTGAATCTTATAAGTATTTTGATGGTATTTGATATATTATAGCAGTTTATTGTGTAGTCTAATATTATATTGTCTGTATAATGTAGTTGGATGAGTGTGTATCAATAAGCAGGTCTGCAGCTATGCTATGGGACTCGCTCGCCCCTCATGCTTGCCCCAAAATTTATCAGGATGAATGGGTGTGGCCCCGAAGCTCAGATAGGCTTAAAAGCCTCAGATTTCAGAAACTATAGGCTTATGTTGCTTTGTAAAAGGACCTCAGGCCATTTCATATCAGTAGCTAAGCTTCTACTGTCTATGCTATGAAGCTCGCTCAGGCTTGTCCTCCAAAATTATGGGTGTGGCCTCGAAGCTTAGCGCTCAAAGAGGCTGAAAAGCTTCATATCTCAGGAACTACAGGCTTTTGTTGAATTCTTTGTGTAATTTTTTTAGATAATCTCGATTATTTTACCTTGGTATGCCGCTTTTGAAGACTGGAGCTGCCGTTCTTGAGATATAGTTGGAACACACACACACACACACACACACACACAGACAACACGACTACCATAACCCCTGCTGCGCATGCGCACCAAGGGTTAATTAAGACTGCATATACATGCATCAATCTATGCATGTGCATACATGAATTACTACATGCATGCGAGTATATAAGCATGTGCACTATATCTATTGAGCAAGCCAGGATCTGTAGCATCATATATACATGCATTAATACAAACTGAAGCATGAGGGAAAGTCATTTAGTCTGAAATTACAAACTCAACAAGACTTAAGTTGAGATGACTTACAGCTTTTGGTCTGTTGATGTCAGCTCCATGGTCTATCAACAATGCTGCAATGGCAGTGTGACCTCCACTACATCCAATCCATAGAGGAGTGAAGCCACTCTGTGGGGGAAACAAGAGAGAGAGTTTAGACATGCCACACCCATCAGGGCACCCTAACATTCACTGTCAATGCTTATCATGACTGGTATAGCAACTTTACTTTACCTCATCCTCAATGTCAACATCACTCTCATTAGCTAGGAGTGTCTTGGTCACCTCAGTGTAGCCTCTATCAACAGCCTCAATGAGAGGAATGGGACACTGAAAATGAAACAAACAATTGATAACAACAGAGAGAGCATCACTAACACCCACTGGCCAGGTGCCACTACAACTGAGTACCTAGCATACAAACTTTGAATGAACCAACGATCTAACCACCAAACAGGCAATGCTACACATGTGCATGCAACTAACTGGCCACTTGCAACTTCATTGACAATCAATAGATTTAGATGGGCCATTGGTATAGAGTAGCTATGATCCTGGGAGGTAAAGGACTAGGATTTACCTTTAGAAGACTCTGATAGCTCCTCATATCAATGCCATCAATTGTCAAGGCTGTTATCAGTGGTAAGTGCTCCAATGTTAGAGATGCTACGAAGCTGGTGGTGAGGACTCTAGGAAGGGACATTGTCACAATCACACTACCAGGAGTGGCGCCGTGTAATCGAATATTAAGAGGCTGGATATCCGAATTCTGAGCAATTTTCTGTCGG
The DNA here is from genome assembly GCA_964030475.1 of Tethya wilhelma. NCBI lineage: Eukaryota > Metazoa > Porifera > Demospongiae > Tethyida > Tethyidae > Tethya > Tethya wilhelma. The sequence goes on along the minus strand of CAXIPT010000003.1, from coordinate 11,085,203 downwards.
TATTCAAGTAAATGTGCAATGGTACATTCATCTTTACTGATATTGAAAGTTGTTACTACAGCGGAGAAGTCTGGAGGTATTTTCAACTCCCAGGAAGGGAAGCTGGTGACGTTAGTAACAGCACAAAAACTCCTCAAGTCTCTTGTATAGGCTGTCATTTCTTCTTGAAGATCAGAGCTCCCAAAATTATCTATGATTGTCTCTAGGAGTTCGCAATTTAAATAGTTCCAGAATTTGCTGAACTTTGCAAAAATCAGGGAGACACTCTTTGCTTCTAAGATACTTTCGGTTGAAAATGTACTTGGCACTAGCTGTTCCAAATCTGGGAGAAAAGCCACATCAAGACGGAATGACTCTAGAAATTCAGGATCCTTTGCTTCTTTCTTCATACAAGATTTGACTGTTCTCTTCACAATGTCTGAAAATCTTTTCTTCAAAAAATCAACCTTTTCTTTGACAATTAGACGAGGTGATTTGGTGTCTGCAGGGGTGTGGTCTCTACGTCCAGCACTATCAGTGTCAGCATTACTTGTAGCTTCACCAAAACTATGTGTTGGCTGTTGGTGGGTCTTGACTTCNCCGTGTAATCGAATATTAAGCGGCTGGATATCCGAATTCTGAGCAATTTTCTGTCGGTATTCAAGTAAATGTGCAATGGTACATTCATCTTTACTGATATTGAAAGTTGTTACTACAGCGGAGAAGTCTGGAGGTATTTTCAACTCCCAGGAAGGGAAGCTGGTGACGTTAGTAACAGCACAAAAACTCCTCAAGTCTCTTGTATAGGCTGTCATTTCTTCTTGAAGATCAGAGCTCCCAAAATTATCTATGATTGTCTCTAGGAGTTCGCAATTTAAATAGTTCCAGAATTTGCTGAACTTTGCAAAAATCAGGGAGACACTCTTTGCTTCTAAGATACTTTCGGTTGAAAATGTACTTGGCACTAGCTGTTCCAAATCTGGGAGAAAAGCCACATCAAGACGGAATGACTCTAGAAATTCAGGATCCTTTGCTTCTTTCTTCATACAAGATTTGACTGTTCTCTTCACAATGTCTGAAAATCTTTTCTTCAAAAAATCAACCTTTTCTTTGACAATTAGACGAGGTGATTTGGTGTCTGCAGGGGTGTGGTCTCTACGTCCAGCACTATCAGTGTCAGCATTACTTGTAGCTTCACCAAAACTATGTGTTGGCTGTTGGTGGGTCTTGACTTCCTGAAGACACTCACCTGGAAGGGTCAAAGGACAAAAACAAACCAAAAACATTGAGTCAGTACAAAGTTGGAAGCTCATTATATATTAAATTGGGTCTCTCAAAGAATGGATGAAAGTAAACCTAACACATGTACTCACTATAAGTAGAGGAGAGGGTGTCACACACATCCTTCAGCCACGCCTCCTCCTTTAGAATGTCCACTATGAAATGGAACTTCTCAGGAGAAGCACACAAAATGGATCTTATGCCTACAGATTTAATTTTAATACCAACAAAACAGCACCTTTCATAATTATTTGCATTGTTCCTTTAGTAATAACTAAGCTCAAATTTTACATTCCATTGAAATTAATTTTTACAAAAAAAGGTGCATGGTCTTGAGCCTCCAAATCCCTCCCTCTGGCTATACCACTGACCTGCAATGAGTTCCAGAGCCTTTGCTTCATTGGTTATCGCTGCCATTCTCATGCTATTCTCTACCAGAGGAGGTAGCAACTCATTAGAGATGAGTTTCACTGCAACGGTAAGAGGGTGAAGTTGGAAGATGTGGACCAACTTCTCCGTACACCTGTCAAGGGCCTTCACCTCAGGGGATGACGACGCCATTATGACTAATGAGAGTCGACCCCTATAATAGAAGACACAAATAAGTATTATTATGGTTTGTGTAGTCTGAGCCAGGTGTTGACACTCAACATGGTTAATAAGAATGGATAGTGAAGACATGCAACTGGTTGTGTTCCATCACTGGAATAAACTGGTAATGGTCATCAAAGTAACACAATCAGTGTAGTAATACATATAGCGCTAGTACTGTGAATGATATACACATTGCTGGACAAATTGTCAATACTTCAGTGCCATTAATCTTTTGATATATATTCAAAACTGATACTCCTCTTGCAAGCCATGCACCAGCCACCAGGCCATATGAGCTCAATCAGAGCAAGCTACACTGGTGGAGACTCTGGGTGGAGATTGAAGTTCTTTTGTAGTAGTTGACGCTGGCTAAACAGCTTATCAGATGAGCTATTATATCTAAACTTCAATCTATAGTGGGTGCCATATTGTTGACATGATAATGAGACATACGCAGTGCAGTCCAGAGTGCAAGTGCAAGATCGTTCTTAGGCTGATTGAAGGCTGAATTCAAACTTATGAAGAGTGTACGATCTTTTCACTGATTCTTTGTGCCATCGCTTCAATCTCGAAATTGCAAGCTTTCCCTTTATAGGAGAAAACCGAGATAATTAGCTTATCAAATTAGCTTACAATCGGAAATAAAAAGTAATAATACAAAACGGATTTATGATGACTCACACTAATCAGCTCGACAATAAGGTATTGTGATAGTAGCGTCACATAAGTTACACGTGCTTGTCAAAACAACTTGTACACTACATGTAGTATAGAAGTCATAGGACTGTGTAAACAACAATGTTTTTATAGGCTTACACACGACATTGTGTGTGACAACATAATATCACACAATCATACATATTTATATGAATACTATACATGATTCACAATTTCACTCATGTATTAATCAATAAGACAATGGCCTGTACGTGTCTCATGGACCAAAACTCTACGATAGGAAGTCCATCGGTAGACCCACCCTCAGGCATTGCATCAATCTATACACCAGTCATTAAATTTTAAACTAAGTTATCATCATCCTCAGGAGCTTATGAGTGCTGCATAAGCTAGCTCCTGTCATCCTGTCTGTCTGTCTTGTCATCGTATATCCCCCCTAATCCCCTTCATGTTGAAATGTAAGATACTCTAGACATCTTGTAGACTTTTGTCACCAATGGACCAGTTGGTATGTGCCGAGTGGGTTGAACAACATGAGCATTAACTGTATAATAATGACCTTTATAGATGTCTATTGTACATGTATTGTGGACACACATAGTCTGGAGAAAATTGCAAACTTTGGCCAGTAAAAGTTTTCCAAGATATTCAATCGAACATTGTTCACGTCAATCTTATTTAGAACGCTGAAAACTTAATTTCCTATCTTGTTTGCTCACTTTTCAAATGGACTATTAGTCTCAGCAGGCAATACAAATCAATGTTCCGAGAGGGGGAAAAGGTATAGCCTCGTTCCCACGCCTTCTCCGGTAGGCGCGTATTTTATATTTCAAGAGTTGAAAAGTTCAGCCGTGGAAGGCCTGGTAAAACTTCTCACGTGATGCTTTCAAAAAATAACAGAGAGGTAGACGAGTGGTAGGCATAATCCAACGTGCAGCACGTGCATGTGATCAGTCTGCTAGAGTATGAGCAGAGTTTTTTCCTTGTGTTAGAGCAATGAAGTGAATTCTGAAGGTATACAGCCGATATCTAAAAGGCTAAGCACTTGGCTATACTTACCAAAGAACAGTTATTGTGCCGTTAAAAAAGCTCAAAAGGTGAGTATGAGTTAGCAAACCTATACCAGTCTAAAATTTCTTGCTTTTTTTTGCGTGCTAATGCTTTTTTGTCAAAATCGCTTTTGTTAGCAGATATTTGCCTATAGTAGCACTGTTATAGACTTAGAAATCGACAAAATGTTAGTTGTCGATGGTAACAAGTCCAGAAAACCTAGCTGCTTGTTTTCCTGGCAAAGGCGCACGTTAGTGTTGCTCACGCATTTCGCAAAAAAGATTTTTGACGTAGGGCACGTGAGAAGTTTTACCAGGCCTTCCCCTCCTTTTTCCTCGCACATAATTTTTAGGGAAGGCCATGGGTACGAGGCTAGGGAAAAGGAACGTCTGGTAAAGTGGCCCAGTTTTTGTCTATAGTTAGAATTTACCCCCATGTGTTCCATCTGGTCATGAGGAAATGAGGTAGCTATAGCACATCAAATGGGGAATTTTCAATCTGTGTTCACTATCTTCAGCCAACACATAATATTCATAGTCACACGATAAAAACAAGGAATCTGTCAAATTTTAAATAATTTAGCTATAAGGTAAAACGGGGTAATTTCGGTCACGGTTTATTTCCGGTCTGTCACTTTGTAAACAAATCACTCTCAGCTACAGACAGAGGACTTTTGCTCAAAGCTGAAGTGTTCCACATACTGTGGCACTACTCAGCTGTCTCTAGCTCCCTCCCTTGTTCTAGTTCATCGTTGTTTGTTCTAGACGGGACAGTAAATAATGTTCCTTGTAGTCTTGTTTGCAAAAGCGCCACAATCTACCAAAACTTCAGCACTTTAGCTCTCTTTCTCAAACGAAGGGCAGCAGCGGCAATATGACAGCACTACAATAATCTCCAGTCCTTTCTGGTATTACTACACCCCTACTTTCTTGTACTGGTGCTGCAGTCTGGTAGCGGGAGGTCAAAGTCTCAGTACCGTATGGTATCACAAAATAGAACAATGGTGAAAATTTCGAAATTATGACAGTTCAGAACAATACAAAAATACAAACAAAGAAATGCTGCTATATATTATCTCATTTTTTCATAGTAATCTAAAGAGGCCAACAAACTAATGTGGGGGCATATGGTTCACAAATTCTGACTCATGGCAGTTGCTGAGCTCATCTTCATTGGGTGACCGAAAATACCCCCAAAAATCAATTTTTCCGAATATTGAACGAGGACTGTAAACCACGAAAGATTTTCCACTTAGAAGCAAGTGATCGCGTCAAGTTTTTTTGCTGCAAGATACTAACATAGTGTAGTACCTCACGCAGGCCAAGGAAGAAGTTGGACCGTCTAGTGAAGAAGATATATTGCTTTGAATTTCAACTAGCTGAAGAGTGACCGAAATTACCCCGTGTTACCTTACTGTAAACTGATAAATTATTGGATTTTACAACATTCTGTGCAGGATTGAACTGAAATGAAAACCCGCCAGGCCAATTTATCACCCCCACTGACAAATGTTCAAGTATTATGATAGGATACTTTTCTTCCCTCTCTAAGAACGTCAGGCCCACCAGACAATGGCCTAATGGTTTATTTTCTTCAATCAGCAGACTGAGAGTAGATAAAAGTGATTGTTTTAACTACTTCAAATACCTGGCAAAATTTGAACTTGACTCAGTGAACACTACGTAGAAAATTGGAAACAGATGTTTCAGTGGCCTTTTCCTATAACTACTCTTCAAGGTCAACTGTTTCTCTCCCAAACAACGCCTAGCTTGCAAATTAAGTCACGTGAGTTTTGACGTGGGTGGGGCTCATGGATCATGAATCAAGTGATGAACATGATAACATGCCTTAGCTGCATGCATATGGTACACTTAGATCCTAGAATCTAAGGACTATATATAGAAGTCTATAGAGAAAACTCTACTGCAGTTCAACAAGCATGCCATTCTAATTCTTTAGTCCATGATCAGATTAGATAAAGAAGGAATCATAGGGGAAAATTTTAACTAAGATGTGACACAAATGCAAAAGACGTCAATAAAAAACAACACAAAACTTATTAAACTGCATGTGAGATAACTGATAATAACAATTTGTATACTACTACAGAAACCATAGTTATACAGTAAAACAATTAGAGTGCTTTAGCAAATGTAATACTAATCAATACTTTGGTGGTTCAATGACCTCTGGTAGGTCTACTCTTTCATGATGGGTCTTCTGAGTGGCTCTTCGGTTGTCTTCAAGGAATTTCTTCTTTTCTTTTTGCTGTCTAAGAGCTGTCTCTTGAATCACTCTGGCAAACACCTCTGTTAGCTGCTTGCTGCTCTTGAGGATTCTTTGTCTTAACCTCTCCAACTGAATGTAGAGGTGTGTGTGTGTGTGTGTGTGTGTGTGTGGGTGAGGAAGTCTTCAATTCTCAGTGACCCAACCTACCCTGCTTGAGGTGCTCCTGGTGGGAGTTGGTGTTCCTGGACTACTAGAAGCCTTCTCATCGTGACCACCTTGCTCATCAGAGACAGCTGTCTGTGTTGGAGTTTGAGGAGTGACTGGAGTCGGCTGTGAGGGAGATGTCTGGGTGTCCCTCTCAGGAGGCTCACTCTCACCACCACTCTCTACACCCTGTGGGGAAGACAGACCACGGAGGGAGAGAGGGAGGGAGGGAGGGAGGGAGGGGGACAAGTCAACAATGACTCAATCAAATCATACAATCCTATACTAACTCACCTCATCAGTGGGTGGCTGTTCCAATGGTTGCTTGTCACCCTGCTCTGATGACAGTGGCTCTTTCTTCTTTGAAGCATGCTCTTCAAGTGCTGCTACAACTGCCTCTCTCTTGTGAACCATGGCTACATCCAGTGCAGTGTCTCCTTCCTGCACAAGAGACACACATTGCAACAACATTTGGGACATTCAAACACATAGTTTAGAAACATCATTTATTGGCCAATTTCCATGTGTGATGCTATCAATGTTGTCAGTTCATCTTACCTTGCCTCTTAAGGTGGTGTCTGCTCCAGCATTGAGCAGGAGCTGTACAATCTCCAGATGAGCACCTTCAACAGCAAAGAACAAGGCACTCCAACCAGCAGTCTGGATCATAGTTAAACATTGAGACATGTGTGCATAATGTGAGTATACACATTGCAGCAAATGAAACCTCAAAATTAGCATTCACTGAAGTACATGAATTCACAGTTGTTTGTGACAAGGAGACAAGTGCTCATTAATTATTGATGATATAATGTGTCCACAATGATTCACCTCTTCTTGTATGTTGAGGGCCACTCCATTGATTCCTAGCAGTGCTCTCACAACATCAATATTGTTGTCTCTGGCAGCCATCATCAGAGCAGTCAGACCATTCTATAGAGATATGAAAATATTACGAACTAAGTTAAAAATCAGAAACAAGTGTATTCTGCATTTCATTTTGAGTACATATACATTATTTTGTCTGTTGACATTGATACGTGGTACTCTCAGCAACATTAGAGCAATAGTATGACGCCTCTGTAAAATAGCTCCCATTAGTGCATCTACACCACTCTGGATTGATAATTAAAGAAAACTATTAATATTCTAGGCAAATATAAAATGGAAATGTACCAAAATGCTACATATAAGCAAACAAAAACCTTATTTGGGAGGTCCACTTCAGCTCCATAATTCAACAGAACCTCTACTATGTCCTGGTGTCCTTCCTGACTAGCAAATTTGAGTGGTGTAGCACCCTCCTAGAGTGATTTACATGGTAGCATAAGTTTTGTAACAATACAACATACATCGCACTTTTCATACCTTGCTTTGTGCATTGACCTTTGCACCTCTCTCTATTAACAGCTTCACAGTGTCCAGATGTCCTCCTCCACTTGCATCAGTAAGAGGATAGTTACCAGTCTCTTCCTGAATGAGAATGGACAGACAGTGAAATGGTGTACAAAGAGAATTGATATTGTTGTTAAATATACAGTGGTTTGATGATTGACATTGGCTCCATGGTCAATGAGCAGTCTTGCCACATCTGTTCTACCTCGACATGATGCAGCCCAAAGAGGAGTTTTACCATCCTGTGGAGTGAGAACACAACATAACACCACAACATGAACAGAAGACTAACAACAATGACTAGTGTTTAAACTGGAGAGAGAGGATCATTCCATTCATTAATCACTTCAAATTCCTCACAAACATTAATGGGTGTGTACAATACTGGGGGACATGCTAATGAATATTCATAAGCACTACCAAGTGGGAAGCTAGATCAGTGTGACAGAGTAGGATCAGAGGTTGGGAGGACACAATGTGGATGGGTGCACTACGTAATGGAACACGGACAATCGGAGAGATTGGGCTAGTGGAAACACTCATCTCAATATGCATGTCACATGTACTTTACTTTCTTGCCAACATGGAATACAGTGTATATGCGAGTGTAACCTATCATCATAATCCATTCCCTGCTACACTATCATCATCACCATACAGACACTGACAGACACTATACACATTCTCTACACATTTCTTCACAGCAAAAGGACCCTCTCTGCTGTGGCACATTCCTTCAATCACTATACATATCACATACACTCACCTTGTCTGGGAGGTCCACTTCAGCTCCATGATTCAACAGAACCTCCACTATGTCCCTGTGTCCTTTCTGACTAGCCATAAAGAGTGGGGTGATACCATCCTGTAGTGAATGGAACAAAACATAAATATTCATGAGTGAATGAGTAAAGAACACTACCACAAAGGCACCAAACTTTCATACCACAAAATCACAAGCATGCATTCTCATCAGGCAAATTATATGTAGTCAGACCAAACTACAAGAGTGTCTGAGTCCTCTTAAGCCTCATCCTGGGGAATCCTCTCTCATAATACAGTGAGGAACTTAAAAATGACACACACAATCATTCTTGTGGACTGGCTATACAATGCATGGTGCACAATCTGTGCAACTCCTTTCACTTCACTGATTGACACAACCTGTACACAATCTTTGCTGACCATGCTAGCAGGTCCATGCATGGGCACACAGTATTGGGGAATGGGAAATTAATTGATTTTGCAATCACCTTGCTTGGGAGGTCCACTTCAGCTCCATGATTCAACAGAACCTCCACTATGTCCTTGTGTCCTTCCTGACTAGCAAGATAGAGGGGAGTGGCACCATCCTGTAGTGAATGGAACACAATGTGTAATTCTTGACAATGAGTAAACCAGTTCATAAACACTCCCACAAACAACAGCTATGGATGAGCTACCACTACAGGAAATAGGCACCATATGATGTGAGGATTGAAACTAGTAATCAGACCTTGATTGCATATACTCATACGATCGTCACACAATACACATAATATTATCAGAAGAATACCAGACATGCCATGGTGCTCAAAGACACTCCAACAAAATATCAACCATTGTGAATCATGACTTAATCACTAATGGTTGGTGTGGTGATGGAATATGGGTTGGAACAATTTACTGCATGTTGACACCAGAAAACTTCACTGTCTTTGAAGAATGAAATATCTTGTCATATGTACCTTGCTTTGAGCATTGACCTTTGCACCTCTCTCTATTAACAGCTTCACAGTGTCCAGATGTCCTCCTGCACTTGCATCAGTAAGAGGATAGTTACCATTCTCATCCTGAATGAGAATGGACAGACACTGAAATGGTGTACAAAGAGAATTGATATTGTTATTAAACATACAGTGATTTGATGATGGATATTGGCTCCATGGTCAATGAGCAGTCTTGCCACATCTGTTCTACCATCACGTGATGCAGCCCAAAGAGGAGTGGCACCATCCTGTGGAGTGAGAAAACAACATAACACCACAACATGAACAGAAGACTAACAACAATGACTAGTGTTTAAACTGGAGAGAGAGAAAATCATTCCATTCATCAATCACTTCAAATTCCTCACAACCATCATTAATGGGTGTGTACAATACTGGGGGACATGCTAATGAATATTCATAAGCACTACCAAGTGGGAAGCTAGATCAGTGTGACAGAGTAGGATCAGAGGTTGGGAGGACACAATGTGGATGGGTGCACTACGTAATGGAACACAGACAATCAGAGAGATTGGGCTAGTGGAAACACTCATCTCAATATGCATGTCACATGTACTTTACTTTCTTGCCAACATGGAATACAGTGCATGCGAGTGTAACCTATCATCATAATCCATTCCCTGCTACACTATCATCATCACCATACAGACACTGACAGACACTATACACATTCTCTACACATTTCTTCACAGCAAAAGGACCCTCTCTGTTGTGGCACATTCCTTCAATCACCATACATATCACATACACTCACCTTCTCTGGGAGGTCCACTTCAGCTCCATGATTCAACAGAACCTCCACTATGTCCTTGTGTCCTTTCTGACTAGCCATACCGAGTGGGGTCCTACCATCCTGTAGTGAATGGAACAAAACATAAATATTCATGAGTGTAAAGAACACTACCATGCACAAGGCACCAAACTCTCATACCACAAAATCACAAGCATGCAATCTCATCAGGCAAATTATATGTATATATAGTCAGACCAAACTACAAGAGTGTCTGAATCGATATCCTCTTAAGCCTCATCCTGGGGAGTCCTCTGTCATAATACATTGAGGAACTTGAGAATGACACACATGCACAATCATTCTTGTCAACTATACAGCTTTTCAATGCATCGTGCATGCAGAATCTGTGCAACTTCTTTCACTCCACTGATTGACACAACCTATATACACAATCTTTGCTGACCATGCTAGCAGATCCAAGCATGGGCAAACAGTATTGGGGAATGGGTGATTCATTGATTTTGCAATCACCTTGCTTGGGAGGTCCACTTCAGCTCCATGATTCAACAGAGCCTCCACTATGTCCTTGTGTCCTTCCTGACTAGCAAGATGGAGGGGAGTTACACCATCCTGTAGTGAATGGAATTAACACAATGTGTAATTCTTGACAATGAGTAAACCAGTTCATAAACACTCCCACAAACAACAGCTATGGATGAGCTACCACTACAGGAAATAGGCACCATAATATTATGATGTGAGGATTGAAACTATAGTAATCATGCAGACCTTGATTGCATGTATACTACGATCGTCACACAATACACATAATATTATCAGAAGAATATTATAGACATGCCATGATGCTCAAAGACACTCCAACAAAATATCAACCATTGTGAACCATGACTTAATCTGTTCATACACTAATGGTTGGTGTGGTGATGGAATGTGGGTTGAAACAATTTATATTTGACACAAGAAAACTGCCCTGCTTTTGGAGAATGTAATATTTCATAGTAAAAGTGACCATTGCTCTAGCTTTGCATTCACCACTTGTAATTGTATGCAGCATTGATGTGATGATGATGCTGAGCAATTATAGCCTCGTTCCTAGGCCTTTCCCTTCTTTTTTTTTTTTAATAACCAAAATGAATAAATTAAGGGGAAAGCCTGGGAACGAGGCTAGAGCAATTATATATGTTATGAAATCATTGACTGAGTGATTTGTGTATATAATAATATACATGTCGTTGCGTGTAATATGCGGACTCCAAAAGACTTCCTGTCATATGTCACTGAGCTAGTAGAGACGACCACTTGATCAGGCTGAGGTACTAAAGTAACCAAGCTGCTAGCTGACTGTGCCAGTCAATGAGAAATGCATGCACATAGCTGCTATCAGCAGTCACTGGCATATACCACACTTTTTTGCCTTCTAGCCGTTACTCTTGCACAAAAACAGAAGTATAATTTACTATTGCTCACTAAAAACAAAAAAAAAACATATATATATAGATGCTCGAATGCTCATGTTCAGCTAGACGCATGTTAATTGAGCTGCTAATTAACGATCTTTAACCAGAACAAATTGCATTCTAAAATTAAGTGACATCACATTAGAACTAGTACTAATTGCATTCCTAAAGCATGAAAGGGCATAATGTATACAGTAGCCCTTAAAATAAAGTTCCCGTTCCGTTTGCGTTTTACGGTAAAATGACGTCCAAACGCACAAAATTAAAATAAGCAAATCAAAGTAGGAAAAGTTAGCTGAAAAAGGAATTTTTAGCAGCATGGTCGATACAAACGGTAAGAAAAAACCACAAGCATTGTGATTGACAGCCTTACTAGGTGGTAAGTTGACTGTGAAAACTCTCCCTGTAGTACGGCACACATGTTCTTGCTTTGTTTTCAAGTTTTAGAGCCTCGTAGCTGCTTTCAGTCCAATCATAGTCCAAATTTGACACCCGATTTACAAGGTTTTGCTGTGTTGAAACTGCATTTTTCATTTCCTTATGTGATTATGAGATTTGACACGTGGACATAACATTTTTACGGAAGCGTTTGCATGGGCGTTTTACGGAACGAGACGGGAACTTTATTTTGAGGAGTACTATACATAAAACACTTGCTGGCAAACTAAGCCATGCATGTATACATCGACGATTATAGATGCCTCGCGCTAAGGGATGCACTCGGCAATTATTTGAAATGTCTCCCAGACATGCTTTACTGATGTGGCAAAATTCGTAGCTACATCTTGAATTTATTTATAATATAACTACCTTATTTTCTGCATTGACCTTCGCACCTCTCTCTATTAACAGCTTCACAGTGTCAAGATGTCCTCCTCCACTTGCATCAGTAAGTGGATAGTGACCAGCCTCATCCTGAATGAGAATAGACAGACACTGAAATGGTGTACAAAGAGAATTGATATTGTTATTAAACATACAGTGGTTTGATGATTGACATTGGCTCCATGGTCAATGAGCAGTATTGCCACATCTGTTCTACCATGACGTGATGCAGCCCAAAGAGGAGTGTCACCATCCTGTGGAGTGAGAACACAACATATAACACCACAACATGAACAGAAGACTAACAACAATGACTAGTGTTTAAACTGGAGAGAGAGGATCATTCCATTCATCAATCACTTCAAATTCCTCACAACCATCACTATAATGGGTGTGTACAATAGTGGGGGACATGCTCATGAATATTCACAAATGCACTACCAAGTGGGAAGCTAGATCAGTGTGACAGAGTAGGATCAGAGGTTGGGAGGACACAATGTGGATGGGTGCACTACGTAATGGAACACGGACAATNGCCATTTCTACCAAGTAATTTGCTAGCTTGTCTTCAATAGAAGTAGAAAGAACCGGATTAGGACCAGGTTTGCAACCCATTTCTACTAGCCCTCTCACTCTCCTAAAGAGGGTAGAAGGAGGTACATTATACTTTCTGGCAGATTCTCGAATAGGAATTCCCTCAGCGCATGCAGCTATTGCGGAGGTCATAGCAGCCTCGGTCCATAGTTTTCTCTTTGGAGTACTGGTCTGTAGTAAAAATAAATAGTCTTTAAACGCTAGCGGCGTATAATAAAAGTGATTCAGTAAGACTTATTACAACATCTGATCAAACTCACCTTCTTCCTTCTGTACATGTTGCCTTATAGCAGCGTGACTAAAAAACCACGTGGGACCACTTGATACCTGCGTGATTAATCTATGAAATTCGCATAATTAGATCGACATGCCAACTACTCTTGACAACCTTTTCCAAATTTAATATTTTACAGCCTCAATAAACACTCTCTAACATGCTGTGCCCATAGTTGTAGCAGAGCTGACCAGATTTGTAAATTTTGTCGAATGTTTCATATTAGGAGCTGTTTCATATTTGGTACCTCTACCTTACAAATAGAGGACATGTACGGAACGCCCACATACATGAATATATGAATATCATTAAATCCAGAATTCTTCAAATTATCCAGAAGCGCTGGTGAAGACACACTCCAGACAGCCAAAAGTGACTACTAAGGACACAAAACTCTTCTTCTTGGAGCCAGAAAGCTAAATAGAGAGATTTCTAAGCGATCTGTGATTTTAGCGAAACTGCTGAATCAGCAATATTGTGTGATGACGTAATTTATAATGATGTCATAATAGCTGTTTAGTATAGTACTTTAAACTTGCCTGGAATATTCTGAGATGGGCAAGCCTGACCTTCAAGACTATTTTTGTGAAGTTTAACCCTTTGTCGGTCAATTGCAAGCCATACATCTGAAAATTTTTTCACGGTTAGCCTGCAAACGCAGGATGTTTGGAAGAGGTCCGGATGAAAATTAACTAACAATACGGAGAGGTCGAGTGGAGTAATAGTTAACAAACTTTTGTTTCTGGAATATTCTGAGAGTAACGGTTAGACTTGAAAGTTTTTTGCAAGAAGTAACTACCATGTCTAGATATAAAACCAGGCCATACATTTCAAGAAAGTACTTTGGAAAGGGTTGATTCCAGGTAAGCGCCTATCACTCTAGTACTTAAGAGCGGAAGTAGTATACGGAGAGATTACGTAAAATTATTTTCCGTGTCCGCGTATTTCTGGCAATGAGTTCACAAGAGCAACTAACACTGTGTTGTCTCACTTGTTGTGAGAAGACAATTCGATTACTGATGGCTTACACGTCTGATTGGTCATATCGAAATTCCAACATGTGCAACGAAAACCATGCCAGAGTCCCCAGACCCTCTCCCTCCGCTTTTGCGAGAGGGGTGGGGTCTGGCCAGCAAGTCTAGGCATGACATTGTGCAAGTGCTTATGTCGCATCTCATGATTCGTGACTGCTGGAACCTTCAAGGATGTTCGACTCAAGCGTTAGTTTATTTGGCATGCACCACCCAGGAAACTCCTCCCAACAACTAGTGCCTTGTGCAATAGCTGCGTTAGACGTAGATTTGGGACAGCAGAGTTGAAGAACCAGCAAGAGCAGCACTCCAATGGTGGCAATGAGACAACTAAACCAGTACTCCTTGGTACCTCGATCATCGTACACTTGCTGTATCGGGGACTTTGCTTGCAAACTCTTCTCACTCTTGACCAACCAGTTGCTAGGTCGTTAACTGTCAAGTACACTGTATATAGGCATCTCCAGGGTGCATGTGCTGGCAGTTGTAGATATGAAGCACTCTCCATCGCATATTTGTGTTGAGTAGCTTCCCTCCGGCGCTGCTGTACTACACCTTGAAGAGCTCATGAGGCATATTTCTTGATTGAGAAGAAGATGATATCTGTGTCAGAATGTCAGTGTCACTGTGAAATTGTCAGTTAGCTGATTAGCTAGGAAGTTTTCTCAGTGTTGAAAAGCAATTTGGCCATCACTATGGGCGGAGCAAGTGTGAGAGGCTTGGCCTTGCTAGACTAGCATGGTGTCATAGTTGCTCAATATTAAATTTGCTCCTGCATGAGGTGTAGTCTTTCTAGGTTTGCTTCAAGAGATGGTATCTCTCAGAAGTAGTGACGCCATGGCAGTATCTGCTCAGATGCTTCAGCTCTACTGAGACGAGGCCGTCTCTCAGCCTCAGGAGTGGTCTATAAGTTGGTTTCAACTTGAGCTCTGACAGTCCGGCTCCTCATGAGTGGTCTGCGCAGCGTTGTTTCTGCGTCGAGTCTCCTTTCTCTTTCGCTTTCTCATAGATCTATGGCTCTCTAGCTCTCTAAGCAAGCTACAGTCAAGTCTCTGCCAGACATGTACATATATTGCGCAATTCCAAATTTCATTTTAGTTGTGACTTAATCTGGACTGCATATTACCGTTCGAATAATTTGAATATACGGAAAGTGTCCACGGTGTACAAGCAAACAAAGAGAAATTTTACCATTTGCAACGACTATGTGGGGCTCGCTCAGGCTCGCCCCAATAATTTTTGTCTGATTTACAGCTAGCTAATAGCCACTCAGTAAGTACATGCAGTAAAGTAAACTGAAGTAATTTTAAATTGTTGTCACTTTAGTTGCCACTTATATATATACCGTATAGCGGGAAATTTTCGTGCGGTTAAAATTTCGTTTCAGGCCTTGAAAACAAGTTTTCGTGGTCTTATTTTCGTTCTGGACCCATGACCCCGCGGCCACGTTTTAAAAATTTCAGATTTTCGTGGGCAAAATTTTCGTTTTCATGCTGTCTGGAACGAAAAGAACGAAATTTTTCCCTCACGAAAATTTCCCGCTATACGGTATGCTATTACACTCAATTCAAGGGGTAGTTGCCCGTAGAAACATATAAATTCATTCCTGAATTATACTGAGGAGCCATGCTTGGTCAGAAG
Source organism: Tethya wilhelma (assembly GCA_964030475.1). NCBI lineage: Eukaryota > Metazoa > Porifera > Demospongiae > Tethyida > Tethyidae > Tethya > Tethya wilhelma. The sequence goes on along the minus strand of CAXIPT010000003.1, from coordinate 11,069,448 downwards.
AAAAATTATTGTACTTTTCTTGTTTTAGTAGTAATATTTTTTCGTACGTAGCCTATTATGTACTGATTAGCAGGGACAGGCAGGTGCCAGAGGAGGTACGACAGCTGTGTGGCATGTTGAGCTGGCATATCATGTTCTCAGTGCATGTGTACTTTTTGCCCATACAATTTGCATGTGACACTAGGAGCTTAAGTACTGAAATTATCACATGCAGTAAAAATGCCAGCTCAGCATGCCACACGGCTGTTGTACCTCCTCTGGCCTGGTGCACACTATTTACACATGCTCAATTTTCCCAGAAAAACAGGGAATTTGAATATCTTCGCACACGCAGCCGTTTATCTTTCCAGTTATTTCTCTGTGCATGGAAAAAAATTACACAAAGTTACTCACCTTTGACCTAGGATAGTGCAATAGCTAGCAGTTGTGACACAGAAACCATTTACATGCTCCGTATAATGTTCCACGTGGACAGTAACGTAAATTACAGAGAAAACTTAGCACATGTGCAAACAGTGTGTACCATGCAGGCCTTGATGGGAGGGGCCTGGGTATGAGGCTAACAATTGATAGGAATGTCTCATTTAAAACTTGAGTGGCAGATCTGATTAAGACTTCATGTTTCCTGTCATTTACATGTTGCTTACATGTATGGTCCGTATGATAGTTCAAAGTTCAAATTTGTCAACACAATCATATACCCACGCTGTACTGTTGTTGATCATTAGCCTCGTTCCCAGGCTTTTTCTCTCCACTGGTATATTTGTATGTAGACCACACCCAGAACCATACCCATGCACAAAAAAGAGAGGGAGAAGGAGAGAAAAAGCCTGGTTGATTTTGATCACGTGCACTTATGTGACGTCATAGTTGTAAGCGTGAATCAAAAGAAACTGCAGAACCTATGAGCTCTTGAACTCAAGCGTCAGCTATCTCACGCTTTTTGTCTCATATCTCTCTTCAGATGGTCAACTTGTGAATTCAAAGACTGTATTTCAGCAAGCGACTATGACGTCACATAACGTGATCAAAATCAACCAGGTTTTTTCTCTCCCTCTCTCTCTTTTCGTGGGTGTGGTTCCGGGTGTGGTCTATGTACGAATATAATACGAGTGGAGAGAAAATGCCTGGGAACGAGGCTAGTTGATCAGTGCCACAGTAATACGTTGTATATATAATTAGCCTCTATACATGGGTGGGATAACACAAATCCAGGGAACTACCATATCTTCATTTCCAGTTGTGAATGAATTCGAAGCTGGGTAGACATAATCATTATAGGGTGTACTGTTACAGTACTGTGATGACCATTACCAGTTTAAACTGGTCCGGCCAGCCATCTCACTGCCATTCATAAATTAGTCATTATGGGTGTTTAAAAGCTTGTTCAGAATACACTAACTATAATAATGTTGTTCTAACTTAATTTTTGTGTGTTCCATTGTAGGAGTTGATACTGATCAGTCACAATGGAGTCACTGCCACCAGAACTCAGGGCCATTGACAGATGCTCTGAGAAGTTGACCTCCCTCTTCAAATTGGATCCTGTCAATTTGTCCCTGAAGATGGTATCAAACGAACTCCTTCCTCTCTCCATCTCTGAGAGGATGCAGCTGCAAGGAGTGACTTCTGAAGCAAAGGCTGTGGACCTCCTGTCTTCTATACGTGCAGTAGTAGCTTCTTCTCCTAAGAAACTTACAATAGTTATTGCCATCTTAAAGGAGGAGGTGTGGCTGAAGGATGTGTGTGAGGCCCTCTCCTTTACTTATAGTGAGTATACATGTACATGTTCACTTTCATCCTTCGATAGTTTGTTATGCTTTGATAGTTCATTTTTATGGTTATGTGAGGTATTTCTTGATCGGCTGACCCATATAAATTTGACGATGCTTATTTTTAATCTTTCACCCTTCCAGGTGAGTGTCTTCAGGAAGTCCAGACGTCGACTCAGCAGCAGTCCATCAGTACAGCCACTAGTAATGTGGTCACCGAACTACCTCAACGAGACACTGATAGTGTAGACATAAACTCGCCTCATCTATCTCTAGAGCAGAAGATTGCTATATTAGACAAAAGGTTTTCAGAACTTGTGAACAAAACAGTTAAGTATTTTGTGCAAAAAGGAGTGAAGGATCCTGAGTTTCTAGAGTCCTTTCGCCTTGATGTGGCCTTTCATCCTAGTTTGAATCAGCTGCTTCCGAGTACATTTTCAACAGAGAGTATCTTAGAAGCAAAGAGTGTCTCGTTGATTCTTGCCAAGTTTAGGAAATTCTGGAACTATCTCAGTTGCGAAGTCCTAGAGACAATCATAGCTAATTTTGGAAGTTCTGATCTTCAACAACAAATGACATCGTATACTAAAGACTTGCAACAGTTTTGTAGAGTTACCACTGCCTTCAACTACCCTGCCTTCAAACACAACATACCTGTAGATTTCTCCAAAGTTGTAGCAGCACTCGAGATTAGTCCGCAGCAATGCACCCTTGCTAATTTGCTAGAGTTCCGTAGAAAGATTGCTCGTTCTTCTGTACTTCATCCACTAGATTTTGATGTCAACAGTGCACATCCTGGTAGCCTCGTTGTGACAATGTCCCTTCCTAGAGTCCTCACCACAAGATTTGTAGCGTCGTTTAGGTTCAAAGACTCAACAATAACAACCATCAGTGTAGATGGGATCACTATGAGGAGCTATCAAAGTCTTCTAAAGGTAAATCCTAGTCCTTTACCTCCCAGGATCATAGCTACTCTATACCAATGGCCCATCTAAGTCTATTGATTGTCAGTGAAGTTGCAAGTGGCCAGTTAGTTGCATGCACATGTGTAGCATTGGCTGTTTGGTGGTTATACTCGTTGGTTCATTCAAACTTTGTATGCTATAGGTACCACCTGGCCAGTGGGTGTTAGTGATGCTCTCTCTGTTGTTATCAATTGTTTGTTTCATTTTCAGTGTCCCATTCCTCTCTTTGAGGCTGTTGATAGAGGGTACACTGAGGTGACCAAGACACTCCTAGCTAACGAGAGTGATGTTGACATTGAGGATGAGGTAAAACTAAAGTTGCTATACCAGTCATGATAAGCATTGACAGTGAATGTTAGAGTGCCCTGATGGGTGTGGCATGTCTAAACTCTCTCTCTTGTTTCCCCCACAGAGAGGTACAACTCCTCTGTGGAGGGCATGTTACTATGGTCACACTACCATTGTAGCATTGTTGATGGACCATGGAGCTGACATCAACAGACCAAGAGCTGTATGTCATCTTGATGTGCACGAATTATAATTTGTCTCTTGTGCACAAATGTGTACTCATCCACTGACCTCTATCATGAATGTAATGATTAGTGTCAAGTATATACCTCTGCAAAATAGTTATTTGCCTTTATATGCTCATCACTGTATATATGGTGCATGCATGAACATATAATTTATACACAAGCCGCTTTATGTATATTATGTGTTCATATGTGCATTTATGTGTTGTAGTCTCACATGTTTCATCTCTATATATTCACATACAGACTGATGTTGGTAGTCCTCCTCTTGTACAAACCAGCTACAGAGGTCATCTGGACACTGTCAAGTTGCTGATAGACAGAGGTGCTAAGGTCAATGGACAGAGGAAGGTATGCTCAGTTTGTTTATAGTGATGAGAGAGTCTCAGCTAGAGCTTACCAAGGAGCATTTGAGAGAAATTATTACACAATGATGACTTGGTATGCATGTGTGTGCCTCTCTCAGTGCCATTAAGGACTGTCCAAAAAATTTTAGCGCGCGCCCCGTAGTTCAATGAATGACGTCACGTAAGGCCCGTGGTAACTAGGGAAACCGTTGAATTATCGATGACTTCATGTACAATTTTCAATCGCGAGTTGAAGATAGCTAGCACTACGCTTAGAAAAATTGTAATATGAAGACTTTAAACGTTATCTTTACTCTTATAAAGCTTTTTAAAACTTGTAACAGAAGCTAAAGCCGTCTCTGGACGAGTTTGCGAATGGTAATATTAATATGACGTAATCTATTTAGTTGGCAAAGGCCGCAGTTTTGCAAGTTTGGTGAAGAATTTTAGTGAAGATTCCGTCCAACATTAATGCAGCCGTGCCAGCGAGCTATTGAAGGTACGAACACTTGGTACCGACTATTTTGACATGATCTATCGGAGGGATAATGGATTTTCAGCACAGAAGGTGAGTTATGTACATAAGTGGACTGCCCCAAACCATAAAGAAACACTTTTTTGCAGCTAACTCACTAGATACTTTACAAATGCAGATTCCCTCCGATGAAAACTTAGACAGCTACTAAAAGTTTATTTTGAAGTACACTGTACTTACAGTCTACACTAAGCCCTCGTTTTTACATCACTTTGGAATGCAATTAGTTTAACCACATGTTGTAACCACAGTACACGTGTTTTTACGTGTACTAGACATGCCTACGTACACGCGCGTTCAATAAGTACTATACTAGTAACCACGTGCAATAACTTTGACGTCACAAGCCTTTCCAGACTGGTCTTCTGAAGGATTTGCTACATTTAGACCAAGGATTTTGCTCTACCAGCAAGGTCTTGTCCCTGGATATTGCTACTATATTGAAGAGCAGGAAATACAGAACATGTGACCAGGAAATGAACTCTCAAGGACGCTTGGCATCAAGTTGCCCAAAGAGCTGAAGTTGACAAAGAAAGCAACCCGCCAGGGAGGTGGCCTGTTCTAAGGCCCATAGTTACTCAACAGAAGAAAGTAAAAGAGCGCCTATAGTTTCAGTGATAGTAGTAAGAGCTAGACTAATAATTTAGTAGACTTTTTCTGTTTTGAGCTATGTTTTTTGTGTATAAAATGTGTGGTGAAATATACTATTTTTGGCGATGTTTGCTTCAATATGTATCAGATATAACCAGTTGTATGACAATGATTTATAGTGTGAATAGTAGTTCTATCCTTTGCAACTCTCCCTGCAAAGACTCAGGGCTCAGCTTCGTTTGGCATCAGCTTGCCCAGTGAGCCAAACATTCGAGGTCCACTCAACATCACTCATACATTGACGCTGATTATGACACTGTTTTGGCTCCTAGGTAGAGTTAAACAGCGTTTATATCTTCTTTAACATTCTAACAAACAAAGTACCAAGCTAGAACCAGTGAAAACTTTCTGTCTGAGAACTGAGAAAGTAAAACTTACCATGGGTCAAACGTGGCAAATTTCTCTTCGTTCCTATGTACTGTACTATACTAAAACCGCAAACCGGAAGTAGGTGATGTAAAGGGCACAAATGTTGGAAATCCCAATTTAGCCGTTTTTGTATGGCTAATTAAGTATTCATTTATTCCTAGTTAATTAAGTATTTGTGGTTAATTAATGGCTATAAATATTCAGAATAGACTATAATTCAAATGTATATACACTCTTTATTCAGAGTCATTTAGATTATGAAAATACTTGCATCCAAAATACACCTAAAATTCATTCCAATTTGAGATTAGACTTAGTCTAGCTGTCCTTAATGACCCTGAGCTAACTAATATTGATACAGTTGTTATGGAAATCAAGGATACATATACATTGTTTCTAATTTGTTTTGTCTCTTTACTATACAGGATGGTGCCACCCCACTATATTTTGCTAGTCAGTTTGGAAACAAGGACATAGTGGAGGTTCTGTTAAATCATGGAGCTGAAGTGGACCTCCCAGAGAAGGTGAGTTTATGTGATATGTATAGTGATTGAGGGAATGTGCAACAACAGAGAGGGTCTTTTTATTGAGATGATTGTTTCCACTAGCCCAATCTCTCTGATTGTCTGTGTTCCATTACGTAGTGCACCCATCCACATTGTGTCCTCCCAACCTCTGATCCTACTCTGTCACACTGATCTAGCTTCCCAGTTGGTAGTGTTTATGAATATTCATGAGCATGTCCCCCACTATTGTACACACCCATTAGTGATGGTTGTGAGGAATTTGAAGTGATTGATGAATGGAATGATCCTCTCTCTCCAGTTTGAACACTAGTCATTAACCCTTGGTGCGCATGCGCAGCAGGGGTTATGGTAGTCGTTTTGTCTGTGTGTGTGTGTGTGTGTGCATAGGCTCCAACTGTCCCGGAATCTCCGGGACAGTCCCGGATTTGTGAACTTTGTCCCGGGTCCCAGAAAACACTCCAAAATGTCCCCAGATGTGGCCATGCAGCAGTAAAAACTGACAAAAATTGATCAAATGTACCACAAAAACAGCTGACCTTTGAGTTGTACAAGCTACAAACTGTTCGTGGTTGCTTATAAAAGCTGTTTTAGCATTGGAGGGGTCTAAAAAGTGGCTTCAGTCCATGCGCTTGCATAGTAGTAGTTTGGGCGTGTTTAGGGTGTGGTCATCGAAAATTGTGGGTGTGGCTTCCGCTTTGTCGTTCAGTCCCGGAAGCCTTTTGGAAAAAGTTGGAGCCTATGCACACATGTGTGTGTTCCAACTATATCTCAAGAACGGCAGCTCTAGTCTTCAAAAGCGGCATACCAAGGTAAAATAANAACTTAAACTGGACTGCCAGCCAAGAGTTGGTTATAAAAATGAAGTAGTCATGTGCCGAAATTGAGACATTCCTTGTTCCAATACTCTTTACCGCACTGCCCATTCCTACACTACTTATTTTTTTGAATTCAATTTTTGCTACTTGTTCATTCACTTTTTTCAACACTACAGTGTGGAGACTATCAGAGACTGGTTAGTCCCTACAAAAAGCTTGAGTAGCAGCTACATGCACTACATTACACTGGAGCAGGCTAATGCGCATGCACATATTAATAATGCCACGTGGATAATGACCTTTGAACCTACCTACAAATGGCTACATTGCATGAAGTACATGAATTTATACTCTCAGTTTCAAAGCTTTTCTAGTTTTTGTTTAGGCTTATTTGTGATGAAAACGAGTATCAAGGAATGTACTACCTATGAAAAGGAGTTACTTTGTGCTATCAAAGTTGGCTCAACACATTCTGGTTCTTTGGAAATGCTTTTCAAGTAAGTCAGTTAGAAAGTACGTACGTACGTACGTTAGAAGAACAAAAATGGCATTGTTGTGGCTTCCCACTAGCTCTCTCTACGAGTGCTGAGGAAAGTTTCTGTGAGTTTTAGGCCTTGCATGTGATTAATAACCTGTCGGTTAGAGCCTCTGAGCAAGTTTGAAGGCTTAATTTTGCTTTGCTAGATTTTTATGATCATAAACATTTTGTATTGTGTCTATGGGACATTCGGCCCATTCCTACTATACGTACTACCGTACGTATGATAGTACCATAGCTTATTGTTGCGTTGATTTAATCTAATCAGTTGGCTAAGCAATGATTCTCCATCAATGATGGGGAAAAAGAGTGTGGGGGTAACACTGTTTTATTCCTTCATATTAACATGGGAGAAAAGAGTGTGGGTACACTGGTTTTTCCCTTCTTAACCATGGGAGAAAAGAGTGTGGGGTACATTTTTTTCCCCCTTCTCAACCATGGGGGAAAAGAGCAAACTGAAATTATAATTGCATGTTAAAGCATTGAAATGATACACAATAATCAAATGATGATGATGAATTAACAAGGTAATGATGACAATATAAATTTACTTGAGAGTTACTGTAGTATATTGGTTCCGACGGCTTCTTTTAGTATTTCTTGGAAAGGGTGTTAGCTTTTTTTCTTTGCAAATTTGTAAAAGGTGTGAACGAAGGCTCTTGGTGTCCAGTATACAATCTCCTCTGGTTTCTCTCCAAGAGCTAGGTGCAATGCCCAAGCAATTGCAAAACATCCACAGTCAACTCCATTCGATTGCTGTTGTACAAATGGTACAATGACACTTTGTACGGCTTGGCCATAGACAGCCCTGATCTGGGTCTGCAACTCACTGGACACACCCTTCCGGGGGAGGCTGTCATACAGGTAGACTTTGTCATCCAATGAACAGGTTGTTACCCAATGCATTGCTTCATCACCACAATAGAGGATTTGTATATATGGTACCGTCACCAGAAGTTTGGAACCCCTTTTCTTTTCTCTGCTGCTGCCATATCTAGTTTGTACACTGCCATCATGGCTATGCTCAGTGAATCTGGTGAGCTCCCTTTACACAATCGATTGTATGACTCCACTGCATTCGTAGAACTAGGCAGCTTTGTGAAGGTTGTAGAGTTCATCTCAGAGAATGCTGGTGACAACATTTCTATATATATAGATAGGAAAATATATATAACTGTAAACTTACCTGACAACCTTTCATTACATTGGTGACTGTCTCTTTACCAATGGCATCTTCTAGCCCTTTGATTTGGGTGTCAGACCAATCAGCAAGAATTCCAAGAAGTGTTTCTCCTACCACAAAGTCTGGGTGTAATTCCTTCACCTTCTGGAACAGTGCATTAAAGCAGACTGTGTAAGCAGCAGCATCCAACTTGTTCAGTCGGATTCGAGCAACAACCATCCCTATGGAAGAGAATAAGTAGTCATTCTTCTTCATGCATCCCTGAGTGATATATACAGAAAAGCATAATTAACTTACATTGAAGGGTCTTATAATCAAATGTGACTACATTGATCATGTAATCCAACTCAATGGAGGCTTTGAAAGTGGCATCCAACTCAATGAAATCAGAGCTGGCCATCACTCCAGCCATGAGAGGACTCATGCACAACACCCAAGTTAGACTCTTTCCAACACTGTAGTCTTGTACATAAGGGTTGCCCAACTCTTGGTAATTCTCCAGGTGCCCACCTGCATTAATGCACAAATGACATCATCAAATGCACCTACATGCAAGTCCTTGTGAGTATAAAAACTATAGCTAACTATTGTACCTTGGATTCCAATGTTCTCTTTGGTTGAGTGATCATATTCTAAGGCATCCCTTTCAATTCTTCTAGTTCTTCATCCATGGCAATTCTTGAGGTGAGAAAAGTGAGCTGCCTAACTAATTCTGGCTTATATAAGCAAGGGAGACTCATCAAAACCTGTCAAGCTTCAATGACATCACCATAGCTAGCTGTCAACCTTTAAAGAAACTACTTTATCCCCTAATTATTAAAAAGAAGTGTTAATTGATCAAAAACAGATGACAGGCACATCAAAGGCATTTGAAAAACTATGATCTTCCTATACAGGATTAGCTACATATAGGATTTTATACACTCTTTTCTCCCATGGTTAAGAAGGGAAAAAACAGTGTACCCCACACTCTTTTCCCCCATGTTAATATGAAGGAATAAAACAGTGTTACCCCCACACTCTTTTTCCCCATCATTGATGGAGAATCATTGTAAAGAGTGTATAATTATCACTACCCCTACAGTGTGGAGACTATCAGAGACTCATTAGTCCCTACAAAAAGCTTGAGTTGCAGCTACAATGTATTTCATTATGCTGGAGGAGGCTAATGCGCATGCGCATAATAATGCCACGTGGATAATGACCTTTGAACTCACATACAAAGATGGCTGCATTGTATTACATGAATTTATACACTAAGTTTCAAAGCTTTCTAGTTTTTGTTTAGGCCTATTTGAGATTGAAACAAGTATAAAGGAATGTACTACCCATGAAAAGAACTTACTTTGTGCTGTCAAAGTTGGCTCAACACATTCTGGTTCTCTGGAAATCGTTTTCAAGTAAGTCAGTTAGGAAGTACGTTAGAGAACAAAAATGGCACTATGGTGGCTTCCCAATAGCACTCACTACGGGTGCTGAGGAAGGTTTTTGTGAGCTTTAGGCCTTGCATGCTGTTGGTAATCTGTCATTGAGAGCCTCTGCAACTTTGAAGGTTTAATTTTGTTTGACTAGATTTTTATAGTGACCAACATTTTGTAAATTGTCTATGGGACAGTCGGCCCATTCCTACTATACGTACTACTGTACGTATGATATATACAACAAGCCTCCTAGTTGACTATTTTCTTCTTACCTGACCCTCCTGTCTCGATCTCATAGACTGGAAAATTCTTTTGAAAGTTGTTGGTAAAAAAACAGGAAAGAGGGCACTCTATACAATATGTTGTATTCGCCAATGACGTATCTCACGTGATATTGGTGACCAGGCTCTTCTCTTTTCCTTCAGTACTATCTGAGAGAGGGGAGCCTGGGAACGAGGCTACCAAAGAAATGTTGTATACTTATGCACTATATAGTTCACCTTGTCTGGGAGATCCACTGCAGCACCATGATTCAACAGAACCTTCACCATGTCCTTGTGACCTCTATAGGCAGCAAAACTGAGTGGGGTGTCATTATCCTGCAGTTCATAAAATAAAGCTGATAAATTTCCGGCATGACAAATCTTCACTAAACTATGACACAAATGTGCATTGCAAGGGGTGGTATATCAATCTGCACTCTGTAGTTATAGATGGGCAACAGAGACCGAGTGGCAACAAGGTCATGAGGTTACCAAGAATTTTTTTCCCATCTAATTACAGAGTCATGGAGAATAATTTGATAAGTACTCTCACTTAATTAGAGCAGATACCCACAAAACCATCGCAAGGAGTTGTCTCAAGTTATAAATACTTTCACACTTCACAACTAGAGAATAAGGTCATGATTTGAGTTCTGTAGCTATACCTGGGTAGATAAACACCAACAAAAGCAGCTGAATAATGCATGGCTGAGCTCTAGCAGATTCAAAAACAATGCAATCTAAACTCCCATCTGCTATCATTGTGTACTATTAATGCATGGTCATGACAGCTGAGGCAGGCTCAGCCATGCAGGGTGTACCATATAGCAGGAAATTTCGTGAAGGAAAATTTTTGAGAATTTCGTGAATTTCGCGGTTTGGCAGCTTTCAGCGAAAATTTTCCCTCACATAATTTGTAAGGTATGTGGTCGTCACATAATGTTGAGACGCAATCCACGAAAATTTTCACCACGAATTTCTATTCCAGACGAAAACGCAAAAATTTCCCCCCACAAAAGTTTTCCGATATATGTGGTATATTTGTAACATGCTAATTTTAGATGCCCAAAGTACCGTAAATCGTGAAAATTTCGTAGTCGCTAAATTTTCGTACTCGCTGCGGAATACGAAAATTAAAAACACGAAAATTGCAAAATATAGTGGATGGGGCTGCGTAACGCGGCAATCCTACCAATATTAATTATTTAACACGAAAATTTAACATACGAAAATTTTTTTTAACACGAACACTCAGTGCCATTAAGGACAGTCCAAAAAATTTTAGCGCGCGCCCCGTAGTTCAATGAATGACGTCACGTAAGGCCCGTGGTAACTAGGGAAACTGTCAAATTATCAATGACGTCATGTATAATTTTCAATCGCGTTGAAGATAGCTAGCGCTACGCTTAAAAAAACTATAATACGAAGACTTTAAACGCTATCTTTACTCTTATAAAGCGATTTAAAACTTGTAGCAGAAGCTAAAGCCGTCTCTGAACAAGTTTGCAAATGCTAATATTAATATGACGTAATCTATTTAGTTGGCAAAGGCCGCATGTTTGCAAGTTTGGTGAAGAATTTTAGTGAAGATTCCGTCCAACATTAATGTAGCCGTGCCAGCGAGCTATTGAATGTACGAACACTTAGTACTAACTATTTTGACATGATCTATCTGAGGGATAATGGATTTTCAGCACAGAAGGTGAGTTATCTGCATAAGTAGACTGCCCCAAACCATAAAAAAACACTTTTTTGCAGCTAACTCACTAAATACTTTACAAATGCAGATTCCCTCCGATGAAAACTTAGACAGCTACCAAAAGTTTATTTTGAACTACTTAAGGCCACTTGTCAGCATGGGCATTAATGTTGGAAATCCCAATTTAGCTGTTTTTGTATGGCTAATTAAATATTCATTTATTCCTAATTAATTAAGTATTTGTGGTTAATTAATGGCTACAAATATTCAGAATAGACTATAATTCAAATGTATATACACTCTTTATTCAGAGTTATTTAGATTATGAAAATACTTGCATCCAAAATACACCAAAAATTCATTCCAATTTGAGATTAAACTGTCCTTAATGACCCTGAGCATTTCGTGATTTACGGTAAACATAATTGAATCACCTTATCTGCGAGGTCCACTTCAGCTCCATGATTCAACAGAACCTCCACTATGTCCTTGTGTCCTTCCTGACTAGCTATATAGAGTGGGGTGGTACCATCCTGTAGTGAATGGAACAAAACATAAATATTCATGAGAGAATGAGCACTACCACAAGGCACCAAGCTCTCATACCACAAAATCACAAGCATGCAATCTCATCAGGCAAATTATAATATGTAGTCAGACCAAACTACAAGAGTATCTGAGTCCTCCTCATCCTGGGGAGTCCTCTCTCATAATACAGTGAGGAACATAAGAATGACACACAAAATCATTCTTGTGAACTGGTTACTCAATGCATGGTGCACAATCTGTGTAACTCCTTTCACTCCACTGATTGACACAACCTATACACAATCTTTGCTGACTATGCTAGCAGGTCCATGCATGGGCACACAGTATTGGGGAATGAGAAATTAATTTGGCCATCACCTTGTCTTGAAAGTCCACTTCAGCTCCATGATTCAACAGAGCCTCCACTATGTCCTTGTGTCCTTCTTGACTAGCAAGACAGAGGGGAGTGACACCACCCTGTAGTGAATGGAACACAATGTCTAATTCTTGACAATAAGTAAACCAGTTCATAAACACTCCCACAAACAACAGCTATGGATGAGCTACCACTACAGGAAATAGGCACCATATGATGTGAGGATTGAAACTAGTAATCAGACCTTGATTGCATGTACTCACACGATCGTCACACAATACACATAACATTATCAGAAGAATACCAGACATGCCATGGTGCTCAAAGACACTCCAACAAAATATCAACCATTGTGAACAATGACTTGATCTGTTCATACACTAATGGTTGGTGTGGTGATGTAATGTGGGTTGGAACAATTTACTGACTGTTGACACAAGAAAATTAGCTGTCTTTAACCAAGAAAATATTTCAGTGAAAGTATAGCTATTGGAGATATTTCTGTTATACGTGCTTACTACTGAATATAGTAAGATTGAATGGTAGCTTTCAAAATATTAAAATAAGTGGGGCAAGCCTGAGCGAGCCCCAGATAGTGAGTTGTACGTCGAGAGCGTCTATCTGTCTGTCATCGTTGGGTCTTGTGCGTCACGTACTAATTTCTAGCTAACACAACGATCGATCCGCACCATGTACCATGCAATACTCATGCATCCGCATAAGTTTGAGTGTGTACGTGTTTTCGAGACACTCGAGAATGGCAGACAGTGCCAGCTCTGCATGCTAGAGCAAAACAGTTTGAGAAATCAGATGATAGCTAGAGGTTGTGAGACTTAGACATGCAGTTAAAATAAGATAGATGCTAAGCATACCTTATGAGAGGAAGTCACAGAAACATTTCAACACTGAGCAGCGCCAAACAGAAAGATAGGCAGAAATAAGGAAAAATATGGTGATGCCAGGCTAGCTCAACATACAGTGTCAAAGGGAAAGAGATAGAGGTATCAAGTTCAACCCCTCCCTGTAGACTTTACATCTCATTGCAATCCTTCGTGTAAGCTGTTAAACTTCTGATGTTCATACCACAGTCGTTTGTGTCAGTTTTGCACTCACATTGATAGCCAGATCTAGGGTGTCTGAATTCGGTGGAGTGGAGTGGAGCAGTGGATTACTGAACTGGAGTACTGGACTGGAGTACTGGAGTGATAGAATCCGTATAATATCTAGCCACATTTGCTTTCCTTTACACTTGCAGAAGCTCATTGATCGTTGTTTCTACAGACTGTTAGTCTTTGGTCTGTTTGTTACACCTTAAGGTAAAGGTCGTCTGGATAGCTAATAATATGTTACAGCCATATAGCTAGCTAACTGTGCATGTGTACAAGTCTTGCGTTGGACTGGCGCAGTGTATGTGAATTTAGTTCCATCAATTAAGCTGAACGTAGGGTATCATCCAACAAAATAGGGTCATCTATGCTTCCAGAATACATACCTTTTGGTATGCTCATCCAAGCAATGGTCCACTGGCCGGTACTGTCCATGAGGACAGGTTTCCTGTAAAACCTCTTCCGGCCTGGAGACAAATATAGGTTAGTGTATAAATTATACATCAGCGATTTGTCTGATTCACGTTTGTTCATATCTTTTGGGTTGTTCTCACTAATAGTCGCTTTGTTGATGACCTCGGATCCTGTTCCATGATGCTGAGAGTCAGACACTTATTGAATTTCAGAGGCTGGTCCCATGCATATAATCAGGCTCTCCTACGTAAGCTATTTTCCCTCTTTTTTTCCTTTTTACTTTCTAAACGCCAGTCTCATTCTCAATCAGTGGTCGTCATAAGATATTTTGTGACTGTAGGTATGAGGTATATACCATCCAGCAACAAAGACAAAGACAGTGATGCTGAAAGCATTAGTTTGTACGCTGTCCAACTACTCCCTGTTCACACAGAGCTTTTAAAAAAAGAATGAACATGCAGATATTGTTCTAACTGCAATTTTTATTGCAAGACTCTAATCTTTATTTCATGTACAAACACATTAGTATGAAAAGTTGGGAAATTGGTAAAGGTCATCTATTCTAGATGTTGCCTGCAACACTCCAGTGCTCCAGTCCAGTATTCCATTCCAGTAATCCACCGCTCCACTCCACTCCACTGAATTCAGACACCCCCAGATCTATGCCATTGGCATTCTGACAAAAATTTTCCATACACTCGCTGTACACTCATGCAAAATGCTGCGCTCACTAAGGCTCGCCCCACATTGCCTTGCATATTTTTAGTTTATACCTTGTTTTGGGCATTGACCTTTGCACCCCTCTCTATTAACAGCTTCACAGTGTCCAGATGTCCTCCTCCACTTGCATCAGTAAGAGGATAGTTACCAGGCTCTTCCTGAATGAGAATGGACAGACACTGAAATGGTGTACAAAGAGAATTGATATTGTTATTAAACATACAGTGGTTTGATGATTGACATTGGCTCCATGGTCAATGAGTAGTCTTGCCACATCTGTTCTACCAGCACATGATGCAGCCCAAAGAGGAGTCTTACCATCCTGTGGAGTGAGAACACAACATAACATCACAACATGAACAGAAGACTAACAACAATGACTAGTGTTCAAACTGGAGAGAGAGGATCATTCCATTCATCAATCACTTCAAATTCCTCACAACCATCACTAATGGGTGCATGTGTACAATAGTAGGGAACATGCTCATGAATATTTATAAGCACTACCAAGTGGGAAGCTAGATCAGTGTGACAGAGTAGGATCAGAGGTTGGGAGGACACAATGTGGATGGGTGCACTACGTAATGGAACACGGACAATCAGAGAGATTGGGCTAGTGGAAACACTCATCTCAATATGCATGTCACATGTACTTTACTTTCTTGCCAACATGGAATACAGTGCATGCGAGTGTATCATCATAATCCATTCCCTGTGACACTATCATCATCACCATACAGACACTGACAGACACTATACATTCTCTACACATTCCTTCACAGCAAAAGGACCCTCTCTGTTGTGGCACATTCCTTCAATTACTATACATATCACATACACTCACCTCATCTGGGAGGTCCATTTCAGCTCCATGATTCAACAGAACCTCCACTATGTCCTTGTGCCCTTCCTGACTAGCCATATAGAGTGGGGTCCTACCATCCTGTAGTGAATGGAACAAAACATAAATATTCATGAGTGAATGAGTAAAGAACACTACCACAAGGCACCAAACTCTCATACCACAAAATCACAAGCATGCAATCTCATCAGGCAAATTATATGTAGTCAGACCAAACTACAAGAGTGTCTGAGTCCTCTTAAGCCTCATCCTGGGGAGTCCTCTCTCATAACAAGTAGCAAAAATTTCAAAAAAATTAACAGTGTAGGAATGGGCAGTGCTCTAAAAAGTATTGGAACAAGGCATGTCTCAATTTCGGGCACATGACTACTTCATTTTCATTTTCGATCCCTCAATTATTATCGTAAATGGTTCCACAACTATTTGCATGTAGATGAATTTATCAGCAACAGTATCACATACTAATGGTTCAAATTTCTGCCAGTCTTATCACTTGGCTAAATAGTGGAATGAAGTATAGCAGGCAGGATTAGATTATATATACTGGCCAAGACTTGAACACAAAAAAAATGAAGTAGTCATGTGCCCGAAATTGAGACATGCCTTGTTCCAATACTTTTTAGAGCACTGCCCATTCCTACACTGTTAATTTTTTTGAAATTTTTGCTACTTGTTCATTCACTTTTTTCAACACTACAGTGTGAAGACTGTTAGAGACTGGTTAGTCCCTACAAAAAGCTTGAGTAGCAGCTATATGCATTGTAATGCTAGAGTAACTAATGCGCATGCGCGTTAAATGCCACGTGGCTAGATGAGTGACCTTTGAACTCTATCTACAAGAAGATTGCTACGTTGAAGTACGTGAATTTTTATGCTAAGTTTCAAAGCTTTCTAGTTTTTGTTTAGGCATATTTGTGATAAAAACGAGTATCAAGGAATGTAGTTCCCTTGAAAAGGGCTAACCTTGTGCTGTCAAAGTTGGCTCCACACTTTCTGGTTCTCTGGAAACCGTGTTCAAGTAANCCATCATGACAATTAAATTGCATTCCAAAAAAGAAAAAAAAAAAAAATCCACGGTAACAATGCAGCACCCCCACATGACAAGCATGCAATGAGAGCTTATTTTCTGTCTAATTCACTATAATAGGATCAGCCACAAGAAATTCCATCTCTCATCTAAACCTGCATGCATGCATTGACTACATATGGGTACGGCCAGAACTGAGACTCACATTGTGAGAGAGGTCGACCTCAGCTCCATGTTCCAAGAGAACAGTCACTATCTCCTGGTGTCCTTCCTGACTAGCAAAAGTAAGTGGGGTGGAACCACTCTAATTAACGAACAGGGAACATGAATTAACAAGCAAAAAAATTTACACAACTGCTCAAAACTTATACATGCATGTGAAATGAAATTGAACATCAATACCAGTGGCGTAGCCAGGGGGGGGCTAGGGAGGCGCTTGCCCCCCCTTTTTTCAGTCGCGAAATTTACGCTTTGGTATTATAATGCACTATTCTTTCGTGCACTTGCTTTAGCAACGCTGCTTAACAGTGATCTTTGGCCAGAATTCAATGCAAAACAACTTTTAAAAGCTTTCTTTTTGCTGCTACAAAACTTTAGAGAGCGTTCGATCTAGCGAGTGCGTGCTTCGGTTCAGTTTAATGAACGGGAGGGGCTAAAATTAGCTAATTAAGTGGGTGTGGTTTCCGGTCGCACAAAATTTGCGCGCAATATTTTTATTGCCCCCTCTTTTCTAAAATCCTGGCTACGCCACTGAATACATTTAATTGTTATACTATATATACCTTGTTTTGGGCATTGACCTTTGCACCCCTCTCTATTAACAGCTTCACAGTGTCCAGGTGTCCTCCTGCACTTGCATCAGTAAGAGGATAGTTACCATTCTCATCCTGATTGAGAATGGACAGACACTGAAATGGTGTACAAAGAGAATTGATATTGTTATTAAACATACAGTGGTTTGATGATTGACATTGGCTCCATGGTCAATGAGCAGTCTTGCCACATCTGTTCTACCAGTAGCAGATGCAGCCCAAAGAGGAGTGGCACCATCCTGTGGAGTGAGAACACAACACAACACCACAACATGAAAAGAAGACTAACAACAATGACTAGTGTTTAAACTGGAGAGAGAGGATCATTCCATTCATCAATCACTTCAAATTCCTCAAAACCATCACTAATGGGTGTGTACAATACATGCTCATGAATATTCATAAGCACTACCAAGTGGGAATCTAGATCAGTGTGACAGAGTAGGATCAGAGGTTGGGAGGACACAATGTGGATGGGTGCACTACGTAATGGAACACGGACAATCAGAGAGATTGGGCTAGTGGAAACACTCATCTCAATATGCATGTCACATGTATACTTTACTTTCTTGCCAACATGGAATACAGTAGCCTCGTATCCAGGCTCTCTCCTTTGACCTTTCACTCACGGTAAGGAAGGAGAGAGCCTGGGAGCTCACGTCACGCACGTGCACCTAAAATTAATGAGCGTGGGCAAAACCGACCACAATCCACGTGCTGATCTAGATTTTTTTCCCTCGAGTTTAGCGGCAAAGAAACTGAACTGGTATTTTGTTGGTAGTGCTCTGCTGTAGCGTTCAACAACAGTGTATTTTTGCTTGCTAGCGTATATTTAGTAGCTTAGTAGCTAGCAACGTGCTAGTAGTGCATTATTTTAGAGTGGGATACGGCTCAATCGACTAATCATAAAAACAAAGACACAGGTACGTTCTGACACATAACTTACTTGAAAAAATTGTTTTGCTCCATGTTGGGACTCTTAGTACATAGACTTAGCATTTTGCTTCAGTAAAGCTAAAGTTCTGAAAATACGGCAACCTTGGGGCGCAAAATGCGTGGGCAGTCCAAGCGCTTGCTCATGATGTGCCCACGCTCATTAAAGTAGGTTCTACCTATAGGTTCTATCTTTTTGGTCACGTGTGTGATGTGAGCTCCCAGGCCCTCTCCCTCCTTATTTTTTGAGGAGGGAGGGGCCTGGGTACGAGCCAATACAGTGCATGCGAGTGTAACCTATCATCATAGTCCCTTCTCTGCTACACTATCATCATCACCATGACACTGTCACAGCAAAAGAACCCTCTCTAGCTGTATGGCACATTCCTTCAATCACTATACATATCACATACACTCACCTTGCTTGGGAGGTCCACTTCAGCTCCATGATTCAACAGAACCTCCACTATGTCCTTGTGTCCTTCCTGACTAGCAGCATAGAGGGGAGTGGTACCACCCTGTAGTGAATGGAACACAATGTGTAATTCTTGACAATGAGTAAACCAGTTCATAAACACTCCCACAAACAACAACTATGGATGAACTACCACTACAGGAAATAGGCACCATATGATGTGAGGATTGAAACTAGTAATCAGACCTTGATTGCATGTACTCATACGATCGTCACACAATGCACATAATACTATCACAAGAATACCAGACATGCCATGGTGCTCAAAGACATGTACTCCAACAAAATATCAACCATTGTGAACAATGACTTAATCTGTTTATACACTAATGGTTGGTGTGGTGATGTAATGTGGGTTGGAACAATTTACTGACTGTTAACACAAGAAAATTAACTCTATACACTAGCTGTCTTTAACCAAGGAAATATTTTAGTGAAAGTAGCCATTGCAGATATTTCTGTTATACATGCTTACTAATGTTATACCGTAGTACGATTAATAGGGCGAGCCTGAGCGAGCCCCAGATATAGTGAGTTGTACATTGGGAGCGTCTGTCATTGTTGGGTCTTGTGCGTTCACGTACTAATTTCTAGCTAAGACAACGATCGATCCACACCATGTTCCATGCATTACTTACGCATCCGCATAAGTTTGAGTGCATGTGTATGTGTTTAATTTCGAGACACTCAAGAATGGCAGACAGTGGCAGCTCTGCTAGAGCAAAACAGTTGAGAAATCAGATGATAGCTAGAGGTTGTGAGACTTATAGACAGTTAAAATACGATAGATGTTAAGCATGTACCTTATGAGAGAAAGGCACAGAAACAGTTCAACAGCAGCACCAAACAGAAAGATAGGCAGAAATAAGGAAAAAACGGCGATGACCAGTGGCGTATCCAGGATTTCAGTTATGGGGGTATTGATAAAATGCGGGCGCGGAGCGCCCGGAAATTTTGGGGTAACCACGCCCAGTTTTGCATCACGTGAGTAAAATTATTAATAGTTATTCATGCGATCTCACCTGAGATGGCATCGTGTTCTGGAGTTTTTTCGGCTTTTTCTTCAATCTTATGTAAATTTCACTATTGAAAGTGAATTTAAAGTCTAATTAGCTTATATATTTTATTTATTTCAAGCATAATTCATTGAACTGCGCTTGTCTTGAGCGCTGCTTTTACGCGATGACGTCATTATTCTCTGAGCCAGGGTGGTGCTCGAGCACCCTGAGCACCATGCTGGATACGCCACTGATGCCAGGCTAGCTCAACATACAGTGTCAAAGGGAAAGAGATAGAGGTATCAAGTTCAACCCCTTCCCGTAGACTTTACATCTCATTGCAATCCTTCGTGTAAGCTGTTGAACTTCTGACGCTCATACCACAGTCATTTGTGTCAGTTTTGGACTCACATTGACAGCCAGATCTATGCCATTGGCATTCTGAAAAATATTCTCCATACACTCGCTGCACAACTCATGCAAATGCTGTGCTTGCTAAGGCTCACCCCACAATGCCTTGCATATTTCTAGTTTATACCTTGTTTTGAGCATTGACCTTTGCACCACTCTTAATTAACAGCTTCACAGTGTCAAGATGTCCTCCTCCACTTGCATCAGTAAGAGGATAGTTACCAGGCTCTTCCTGAATGAGAATGGACAGACACTGAAATAGTGTACAAAGAATTGATATTGTTACTAAACATACAGTGGTTTGATGATTGACATTGGCTCCATGGTCAATGAGCAGTTTTGCCACATCTGTTCTACCAGCAGCAGATGCAGTCCAAAGAGGAGTTTTACCATCCTGTGGAGTGAGAACACAACACTGATAACACCACAACATGAACAGAAGACTAACAACAATGAACTTAAGCACCGTTGGTGCACAAGCCTTGGCTACGGTGGCCCTGTAAGTCGCGTATCGCTCCAGTGCTATCACGCATCGCGCCAGTACTCTGTCGCATATCGCTCCAGTCCTGTCACGTATCATTCCAGTAATTTCACCTCTGACCTTTGAGTCTAAACTTCTACTTTAAGAGGCTAGAATGCAATCTACAGCATGATGCCTTATAGATCTATGTAAATGGTAGAGCTAATGGTGTATAGACATAAGAATTAATTGTAAAATGATGCATTAATTCTAATTCGTTATGCAACGTACTGTCTCTTATACA
>CAXIPT010000003.1:11003968-11035737 GCA_964030475.1 Tethya wilhelma | reverse complement strand
GAGGACGAAAAAAGTTACATACACACACACACACACACACACACCTCTACAGTTGGAGAGGCTAAGACAGAGAATCCTCAAGAGCAGCAAGCAGCTAACAGAGGTGTTTGCCAGAGTGATTCAAGAGACAGCTCTGAGACAGCAAAAGGAGAAGAAGAACTATCAAGATAACCAAAAACTTTCTAAGAAGAAGACCCATCATGAAGAAGTAGACCTAGAGGACCTACCAGAGGTCATTAAATATTGATAAGGTAGACTCATTATTAGATTGCATCACATGTAAATATTGTTGTACACCATGTGAAACTTAGAAACAACAAAAATTATCTTTGTGTTATCTGTTTTGTTGATAATGCAATAGTGTATACTGTTGTTAAATTTACCTTGTATATTATAATTATGCAAACTTATACTGTCATTTTAGTGTTTCTTTTTCTATCATTTTATTATGATTGCATTTTTGTTTGAAGTTTTGTACATGTTTAGTTTGAGTTTGGAATTAAGAAGTTTTGTAAGTTTCCTTGAAATTCATTTGCAAAACAAAGTCAATTCTGCGTATCTGCGTAACAAGAAATACATCTGCCATTCATAATAATCAACATGCATGATCATGGGGTCAAAGCTACAATAATCATGGGTGCATATGCATGTTAGTTTCATGAACATGTCTAATTCTTTGCCTGTGTAGATGCATATGTTGCTCATGACGTAGGAATTAAATTGGCTCGCTCATCTTTGTGATGACCATTACCCATATTTTACCAGCTAGCTAGCTGCAGCTGGTGAACTGGATGAAGACTGCAGCTGTATTCACCACTGAGCTATTTCTCACCACTAAGAAGGCCCTGCTCAATGCTAGCTATATACAGACAAAGGAATTTTTTTGTTGCCTAAATTACCATTTATATCAACTGCCATGGCATTCTGGGACAAACGTGAGTGATTCAACAACTCTAAACACATTCAAGCAGTTTCATATCATTAGCTTGAGTACAGGCCAGCTAGCTCCAAGTTGAGGTATAACAGGCTGCCCCTCAGAATTGGCCCATCAGTCTTCCTGGGGCTGGAGATCATCACTTAGTGTTCCCTAATATGGCACTGAAGCACATCACAGCTGTACTACTAGAATGGTGTTGCCACTGATGCATGCAGTCTCCTAGAAGACCATCGGATGTTTCTAGTATTGACACTCTAACATCAGGAACGAGAATAGAAAGTCCTCCCTGCACCACTCTAATGTTTTATCACAGAGGTATCTAATGTGCATAGTGATTCAAATGGTCTAATCTTAAACAAAATATCCCTAGCCTAAATGAACCCTCCCAATGCCTGGTCAGGCAAGTATCTAATAAATTGGCAAAAGGGTATGTATTTATATGTTGAAGCAAAATTCCTCTTTGTGGCTGAGAGCAGATTGTTTATCCAGTGACCGAAATATACCATTGCCCAAAATTACTTTAACTGATATGTTATACACCTTATTAGCTCACACAGACAGAAAGACTGGACAGCAAGGGTGCATGATTGTTGAGTCAATGGCTCCATACTATGTCTTGTGTTTGTTCTTCTCTCTCTCTATAGAACTGACCACCTCTCCTGTCAGTGGTGAGCTCCCTAGCCCCACCCAACAAGAGGCCATCCAGGAGGTGGGGGACTCTAACCTAGAGAAGGACCAGGAAGATGAGGTCAGAGAGAAGAATACTGATGTGCAGTCGGAGCTGTCATTTGTGTCAGCTCATTCTAGTCCTCTAGGTTCAGTGGACTCCCTCCAGCCAGACTATAGCTATAACATGTTAGAGACTACTGTCTAGTTCTGAGGAAATGAGTTTTTTCCAATGATTATGTTGTCATGAATATCTTGAGCCCCACCCACGTCAAAACTCACGTGACTTTGTTAACCAAATTTGCAAAGAACGCGGAAACGCCTTAAATTTCAGCTAGAAACAGAACTAGAGACACCACTCTTCTGTCTATACTTTAACCACCTTTGTTATTTGTGAAGCCTATATATACAAGAAAGAAGAGTCAAGACCTGTGAAATATCTATTGCCATCACCAACTGCATGTGTTGAGCCACCAGCTCACTGCTGAAATTTAATAATAACAAGTGCCAAGCCTTTGAGGCTACTGTGGATGTAAGTTGGTACTGAAGTGATTGTAATACAGCTAATAGCCACTCAGTATATAAGTACCGGTAGGAAAGTAATATAAACTCAAGCATATAAATTGTTGCATGTCACTTTAATTAAGTTTTAGGCCTGTCACTGGAATTTTGGTCCTGAAAATTTTGGTCCGGGGGACCAAAATTTTCAAGGAATTATCTGAAATTTTTGGTCCCGGCCCATTTTTTTCAGAATTGTACCCTGAAAATTTTGGTCCCCCACTGAAAATTTTGGTCCTAGGTGTGCGCTACCTCGGACCATAATTTTCAGATGTGGTCCCTGAAAAAAATTGCCCCCCTTAGCCAGAAATAGGCTATTTATACTACAGTATACTGTTGTTGGTGGTAGGAATCAGAGTTGAGAGCTGTGTTTTTATATTAGATGCTAATGATAATTTTCAAACTGACAAACTATGAATGAGTAATGTATTAACAGTCAGAAATATAATTTAAAGAACAAAAAATTAGCATAAACAATCTAAACACAAATTCAGTAGTAAACAGTATACTCTGAACACAAAGCGGCAAAGCCATCTACCACTCATTACATAATATGGGTTTGCTGCATTGAACCATTCATTGCAATGCCCCTGATCTCTACCATTCTGCAACCACAACAAGCTAAAGCATCCTAACATATTTGCATGGATCAATACAGAGTGGACATATTTTACTTGCATTATCATCTGTGCGTAACTATGTTATTATTTTTTGCTTTATGACTGATTTGATATTATGCTATTACACTAACTGGTAAACTGAGTTGATTTAGTAAGAATTGATTTAGTGAAAAGTTGATGTATTACTATAAGAAACAATAATTGTGGAAAGTTGCACTGGTAGGAGTCCTGGAGTTGATCACGTGCATGCACGTGGCGCAGGAGTTGATGCTCACGTTCGCTGCCACTTGGCAGGGCCTGTGAAGGTCCAACTGAGTTTGTAAAGTCTACTTTTACATTTACTTAGACTTATTCTACCCAGAAGTATCTTATAACAGAGTCTACAAAGCAGCCTGTGGCTAGTGAGAAACTCTTTCTTACTCGGACCAAAATTTTCAGGGTAGGGCCAAAATTTTCGGTAATTCGCGAAAATTTTGGTCCGCCCGGACCAGAATTTTCGCCGGACCAAAATTTCCGTGACAGGCCTCATACTCAACAGGGTAGTTTCTCCGTTTGCCCACATTAACAAAATTTACCCTCCTCCAAGTTCAAGGTGAAAGCTTTTCTATTACATGTGGCAGAACCCCTCATAGAATCATCCACTAGGTTTTCTACTTTTGTGTTTTGTGTTTTGTAATAGTGGTTTAGTATCTTTCTAGTCCTTCTTGCTTTTATCTTCTCTCTATATGTTGTGTTTCTCTGCACCTTATAAAATTCGTGATGGAAAATTTTCGTTTAAAGCTGCCAAACAGTGAAATCACAAAATTTTTCCCCCATTAAAATTTTCTGGTATACGGCAGTATTGTATAGTACTGTGATGACATGTCCATTACCAGTTTAAACTGGTCCAGCCAGCCATCTCACTGCTATTTATAAATGAGCCGTGTTGAGTGTTTTAAAGCTGGTTCAGAATACACTAACTATAATAATGTTATTCTTCATTTTGTGTGTTCCATTGTAGGAGTTGATACTCATCAGTCACAATGGAGTCACTGCCACCAGAACTCAGGGCCATTGACAGATGCTCTGAGAAGTTGACCTCCCTTTTCAAATTGGATCCTCTAGCACTGTCACTAAAGCTTGTTTCAAGTGAACTCATACCTCACACCATTGCTGATAAGATGCAGCTGCAAGGTGTGTCTTCTGGAGCTAAGGCTGTGGACCTCCTGTCTTCTATACGTGCAGTAGTAGCTTCTTCTCCTGAGAAACTTGTGACAGTTATCGCCATCTTAAAGGAGGAGGCATGGCTGAAGGATGTGTGTGAGACCCTCTCCTCCACTTATAGTGAGTACATCATGTACATGTTTATGTTCATCTTTGGCGGTTCATTTTTAATGTTATGTGAAGGTATTTCTTGATCAGCTGACCCATACCGTATTGCGGGAAAGTTTTGCAGTATCAAACATTTATGGTTGTCTCTAGTTAAACATTTTTCGCAGTTTAACTGTTGCGGATGAGCTGTGCAATCCTATATGTATAATACATTGCTGAAAATTTCACTGATAAAAACATTTACATGCAGATGAATCGTAATTCGTGAAAATTGTGAAAGTTAAACCATGCAAAGCTACTGTATAGCTGGAAATATTGACCGGGATTTTAATTTGACAGTTTGACAGTCAAAGTCAAATTTAAATCCGCCAATATTTTGGGTGCCATGTATGAATGTATTATGCGCATGTGCAAATTGTTAATTTTAAATTTGTCAATATTTTTATTTTACCTTCTGTATAGCAAACCGTCAAATTTTTTTACTGTTAATATTTCCGGCTATACAGTATATAAATTTGTCTATGCTTGTTTTTTTTTAACCTTTGACCCTTCCAGGTGAGTGTCTTCAGGAACTCCAGATCCAGCAGCAGTCAATAGCTGAGGCTACTACTAACACAGGGCCTCAAGGAGACACTGATAGTGTTGGACGTGGTAGTGTAGATATAACCGCACCAGATCAAGCAGTACAAGAACAGATAGATATTTTAGTGGAACAGTTTGATGACCTAGCTTTTAAAGTATTCAGCTACTTCACTGAAAAAGAATCTAAAGATCCGAGATACATAGCTTCCTTTCGTCAGCGTGTAGCATTTCTCTCTGGTTTGAAAGAACTACTTCCGAGTACTTTTTCCATCGAAAGTTTCTTAGGAGCCAAGAGTGTAGCTTCAATTTTTGCAATCTTCACTAAACACTGGGATTATCTAAATTGCCAGCTACTGGAGAGAATCGTAGCCAAGTTTGGAGATTCCTCGTTGAAGAAAGAAACAAAAACGTACACAAAACACTTGAAGAAGTTTTGCTCATCAACACGTGTCAGGAACTTCCCTGCCTGGGAGGCTAGCATCCCGCCTGACTTCACAAAAGCCATAGTAACTCTTAATATCAGTGAAGATCAGTGTACAATAGCCGATCTGTTTGAGTATCGTAGAAAAATTGCCCACGCTTCTGTGTTGCAACCTGTCGATATACGCCTAAATGGTTCTTCTCCTGGTAGCCTCATTGTGACAATGTCCCTTCCTAGAGTCCTCACCACACGATTTGTAGTGTCGTTTAGGTTCAAAGACTCAACAATAACAACCATCATGATTGATGGCATCGATATGAGGAGCTATCAGAGTCTTCTAAAGGTAAATCCTAGTCCTTTACCTCCCAGGATCATAGCTACTCTATACCAATGGCCCATCTAAATCTATTGATTGTCAGTGAAGTTGCAAGTGGCCAGTTAGTTGCATGCACATGTGTAGCATTGGCTGTTTGGTGGTTATAGTCGTTGGTTCATTGAAACTTTGTATGCTAGGTACTTGTGGCCAGTGGGTGTTAGTGATGCTCTCTCTGTTGTTATCAATTGTTTGTTTCATTTTCAGTGTCCCATTCCTCTCATTGAGGCTGTTGATAGAGGGTACACTGAGGTGACCAAGACACTCCTAGCTAATGAGAGTGATGTTGACATTGAGGATGAGGTAAACTAAGTTGCTATACCAGTCATGATAAGCATTGACAGTGAATGTTAGGGTGCCCTGATGGGTGTGGCATGTCTAAACTCTCTCTCTTGTTTCCCCCACAGAGTGGTGCAACTCCTCTGTGGATTGGATGTAGTCGAGGTCACACTGCCATTGCAGCATTGTTGATAGACTGTGGAGCTGACGTCAACAGACCAAAATATGTAAGTCTGAATTAATAAGTAATGAATGGGGTTATTTTCTTACTCATTGAATGAGTAAATT
The DNA here is from genome assembly GCA_964030475.1 of Tethya wilhelma. NCBI lineage: Eukaryota > Metazoa > Porifera > Demospongiae > Tethyida > Tethyidae > Tethya > Tethya wilhelma. The sequence continues at coordinate 11,029,702 of CAXIPT010000003.1, read as the reverse complement.
AATGTGGTTATCTATCGGAGTTATTTAAGCTTTAATTGCTACATTATCCATGTTGCATGGGTATAGTCGGTATACTAACCCTAGGTTGAGCATATTAAGCTTGTACACTCACAGGTTCTGATTATAAGTAATAAGGTACTGTATCTCAGTCTATTCCAACACTGTTTTCATTTGTGCATAAATTCTAATATAGAGTGATATTGGTAATCCTCCTCTTGTACAAACCAGTGGTACAGGTCATCTGGACACTGTCAATTTGTTGATAGACAGAGGTGCTAACATTAATGGACAGAACAAGGTACAATAAATAACGTAAATTGGAAAATTTTTGTTGGTAAAATATTTCGTCTGTTAAATTTTCACACATAGTTTAATTTTTGTTGTTGTAGATAATTCGGTAAGGATCGCCATACAAATAAGCTTTTGCCGAGTTTTATTTTCCTTGGTAAAGGTCATCAGCGTAATTTTTTCGAGGCGAAAAATTTCCTGATCTATATTATTTTATAAACATCAGTATCGGGTGTAGAAACAACATTAGTTCATGTGAGATCTAAAATGACTATCCCTCCATGAAAAACCATGGATACTTCAAATTCAGTTTTTGTGTTTGTGTCAACAGTAAATTGTTCCAGCCCACATTCCATCTCCACACCAACCATTAGTATATGAACAGATTGAGTCATGGTTCACAATGGTTGATATTTTGTTGAAGTGTCTTTGAGCACCATGGCATGTCTAGTATTCTTCTGATAATATTATGTGTATTGTGTGACGATCGTATGAGTACATGCAATCAAGGTCTGATTACTAGTTTCAATCCTCACATCATATGGTGCCTATTTCCTGTAGTGGTAGCTCATCCATAGCTGTTGTTTGTGGGAGTGTTTATGAACTGGTTTACTCATTGTCAAGAATTACACATTGTGTTCCATTCACTACAGGGTGGTGTCACTCCCCTCTATCTTGCTAGTCAGGAAGGACACAAGGACATAGTGGAGGTTCTGTTGAATCATGGAGCTGAGGTGGACCTCCCAAGCAAGGTGATTGCAAAATCAAATAATTTCCCATTCCCCAATACTGTGTGCCCATGCATGGACCTGCTAGCATGGTCAGCAAAGATTGTGTACAGGTTGTGTCAATCAGTGGAGTGAAAGGAGTTGCACAGATTCTGCACCATGCATTGAGTAGCCAGTTCACAAGAATGATTGTGTGTGTCATTCTTAAGTTCCTCACTGTATTATGAGAGAGGACTCCCCAGGATGAGGCTTAAGAGGACTCAGACACTCTTGTAGTTTGGTCTGACTACATATAATTTGCCTGATGAGATTGCATGCTTGTGATTTTGTGGTATGAGAGTTTGGTGGCTTGTGGTAGTGTTCTTTACTCATTCACTCATGAATATTTATGTTTTGTTCCATTCACTACAGTATGGTAGGACCCCACTCTATCAGGCTAGTCTGGAAGGACACAAGGACATAGTGGAGGTTCTGTTGAATCATGGAGCTGAAGTGGACCTCCCAAACAAGGTGAGTGCATGTGATATGTATAGTGATTGAAGGAATGTGCCACAACAGAGAGGGTAGGCTTTTGCTGTAAAGAAATGTGTAGAGCCTGAATGTGTATAGTGTCTGTCAGTGTCTGTATGGTGATGATGATAGTGTAGCAGGGAATGGATTATGATGATAGGTTACACTCACATGCACTGTATTCCATGTTGGCAAGAAAGTAAAGTACATGTGACATGCATATTGAGATGAGTGTTTTCACTAGCCCAATCTCTCTGATTGTTCGTGTTCCATTACGTAGTGCACCCATCCACATTGTGTCCTCCCAACCTCTGATCCTACTCTGTCACACTGATCTAGCTTCCCACTTGGTAGTGCTTATGAATATTTATGAGCATGTCTCCCACTATTGTACGCACCATTAGTGATGGTTGTGAGGAATTTGAACTGATTGATGAACGGAATGATCCTCTCTCTCCAGTTTAAACACTATAGTCATTGTTGTTAGTGTTCTGTTCATGTTGTGGTGTTATATTGTTTTCTCACTCCACAGGATGGTAAAACTCCTCTTTGGGCTGCATCTGCTGATGGTAGAACAGATGTGGCAAGACTGCTCATTGACCATGGAGCCAATGTCAATCACCAAACCACTGTATGTTTAATAACAATATCAATTCTCTTTGTACACCATTTCAGTGTCTGTCCATTCTCATTCAGGAAGAGATTGGTAACCATCCTCTTACTGATGCAAGTGGAGGAGGACATCTGGACACTGTGAAGCTGTTAATAGAGAGAGGTGCAAAGGTCAATGCACAAAACAAGGTACGTATGACAAGATATTTCATTCTTCAAAGACAATGAAGTTTTCTGGTGTCAACATGCAGTAAATTGTTCCAACCCATATTCCATCACCACACCAGCCATGCATTGTAATTGTAATTGTAATTTCACAATCCATCAAGAGGAGGAATAAACTAATGTACAGGGTCAAACAAGAACAAATAGAGACGAAAACAAACAGAAACTCACAAACAAACGAACAAACAAAAATACACAAGAAAACAAGCAACAAACTATACTTTAAGTGTAGATCTCATTCTCTTAGCAATAGGAGTTGAAATTGATCCAGAGCTTGAATGACGAAATGTATAGTACACAAATGAGGACTACCATTTAAAAGCTGAAATGAAACATTCTTAGGAAGATCCTCCACATCAAACAGACTAAACTCACTTAGACGACCATGACGGTAAGCCACAACAGGGATCCACTTGTTTGAACCATCAGACTTAGTGTAGCGCAGCCCAGCAGTATCATTGTTTCCTTCATATACTCTATATATATGTTGTGACAGTTGGACAACTCCAATGCNAACTCACCTCATCAGTAGGTGGCTGTTCCAATGGTTGGTTGTCACCCTGCTCTGATGACAGTGGCTCTTTCTTTGAAGCATGCTCTTCAAGTGCTGCTACAACTGCCTCTCTCTTATGAACCATGGCTACATCCAGTGCAGTGTCTCCTTCCTGCACAAGAGACACACATTACAACTTCATTTGGAACATTCAAACTTACATAGTTTAGGAACATCATTTATTGGCCAATTTCCACATGTGATGCTATCAATGTTGTCAGTTCATCTTACCTTGCCTCTTAAGGTGGTATCTGCTCCAGCATTGAGCAGGGGCTGTACAATCTCCAGGTGACCACCTTCAACAGCAAAGAACAAGGCACTCCAACCAGCAGTCTGGATCATAGTGAAACATTGAGACATGTGTGCATAATGTGAGTATACACATTGCAGCAAAGGAAACCTCAAAATTAGCATTCAGTGAAGTACATGAATTCACAGTTGTTTGTGACAAGGAGACATGTGCTCATTAATTATTGATGATGTAATGTGTCCACAATGACTCACCTCTTCTTGTATGTTGAGGGCCACTCCATTGATTCCTAGCAGTGCTCTCACAACATCAATATTGTTGGCTCTGGCAGCCATCATCAGAGCAGTCAGACCATTCTACAGAGAAATAACCATGCATGCATTTGGACTTAGTGATTGAATGACCTTAATTAGACGTAATACAAAATCTTACATGTACATGTGCATACTTTATTCTGTCTGTTGATATCTTTGTGTGGAGCTTGCAGTAGCATCAGGCTGGTAGTAGTATGTTTCCACAATATAGCATACATTAGAGCATTCAATCCATTCTGAATAATAATGAATGTGAGGATATAATTAAGCAAGTGAATGAGCATATAGTCAAACTTTGTTGAAAATGTCTCTACAAATGTAACTGAAAAAAAGCAAAATAGAAATATACGCATTTTGAGAATTTGCACAAATTGCGCAGCGCATTTTGGAATTTTTTAAAATGTGCAAGAGCACTGCGCAATTTGCAAACTGCGTATAGTGTTTAATTTGCGCATGTCAAATTGCGCAACAGCAAACCGTGCAGTTAGCCACAAAGCCAACCCTCTACTCAATTAACCTTGTACTATAAGTGCTTATTAGTGAACTTTTGAAGCCATGAGATATGGATAGCAAGCTTACACTGTCTGCCTGTCAGGTCTGTATAGGGGATAGCTTTACATGCATGCATGCAGCTATATAATTTGTAAGCCTCTATTGAAATCGGTTCCCACAGAAGGGTGTTGTGGGTAACCTCATGCAGTTCTTGGAACATTGTCCTGTCTGACTATGTCAAACAAGACAGAAGCACTGGATATCCATCAGTGCAAGTCATTCAATTGAAATATGCATACTCAATGTGAAGTATAGAGAACACAAGGGCTTTCTAATCTTGTATAACAATTGACAGGTATAGCTATACTAGCCTGAAGACATACAAGACTAATGATTGGAACGCTAGATGTAAACCACATACTCAGGCTTTCAAGAGAATCATATCAGGTACAGTAGGTCATTGAATAAGACTAAGGTTATGCAGATGCATGCTGTTGATGAAGAGGTATGTCAACTTCAAGAGCTATGAACAGAGATCTGCNAAAGAAAATTGATATTGTTATAAACATACACTGGTTTGATGATTGACATTGGCTCCATGGTCAATGAGCAGTCTTGCCACATCTGTTCTACCATCAGCAGATGCTGCCCAAAGAGGAGTTTTACCATCCTGTGGAGTGAGAACACAACATAACACGACAACATGAACAGAAGACTAACAGCAATGACTATATATAGTGTTCAAACTGGAGAGAGAGGATCATTCCTTTTATCAATCACTTCAAATTCCTCACAATCATCACTATAATACTCACGAATATTAATAAGCACGAAGTGGGCAAGTGGGAAGCTAGATCAGTGTGACAGAGTAGGATCAGAGGTTGGGAGGACACAATGTGGATGGGTGCACGCATAAGTTTGAGTGTGTACGAGTTTTTGAGACACTCGAGAATGGCAGACAGTGGCAGCTCTGCTAGAGCAGTTGAGAAATCAGATGATATAGCTACAGATTGTGACACTTAGCAGTTAAAACAAGATAGATGCTAAGCATACCTTATATGAGAGAAAGGCACAGAAACAGTTCAACAGCAGCACCCAACAAAAAGATAGGCAGAAATAAGGAAAAAAACGGTGATGCCAGGCTAGCTCAACATACAGTGTCAAAGGGAAAGAGATAGAGGTATCAAGTTCAACCCCTCCCAATAGACTTTACATCTCATTGCAATCCTTCGTGTAAGCTGTTAAACTTCTGACGCTCACACCACAGTCATTTGTGTCAGTTTTGTACTCATGCACATTGACAGCCAGATCTATGCCATTGGCATCAAGTTCTGACAAATATTTTCCATATATATACTCGCTGTACAACTCATACAAAATGCTGCACTCGTCTTGCATGTTTATACCTTGTTTCGAGCATTGACCTTTGCACCTCTCTCTATTAACAGCTTCACAGTGTCCAGATGTCCTTGTCCACTTGCATCAGTAAGAGGATAGTTACCAGGCTCTTCCTGAATGAGAATGGACAGACACTGAAATGGTGTACAAAGGGAATTGATATTGTTATTAAACATACAGTGGTTTGATGATTGACATTGGCTCCATGGTCAATGAGCAGTCTTGCCACATCTGTTCTACCATCAGCAGATGCTGCCCAAAGAGGAGTTTTACCATCCTGTGGAGTGAGAACACAATTAACATAACACCACAACATGAACAGAACACTAACAGCAATGACTAGTGTTCAAACTGGAGAGAGAGGATCATTCCATTCATCAATCACTTCAAATTCCTCACAACCATCACTAATGGGTGTGTACAATAGTGGGGGACATGCTCATGAATATTCATAAGCACTACCAAGTGGGAAGCTAGATCAGTGTGACAGAGTAGGATCAGAGGTTCACCGTTGGGAGGACACAATGTGGATGGGTGCACTACATAATGGAACACAGACAATCAGAGAGATTGGGCTAGTGGAAACACTCATCTCAATATGCATGTCACATGTACTTTACTTTCTTGCCAACATGGAACACAGTGCATGCGAGTGTAACCTATCATCATAATCCATTCCCTGCTACACTATCATCATCACCATACAGACACTGACAGACACTATACACATTCTCTACACATTTCTTCACAGCAAAAGGGCACTCTCACATTCCTTCAATCACTATACATATCACATGCACTCACTTTGTTTGGGAGGTCTACTTCAGCTCCATGATTCAACAGAACCTCCACTNGATTTGTTGGAGTTCTGGGCAGAAAGTGATACTGAACTTAATGAAGATTTTCCTACTGAAATAGAAATGGATGTATGTGAGCAAGATATGGATGGACGTCAGAAAGATAAAGGAGATCAGAATGACATGGATGAGCCTGACGACCTGTGTGGTAACACCCAAGATTAGCCTGAATTGGATCATGAACAGTTCTCACTCTTGTGGTGGGTTGTTCTTTTCACTTGTGTATTTCAAACTCTCCATAGAATTCCATTGGCTGCAATTCAGTGGTTATTGAAATTTCTGAGTGTGATATTTACATTTATGGGAGCATTTTCGTCCAAGATTGCTGCTGTCGCAAAAAGATTTCCATCCAGCATATACTTAAGACGTGAATACCTGAAGCAGTTTCTTGCCATGCCAATAATTTATCGAAAAGTTGTTTGTTCTCATTGTCATGCCTTATATGAACATTGTGAGTGTTTGAGGAAATGTGGAACAAGAACACTTGTCAATTCATGTACAAATTGCAAGTCAAAGGCACCCTTGTTGAAAACAGTAATAACATGCTCTGGCAGGAAAACATACTACCCATTCAAGGTGTATCCCTATATCAGCCTGATAAATGCATTACAGTGGTATTTTAAACAACTGGAATTTTGGAAGTTGTGTGAAAAATGGCGCGAATGTGTATCAGCTGACCCCTCAATTTTGAGTGACGTTTTTGATGGTTCAGTATGGAAAAGTTTAACAACAGATGATGGTAGTCTATTTTTCACTTTACCATTATCTATTGGTCTAATTCTGAATATTGATTGGTTCCAACCATACAAACATCGTTCATACTCTGTGGGTGTCATATTTCTTGCTTTCCTGAATTTACCTCGTGAAATTAGATACAAGAGGGAAAATATCATTCTTATTGGGTTAATACCAGGGCCTAAAAAACCACATCTGAATGTAAACTCATATTTGAAACTGTTGATATGTGAACTTTTGTCTTTATGGGAAGGAGTGTCATTTACTTTACCAGATAATTCGTGTCAGCTAATAAGATGTGCATTGGTATGTGTTAGCTGTGACCTTCCAGCAGCCCGTCAAGTCTGTGGTTTCTTGTCTGTAGGAGCTAATTATGGATGTTCACGCTGTTACAAATCCTTTTTTACAGGAACTTTCGGAAAAAACGATTATTCTGGCTTTGATCGCAGCTCCTGGACCTACCGCACTAATGCAAGACATAGAGATGATATTAAAAAGATATTAGAATGTCGCACGAAAACAGCTCGGTGCCAAAAGGAGAGTGAATTAGGATGTAGGTACTCATGCTTACTTCAACTGCCATACTTTGACCCCATTAGGATGCTCACTATAGACCCTATGCATAACTTGTATATGGGCACAGCAAAGGACATATTTTATGACATCTGGATTGATCATGGCATTCTTAACAAAAAAGATGTTTCCATTATTAATAGTCGCATATCTAAGTTGCATGTTCCTTCTCATATGTCATTCCATCGCCTTCCTAATTGTATAGATCTTAAAAATGCTTTTACTGCTGAACAATGGATGATATGGGTAAACTTTTACTCCCTGTATTGCTTAAAGGACCTCCTACCTGATGATCAATATAAATGTTGGCAGTCCTTTGTTCTTGCATCAAGGCTTCTCTGTCAATCTAAGCTAAATCACTCAGATATTTCCTTAGCTGATGCATTATTGTTAAAATTTTGTCGCAGCTTTCAGGCTATATATGGTGATGCTGCTGTGAGACCTAATATGCATATCCATTGCCATCTCGCTTCATGTATCAGAGATTTTGGGCCCTTTTCATCATTTTGGCTGTTCCCATTCGAACGCTTCAATGGGATTCTTGGAGATCAGCCAAATAATAATCGTTCCATAGAACTTCAACTTATGCAGAGGTTTATTGATGACAACACAGCTTCTCTCCAATTGTCCTGACTGTAACAATGAAACAAAGATTCTCTCAGATATAGTTAGGCAACATGCTTTTTCTTTTACATCTTCCAAACACCTAGATACCCAATACCACCTTCGTAATGAACATACTACTTCTAATTTTTGTTACATTCCTTGTCCTAAATACACAGTTGGTGTTTTTTCTCAGACCCAGCTAGTTGTCAATTCTTTTGAATACTTATTGTTCTGTATACCCATCTCTTTTTGCTTCTTCTGAATGTCAACAAGTACCTAGTAATGTGTACAAGAAAATGCTCTATATTCAAATTGGTGTTCAGCATATTCATTGTGGTGATCTTGTTTTGGCAAAGCCTGTGTTTGAGTTTGCTACTACATCTCATGACTCTTATCCTGAAACAACATTTATTAATCCTAATTTACGTATTGCCAAGATACAGCATTTTGCCGTTCATTCATTTTTACTAAATGATCAACTAGAAACCAATACTGAAACTCCATTTGTGTCCCACATATTTGCTGTTGTTGACTGGTATTGCTGTCACCCTCAAAGACGACGATTCGGGGCTCCATTACAAGTATGGTGTCATTCTGTTTTTGAAACTGATTGTAACAATTTTCTATTACCTGTAGAAAATATATCTTGTATTGTTTTAAATGCTGAATATGTTTTACCTGATACAGAGGAAAAGGTTTTAGTTACAGTTCCCTGTTTCAATTTATGATTAATTTATTTGTGGATTCTTATGTTTCTTTGTGAATAAATTTAGAATTTTCTGTTTAGTTTCAGATATAATGATACTTTGTGTGTCTTTGTTGTGAAAACATAATATAAAATTTGAAATTTCATTGTAAGTTTCACATGAATAAGAAACTCTATAATTCCTGTAATTTGAAATCCAAATAAATACATTGGAAATGTTAAGTTTCCCCTAAACACATGAAACACAAGTGAAATTCAAAGTTTTCTTATTGGAAACAATTAAGGATTCTTAAAATTTAGGTTTCCATTCAAGTTTTTAGTCAGATATTTGATAGGAAATTTAATTTTTTTGTAGTGTGATCAGTGTCGTAGTGATAATCTGTTACCACCATCTGAGTCATGCTCAGCCTCTGCAGCTTCTGCTTCTGATATTGTTAAGCTTTGTGGTGATAATAATAGTTGTGAGCATATATGTGATGATACCTCAAGTCCAGTTGCTGGTCGTACAAGAAGCTCTATGGCAAAGAAATCTGCTATGGTAGAATTAAATTCTGTTCCTAGCCTGCTTACTGAACATTTGAAGGATTCAATTCAATATCACAAGGACTTTTTTCGTTGCGACACAGAAGTTTCTGCTAATGCACTAAAAGATGCAATGATTCAACAATGGGGTAGTGTTGTGTTTCCTGGTCGTAAGGTCAAAGTAAAGATTAAGGACGAACTTGTTTTAGCAACTGTTACGGACTGCCACTTCATTGCCAGACTATCATATGACTGTCTCTACTTTTATGCAACAGCAAAGGCTGAATGTAGGATCTCCTATTCTGATGTGACTAAGGAATTTCAATTTAGAGAGCTGTTTTTAGCATAGTCAAGCGATTGTAATAGTAACTATATGTTTGTGTTTGTTATATTGCGCCTCTTGTTGGCGTGTTACAAGAGAATAATAATAATAATAATAATAATAATAATACTATAATTATTATAATAGTAAAATTTGCTACTGAACAAATATTAATCTAGCTATGCTTTTAATATTACACTAGCTATGTGTCTCACATACATGCATCACCATGTATACACTGGCTACATATGATGTCATTATTGACTGAATTGCTGATATGCCTATATTATTGAATCTGACCCATATGTCTCTTGGATGATGACTATATGATGCAAAACTGGGTGGATTGATCGTGTGGGTTGGTGGGGGCGTATGGAATTGATGGAAACGGAAATGGGAAACGGAACTGGAAAAAGGAAACGGAACTGGAAAGGGTCGTCAACATGCATTATAACGAGAATTGAGTNCACCACTGCTGCTTCCGCCACTTGCATCGCCACCACTACTACCACCACTGCTGCTTCCGCCACTTGCATCGCCACCACTACTACCACCACTGCTGCTTCCGCCACTTGCATCACCACCACTACTCCTCTCTCCACCACCACTACTGCTGCTTCCGCCACTTCTCTCTCCGCTTGCACTGCTTCCATGTGGATCAATATCAGGAACTAAATGTAAAGAGCAGCAATGTCATGTATCTATACAGTGTGCACCATTACCCTATGTACCTATACATCGTCTCTTTGATGGAAGAATCAAATGAACATCTCGTTGCTCACAAAAATATCTTAGTTCAGTCAGCAAGTGCATAGGGGGTGAACCTCTCCTGAAATATACATGCATCTGTGTATTTTTTTGTTTCATTCTTATATATTTCCATGAATTATAACTTGTGGATGCCCTACCTCAACATCAGAACAGCTGTCAGAAGTGGTAGCATCCATGACCAAGCTATGTAAACTTGTAGATTTTTTCCTCCGTTCTTGGTTAGTTAGTATTCAAAAGCACGTGTTCTGTATGTTATATCTGCGCAAAATAAGCGCTTGTGGATGCGTGTATATAGTGTGGTATATAGAGTTCTGATAGGTTGGCTGTGCACAGCCATCTTTTTGAATTTGAATGTTGGCGGGAGGGTTCAAAGGTCATGGCCGGGGATGGGCCGCTTTATACTCTGCGTACAGGAAGTGTCCAGAAAACGTACGCGAAGCGCTCAATCTACGTTTTATACCCAACCTCCTCGTTTAAGAAGACTCAGACACTCTTGTAGTTTGGTCTGACTACATATAATTTGCCTGATGAGATTGCATGCTTGTGATTTTGTGGTATGAGAGTTTGGTGCCTTGTGGTAGTGTTCTTTACTCATTCACTCATGAATATTTATGTTTTGTTCCATTCACTACAGGATGGTTTCACTCCCCTCTATCTTGCTAGTCAGGAAGGACACAAGGACATAGTGGAGGTTCTGTTGAATCATGGAGCTGAAGTGGACCTCCCAAGCAAGGTGAGTGTATGTGATATGTATAATATAGTGATTAAAGGAATGTGCCACAACAGAGAGGGTCCTTTTGCTGTGAAGAAATGTGTAGAGAATGTGTATAGTGTCTGTCAGTGTCTGTATGGTGATGATGATAGTGTAGCAGGGAATGGATTATGATGATAGGTTACACTCGCATGCACTGTATTCCATGTTGACAAGAAAGTAAAGTACATGTGACATGCATATTGAGATGAGTGTTTCCACTAGCCCAATCTCTCTGATTGTCTGTGTTCCATTACGTAGTGCACCCATCCACATTGTGTCCTCCCAACCTCTGATCCTACTCTGTCACACTGATCTAGCTTCCCACTTGGTAGTGCTTATGAATATTCATGAGCATGTCCCCCACTATTGTACACACCCATTAGTGATGGTTGTGAGGAATTTGAAGTGATTGATGAATGGAATGATCCTCTCTCTCCAGTTTAAACACTAGTCACTGTTGTTAGTCTTCTGTTCATGTTGTGGTGTTATGTTGTGTTCTCACTCCACAGGATGGTAAAACTCCTCTTTGGGCTGCATCATGTCGAGGTAGAACAGATGTGGCAAGACTGCTCATTGACCATGGAGCCAATGTCAATCATCAAACCACTGTATGTTTAATAACAATATCAATTCTCTTTGTACACCATTTCAGTGTCTGTCCATTCTCATTCAGGATAAGAATTGTAACTATCCTCTTACTGATGCAAGTGCAGAAGGACATCTGGACACTGTGAAGCTGTTAATAGAGAGAGGTGCAAAGGTCAATGCACAGAACAAGGTACGTATGACAAGATATTTCTTACTTCAAAGACAGTGAAGTTTTCTGGTGTCAACATGCTGTAAATTGTTCCAACCCACATTCCATCACCACACCAACCATGCATTGTAATTGTAATTGTAATTGTAATTTCACACTCCAACAAGAGGAGCAATAAACTAATGTACAGGGTCAAACAAGAACAAATAGAGACGAAAACAAACAGAAACACACAAAGTGTGGGAGTGTTTATGAACTGGTTTACTCATTGTCAAGAATTACACATTGTGTTCCATTCACTACAGGGTGGTTCCACTCCCCTCCATCTTGCTAGTCAGGAAGGACACAAGGACATAGTGGAGGTTCTGTTGAATCATGGAGCTGAAGTGGACCTTTCAGATAAGGTGATTTTAATGATACAAGTATAATAAAAATTTCATAAAAATGACAAGTGTAGGAATGGGCAGTGCAGTAAAAAGCAACGAAACAAGGTAAGTCTCTGAAGTTCAGCACATGACTACTTCATTTTCATGAGTCACTGATTGCAAGTTCTAATTCCATCATTCAATGATAATTGTCAGCCATTTGGCTCAATGCAAGCAATCACTTGATTAATTTAAATAAAGTAACAAGCATGTAGAATGTAGGTACACAGTAACGTATGAGAGTTGGGTACAAAAATGAAGTAGTCATGTGCCGAAATTCAGAGACTTACCTTGTTTCGTTGCTTTTTACTGCACTGCCCATTCCTACACTTGTCATTTTTATGAAATTTTAATTATACTTGTTCATTCACTTTTTTAAACACTAAGGTGCTCAATTGCATGAAAACAAACATAGAGCAGAGACTATAGTCAGTCTCTACAAAAGGCAGCGGAAGTGTATAGTTGATGCGCATGCGCATTATATGCATACAACCACGTGGTCTATTGACGACCTTTACCTACGCCAATAGGCTAAATAAAAAGTACAGTATTTTATATCAAGAGTTTTAAAGCTGCCTAGATTTTGTTTGCTGCCTTTTCGCCAGCAAACGAGTCGAAAAGGACGTACTGTGCATCAAATGAAGTCCCACTATATGGTCAAAGTTGGCTCAATGCCTTTTGTTTGTCTGGAAATCGCGTTCAAGTAAGTCAGTTAGGAAGGAAGGAAGGAGAACAAAATTACACTGTTGTGGCTTCTCGCCAGCGCTCTCTACAGAGTGCTCTAGAAACTTTCTGCCTGTTTTCTTGGTTAATACAGTAAGCAAACTGTCTGTGGGAGGCTATTCAATGCATTTGAAGGCTTAGCTTTCATTCCCTGAAAGTTTAAAAGCATGAACATTTTGTATTGTGTCAATGGGACAGTCGGCCCATTCCTACTATACGTACTACCGTACGTATGATACTTGGCCATCTAAAATTAGCATGTTGCAATATTCACTGCCATGCATCCATGGCTGAGTTCCAGCCTGCCTCAGCTGTCATGACCATGCATTTAGAGTACACAATGAGATTATAGTAGATGGCAGCTTGTATTGTTGAATCAGCTAGAGCTCAGCCATGTATTGATCTACTCCTTTTGTTGGTATTTATTTACACAGCTATATAGCTACAGAACTCAACTTGATCGTGACCTTTTTCTCTAGTTGTGGAGTGTGAAAGAATTTTTAACTTGAGAAAACTCCTTGCGATGGTTTTGTGGGTATCTATACTCTAATTAAGTGAGAGTCCTTATAAAATTTTTCTCCATGACTCTGTAATTAGACGGGAAAAAAATTCTTGGTAACCTCATGACCTGTGTTGCCACTCGGTCTCTATTGCCCATCTAAGTACAGAGAGCAGATAGATACCATGCACCCCTTGCAGTACACGCGTTTGTGTCATAGTTTAATGAAGATTTGTCATGCCTGAAATTTATCAACTTAATTATTATGACTGACTGCAGAATAATGACACCCCACTCAGTCTTGCTGCCTATAGAGGTCACAAGGACATAGTGAAGGTTCTGTTGAATCATGGAGCTGCAGTGGACCTCCCAGACAAGGTGGACTGTATAGTGCATAAATTATAAGTACATATATGTATAAACATTTCTTTGGTAGCCTCGTTCCCGTGCTCCCCCCCNCGTGTGTGTGTGTGTGTGTGTGTGTGTGTGAGAGAGAGAGGAGGTCTTCAATTCTCAGTGACCCAACCTACCCTGCTTGAGGTGTTCCTGGTAGGAGTTGGTGTTCCTGGACTACTAGAAGCCTTCTCATCATGACCACCTTGCTCATCAGAGACAGCTGTCTGTGTTGGAGTTTGAGGAGTGACTGGAGTCGGCTGTGAGGGAGGTGTCTGGGTGTCCCTCTCAGGAGGCTCACTCTCACCACCACTCTCTACACCCTGTGGGGAAGACAGACCACGGAGGGAGGAGGGAGCCTTTGAAGCATGCTCTTCAAGTGCTGCTACAACTGCCTCTCTCTTGTGAACCATGGCTACATCCAGTGCAGTGTCTCCTTCCTGCACAAGAGACACACATTACAAAAACATTTGGGACATTCAAACCTACATAGTTTAGGAACATCATTTATTGGCCAATTTCCATGTGTGATGCTATCAATGTTGTCAGTTCATCTTACCTTGCCTCTTAAGGTGGTGTCTGCTCCAGCATTGAGCAGGAGCTGTACAATCTCCAGGTGACCGCCTTCAACAGCAAAGAACAAGGCACTCCAACCAGCAGTCTGGATCACAGTGAAACATTGAGACATGTGTCCATAATGTGAGTATACACATTGCAGCAAATGAAACCTCAAAATTAGCATTCAGTGAAGTACACGAATTCACAGTTGTTTGTGACAAGGAGACATGTGCTCATTAATTATTGATGATGTAATGTGTCCACAATGACTCACCTCTTCTTGTATGTTGAGGGCCACTCCATTGATTCCTAGCAGTGCTCTCACAACATCAATATTGTTGTCTCTGGCAGCCATCATCAGAGCAGTCAGACCATTCTTACATGAATCAGAGATAAAAAATAAAATAAATAACAGCTTAAAATTATGCAGCATCACTTAGAAGTTGTATTATTGTGCATAATACTACAGTATAGCGGGAAGGTTTCTCAGGATTTATAAAACTTTCACAGATTTCGTGGATCACGATCCATCCACAATACTTTTAATCAGTAAAATTCTCCATAACATGTATATGAATGGGCAATGCACAGCTCATCTATGAAAGTAAATATAAAAATATCATTGAATTGAAACTAGACATCTGTACATGCATTAGACACACAAACTTTCCCGCTATATTTATTTTACATGTAGCATTGCAGTGGTAAATTCGTTCTACCTTATCCTGCATGTTGACATTGATGTGTGGTGCCTGTAGTAACATCAGGGCTATGTCAGTATGCTTGAGTAGTATAGCATCCATTATTGGATTTCTCCCATACTATATCATGAATATACATGAATTGATATCACTCACTATAGCTCATGCATTGACACAAATCTGCATGATAAGTACCAAAGAAACAGCCTATATCCCAGTCCCCTGGCCCCTCCCTTAGCTTTTTTTTTTGCATATAGGGCCTGGTCGCCAATCTTAGTAATACGCGAGTGACGTGAAGGATATATATTTAGACGTAGGTATAGACAGGTAAAAATTCGGCCCATGCAAAAATGCACGGTGACTTTGCTATGGTGCTCCAATGTAATAGGTTTGAATTTTGCTCAAGATTTGCAGCAGAAAATATATAGCCAGCCCAACAAAAACCAGGTATGATATTTATCTAATGAGGCCTCGGGGCTAGTAGCCATCGTGACAGCCCAAGCATGTCTTACTAACCTATACAACATCGAACTACTGCTAAATACAACAGGCCTCCTATATAGTTGACTACTTTCTTTTTTCACTTACCTGACCCTCCTGTCTCGTTCTCACAGTCTTTCAAATTCTTTTGAAGCTGTTGGCAAAACCCAGGGAATTAAGGGAAGCGCGCTAGCTCTCTACAATACGTTGTATTCGGCAATGACGAATCTCACGTGAGATTGGCGACCATGTAGGCCTTCAGTATTATCTGAGGGGGGGAGCACGGGAACGAGGCTACCAAAGAAATGTTTATACATATATGTACTTATAATTTATGCACTATACAGTCCACCTTGTCTGGGAGGTCCACTGCAGCTCCATGATTCAACAGAACCTTCACTATGTCCTTGTGACCTCTATAGGCAGCAAGACTGAGTGGGGTGTCATTATTCTGCAGTCAGTCATAATAATTAAGTTGATAAATTTCAGGCATGACAAATCTTCATTAAACTATGGCACAAACGTATACTAAAGGGGTGGTATCTATCTGCACTCTGTACTTAGATGGGCAATAAAGACCGAGTGGCAACACAGGTCATGAGGTTACCAAGAATTTTTTTCCCGTCTAATTACAGAGTCATGGAGAAAAACTTTATAAGGACTCTCACTTAATTAGAGTATAGATACCCACAAAACCATCGCAAGGAGTTTTCTCAAGTTAAAAATTCTTTCACACTCCACAACTAGAGAAAAAGGTCACGATCAAGTTGAGTTCTGTAGCTATATAGCTGTGTAAATAAATACCAACAAAAGGAGTAGATCAATGCATGGCTGAGCTCTAGCTGATTCAACAATACAAGCTGCCATCTACTATAATCTCATTGTGTACTCTAAATGCATGGTCATGCATGACAGCTGAGGCAGGCTAGAATTCAGCCATGCATGCATGGCAGTGAATATTGCAACATGCTAATTTTAGATGGCCAAGTATATCATTAAAATCACCTTATCTGAAAGGTCCACTTCAGCTCCATGATTCAACAGAACCTCCACTATGTCCTTGTGTCCATTCTGACTAGCAAGATGGAGGGGAATGACACCATCCTGTAGTGAATGGAACACAATGTGTAATTCTTGACAATGAGTAAACCAGTTCATAAACACTCCCACAAACAACAGCTATGGATGAGCTACCACTACAGGAAATAGGCACCATATGATGTGAGGATTGAAACTAGTAATCAGACCTTGATTGCATGTACTCATACGATCGTCACACAATACACATAATATTATCAGAAGAATACCAGACATGCCATGGTGCTCAAAGACACTCCAACAAAATATCACTTGAACCATTGTGAACCATGACTTAATCACTAATGCTTAATCACTATTTCTTCAGCCAGTCAGGCTGGCAAGCAACTCTCCTGGAAGATCCAGGAGAGTTCCAAAGGCACTCTAATACAGTTGGTCTGGAAACCAGTTCCAATTCGTGTCCCTAACCAGAGGACTGGTGTCTTGATGGGCAGCAATTGGAACTCCATTGCTCCTGCCCCTGACACTGGCTCTTTGAAGGAACCCTCCTTCTCGTCAACGAAGGAGTGCTAAATGTTTAGCTAAGTTTCTGGATCGGAAGCATTCTTCTACTGACGCACCAGTTGAGCAAGTGGCTTCTGATGAGAAGCATTCTACTATTGCGGATTTACCAGCTGAGCCAGTGGTTTCTGCAAGATCACTCAGTCCTGCACGTGTTGCTAGAGATGGTAGGTGTCCAGAACCTACATTTTCTACTTCTGTGAGACAGCATAGCTGCTGTGATAATGCTGGAGTAACTGTTGACGACACTACTGCTGATGATATGCTTCACTGTGACCCTACTGATTTCTTCTCTTGCATTGGAGTTGTCCAACTGTCACAACATATATATAGAGTATATGAAGGAAACAATGATACTGCTGGGCTGCGCTACACTAAGTCTGATGGTTCAAACAAGTGGATCCCTGTTGTGGCTTACCGTCATGGTCGTCTAAGTGAGTTTAGTCTGTTTGATGTGGAGGATCTTCCTAAGAATGTTTCATTTCAGCTTTTAAATGGTAGTCCTCATTTGTGTACTATACATTTCGTCATTCAAGCTCTGGATCAATTTCAACTCCTATTGCTAAGAGAATGAGATCTACACTTAAAGTATAGTTTGTTGCTTGTTTTCTTGTGTATTTTTGTTTGTTCGTTTGTTTGTGAGTTTCTGTTTGTTTTCGTCTCTATTTGTTCTTGTTTGACCCTGTACATTAGTTTATTCCTCCTCTTGATGGATTGTGAAATTACAATTACAATTACAATGCATGGCTGGTGTGGTGATGGAATATGGGTTGGAACAATTTACTGCATGTTGACACCAGAAAACTTCATTGTCTTTGAAGAATGAAATATCTTGTCATACGTACCTTGTTTTGTGCATTGACCTTTGCACCTCTCTCTATTAACAGCTTCACAGTGTCCAGATGTCCTCCTCCACTTGCATCAGTAAGAGGATGGTTACCAATCTCTTCCTGAATGAGAATGGACAGACACTGAAATGGTGTACAAAGAGAATTGATATTGTTATTAAACATACAGTGGTTTGGTGATTGACATTGGCTCCATGGTCAATGAGCAGTCTTGCCACATCTGTTCTACCATCAGCAGATGCAGCCCAAAGAGGAGTTTTACCATCCTGTGGAGTGAGAAAACAATATAACACCACAACATGAACAGAACACTAACAACAATGACTATAGTGTTTAAACTGGAGAGAGAGGATCATTCCGTTCATCAATCAGTTCAAATTCCTCACAACCATCACTAATGGTGCGTACAATAGTGGGAGACATGCTCATAAATATTCATAAGCACTACCAAGTGGGAAGCTAGATCAGTGTGACAGAGTAGGATCAGAGGTTGGGAGGACACAATGTGGATGGGTGCACTACGTAATGGAACACGAACAATCAGAGAGATTGGGCTAGTGAAAACACTCATCTCAATATGCATGTCACATGTACTTTACTTTCTTGCCAACATGGAATACAGTGCATGTGAGTGTAACCTATCATCATAATCCATTCCCTGCTACACTATCATCATCACCATACAGACACTGACAGACACTATACACATTCAGGCTCTACACATTTCTTTACAGCAAAAGCCTACCCTCTCTGTTGTGGCACATTCCTTCAATCACTATACATATCACATGCACTCACCTTGTTTGGGAGGTCCACTTCAGCTCCATGATTCAACAGAACCTCCACTATGTCCTTGTGTCCTTCCAGACTAGCCTGATAGAGTGGGGTCCTACCATACTGTAGTGAATGGAACAAAACATAAATATTCATGAGTGAATGAGTAAAGAACACTACCACAAGCCACCAAACTCTCATACCACAAAATCACAAGCATGCAATCTCATCAGGCAAATTATATGTAGTCAGACCAAACTACAAGAGTGTCTGAGTCCTCTTAAGCCTCATCCTGGGGAGTCCTCTCTCATAATACAGTGAGGAACTTAAGAATGACACACACAATCATTCTTGTGAACTGGCTACTCAATGCATGGTGCAGAATCTGTGCAACTCCTTTCACTCCACTGATTGACACAACCTGTACACAATCTTTGCTGACCATGCTAGCAGGTCCATGCATGGGCACACAGTATTGGGGAATGGGAAATTATTTGATTTTGCAATCACCTTGCTTGGGAGGTCCACCTCAGCTCCATGATTCAACAGAACCTCCACTATGTCCTTGTGTCCTTCCTGACTAGCAAGATAGAGGGGAGTGACACCACCCTGTAGTGAATGGAACACAATGTGTAATTCTTGACAATGAGTAAACCAGTTCATAAACACTCCCACAAACAACAGCTATGGATGAGCTACCACTACAGGAAATAGGCACCATATGATGTGAGGATTGAAACTAGTAATCAGACCTTGATTGCATGTACTCATACGATCGTCACACAATACACATAATATTATCAGAAGAATACTAGACATGCCATGGTGCTCAAAGACACTCCAACAAAATATCAACCATTGTGAACCATGACTTAATCTGTTCATACACTAATGGTTGGTGTGGTGATGTAATGTGGGTTGGAACAATTAATTTTATTGTTGATGCAAAACTAAACTCCACTTTCTTTTAAGAAATATTCTTGGTTTTTAGTGGAAGGACAGCCATAATGAAATATTTTTAGATCCCTCATTGTATTAAGAGTACTGATGTTCATACCTTGCTCTGTCCATTGATGTTAGCACCTCTGTCTATCAGCAACTTGACAGTGTCCAGATGACCTTTAGCACTGGGTTCTATCAGAGGAGGGTAACCATCATCATCCTGTATGTGAATATGTACATGTGAAGTTATGAACATGTTTTCAAATTAAAGACTGAGATACAGTACTTTATTACTGACAATCAATACATGTACCAAAACTTTTAGCCGGGAATATTAATTGACAGTTTCTGCAAAACGTAAAATAAAAATATTGACAAATTTAGACCTGACGATTTGCACGTGCATATACTACATATTCATACAGTGTCCAAAATATTGGCAGATTTAAATTTGACGATTGGACTTTAATTTGACCGTCAAAACGTAAAATCCCTGTCAATATATTTACGGCTATATACTGTAACTCCTCAAAATTAACGTGGAAAGAAAAACTACATGTACATTTAGATGAATTACATTTCTTGGTCTGTTGATGTCAGCTCCACGGTCCATCAACAATGCTGCAATGGCAGTGTGACCATAATGACATGCAATCCACAGAGGAGTTAAGCCACTCTGTGGGGGAAACAAGAGAGAGAGTTTAGACATGCCACACCCATCAGGGCACCCTAACATTCACTGTCAATGCTTATCATGACTGGTATAGCAACTTTACTTTACCTCATCCTCAATGTCAACATCACTCTCATTAGCTAGGAGTGTCTTGGTCACCTCAGTGTACCCTCTATCAACAGCCTCAATGAGAGGAATGGGACACTGAAAATGAAACAAACAATTGATAACAACAGAGAGAGCATCACTAACACCCACTGGCCAGGTGCCACTACAAGTACCTAGCATACAAAGTTTGAATGAACCAACGAGTATAACCACCAAACAGCCAATGCTACACATGTGCATGCAACTAACTGGCCACTTGCAACTTCACTGACAATCAATAGATTTAGATGGACCATTGGTATAGAGTAGCTATGATCCTGGGAGGTAAAGGACTAAGATTTACCTTTAGAAGACTCTGATAGCTCCTCACATCGATGCCATCAATTGTCAAGGCTGTTATCAGTGGTAAGTGCTCCAACGTTAGAGATGCTACAAAGCTGGTGGTGAGGACTCTAGGAAGGGACATTGTCACAATCACACTACCAGGAGTGGCGCTGTGTAATCGAATATTAATCGGTTGTATAACAGAGTTCTGTGCAATTTTCTGTCGGTATTCAAGTAAATGTGCAATGGTACATTCATCTTTACTGATATTGAAAGTTGTTACTACAGCGGAGAAGTCTGGAGGTATTTTCAACTCCCAGGAAGGGAAATTTGAGACGTTAGTAACAGCACAAAAACTCTTCAAATCTCTTGTATAGGCTGCCATCTCTTCTTGAAGATCAGAGCTCCCAAAATTAGCTATGATTTTCTCTAAGAGTTCACAATTCAGATAATCCCAGAATTTGTTGAACTTAGCTAAAATCAAGGAGACACTCTTTGCTTCTAAGATACTCTCGGTTGAAAATGTACTAGGCACTAGTTGTTCCAAATCTGGGAGGAAAGCCACATCAAGACGGAAGGACTCTAGAAATTCAGGATCTGTTGCTTCATTCTTCACACAAGATTTGACTGTTCTCTTCACAATTTCAGAAAACCTTTTCTTCAAAAAACCAACCTTTTCTTCGACAATTGGACGAGGTGACTTGGTGTCTGCAGGGGTGTGGTCTTCACGTGCTACACTATCAGTGTCCCGTAGAGGCTCTGCAGAGTTAATATTAATTGTAGCTTCACCAACACTATGTGTTGGCTGCTGCTGGGTCTTAACTTCCTGAAGACATTCACCTGGAAGGGTCAAAGGACACAAAACAAAAGAAACAAAAACATTGAATCAGATTGAGTACATATACATTCAAAGTTAGAAGCTCATAACAAAGGGTCTCTCAAAGAATGGATGAAAGTAAACTCACATAATTCTGATTACACAATATTATACTCACTATAAGTGGAGGAGAGGGTCTCATACACATCCTTCAACCACGCCTCCTCCTTTAAGATGGTGATAACTGTTGCAAGTTTCTCAGGAGAAGAAGCTACTACTACACGTATAGAAGACAGGAGCTCCACAGCCTTTGCTTCAGAAGCCACACTTTGTAGCTGCATCTTATCAGCAATGGTGTGAGGTATGAGTTCGCTTGAAATGAATTTTAGCGACAATATAAGAGGATCCACTTTGAAGAGGGAGGTCAACTTCTCAGAGCATCTGTCAATGGCCCTGAGTTCTGGTGGCAGTGACTCCATTGTGACTGATGAGTATCAACTCCTACAATGGAACACACAAAAATTAATGTAAAACAACGTTATTATAGTTAGTATATTCTGAACCAGCTTAAAACACACAACATGGCTAATTAAGTTTTGGCGCATGAGTATAACGTGCAGAGGGTTATGGTAGTCTGTCTGTCTGAGTATGTGTGTGTGTGTGTGTGTGCATGTGTGTGTGTCTGTCTGTTACTATATGATATGAAGAATGGCAGCTCTATGGAAGGATATGGAAGGTACTTGCGTTCATGAATCAAAATTATCTTGAAAATGGTTGTGTATAGAATCTTACAAAATGCTGCATTTCCGAGGCTAAGATATGAGGCTTTTTGCTTCTCTGAGTGCTTAGCTTTGAAACCCCACCCATTGATCACGCCCCGTATAGTGTGTGTTATCTAGAAATAGTACAGCATGAATCATGCGGGACTCGTAAAAGGACTTGAGTTTGGCTGCCATGGCTTAGCTGCTTGGACAGGTAAGAACTCAATGATTACAAGTTGAATATAGTGATATAATACTTCCATTGTGTAAAAGTGTCTCTCATATATAGTATAAGTTAGTTGAATGATTTGTATCAATGCCTGAGGCTGGGATAGATTGCACTACAACCATCAATGTCCATCATGGCGGAGTGAATTTCTAAACAGAGGTTATTATAACTAGGCATGCATATTGATGTGTTTTAATATAGTTGTGTATGCTAGTTGTGTGCGCCGAGGCTTATGCACCGTGGGTACCTTCACTTGAATAGTAGTGAGATGGCTGGCTAGACCATGCAGTTTAAACTGGTAATGGTCATCACAGTATTCCACAATACTATCATACAGAGGGAAATTTTCGTGAGGGAAAAATTGTAACAGTTGCGAATTTGCCGTTTGGCGGCTTTTTTCACGAAAATTTTCCCCCATGAAATTTGTAAGGTACAAGGTTTCACGTAATGTTGAGACATAATCAACGAAAATTTTCCCCCTGAATTTCTATTCAAGACGAAAACGCAAAAATTTTCCCCCACAAAAACTTCCCACTATACCGGACGGTATACAGCACACCCTATAATAATTATTGGGTCCACCCCTGCACAACTGGAAATGAAGATATGGTAGTTCCCTTGATTCATATTATCCCACCCCTGTAGAGGCTACGATAATGACCACATTAGCTACAGGGACAAATTAATTTCACAATCAAAATATAAATTTATAATATCAAGATAAATAAATCATTCAATGTACATTACTGAAGCAGTGATCAACAGCAGAGTATATAGCATGGGTAGCAGGTGTATGTATTGGGTTGACAAATTTGAACTTTGAACTATCAAGTGGACCATACATGTAAACAAATGACAGGAAACATGAAGTCTTAAATTTGCCACTCAAGCTGTTGTTAAGTATTGCTACAATAGGCCATGTACAAAAGCTAAATTGTACTATTTTATTCTGAAACAAGAAGGGTACAATCATTTTGCTCAGGTATGGACTTGAATTGAATTGATTTATCTCAACAGAGAAAGGGTCACACAGAGGTTGTATTAGTAACCTATGTGAGGTGCATGCTTAATTCCCAGAGCAACATAACATATACTCGGAGAAAACAAATTAAAAGCATGCATGAAGGACTAGAAAAGATACTAAATCACTATTAATTTTATAAACTGACACAAAACACAACAGTAGAAAACCAAGTTGATAATTCTAAGAGAGGTTCTGCCGCAATAAAAAAGCTTTCATCTTGAATTTGAAGGAGTGTTTCTGCGGGCAACTCAGTATGAGGTAGCCTCGTACCCAGGCCCCTCCCATCAAAAGAAGGGAGAGGGCATGGTACACACCGTTTGCGCAAGCGCTAAGTTTTCTCTGTAATTTTCCGCTTATTTTACGTGACTTTCCACATGGACCATCATACGGAGCAAGTGAACGGTTTCCGTGTCACAACTGCTAACCATTACACTATCGTAGGTCAAAGGTGAGTAACTTTGTAATCTTTTATATACCACATGGAGAAATAACCGGGAAGATAAACGACTACATATACAAAGATATCCGAACTCCGAGTGTTTACTGGGAAAATTGAGCATGCGCAAACAATGTGTACCATGGCCCTCTCCCTTCTTTTGATGGGAGGGGCCTGGGTACGAGGCTACTGAGGTATGAGGCATTAAAAGTGACAGTTTACTTTCCTACATGTACTTATATACTGAGTAGCTATTAGCTGTATTACAATCACATCGATCAGTACCAACTTACATACACAGTAGAATTGGCACTTGTTCTGAGTTCAGCAGTCCACCCGCGGCGGAGCTGGTGGCTCAACACATGCAGTTGGTGATGGCAATAGATATTTGACAGGTCTTGACTCTTCTTTCTTGTATAGGCTTCACAATAACAAAGGTGTTCAAAGTACAGACAGAAGAGTGGTCTCTAAACTGCGTTTCCGTTCTTTGCAAATTTGGTTAACAAAGTCACGTGAGTTATGACGTGGGTGGGGCTCAAGGTATTCATGATCATGACAACATATAAAACTCATTTCCTCAGAACTAGACAGTAGTCTCTAACATGCTATAGCTATAGTCTGGCTGGAGGGAGTTCACTGAACCTAGAGGACTAGAATGAGCTGACACAAATGACAGCTCCGACTGCACATCAGTATTCTTCTCTCTGACCTCATCTTCCTGGTCCTTCTCTAGGTTAGAGTCCCCCACCTCCTGGATGGCCTCTTGTTGGGTGGGGCTAGGGAGCTCACCACTGACAGGAGAGGTGGTCAGTTCTATAGAGAGAGAGAGAGAAACAAACACAAGACATAGTATGGAGCCATTGACTCAACAATCACCCTTTCTGTCTGTGTGAGCTAAAGTAATTATGGGCAATGGTATATTTCGGTCACTGGATAAACAATCTGCTCTCTGCTCTCAGCCACAAAGAGGAATTTTGTTTTAACATATAAATACATACCCTTTTGCCAATTTATTGGATACTTGCCTTATTAGGCATTGGGAGGGTTCCTTTAGGCTTGGGATATTTTGTTTAAGATTAGACCATTTGAATCATCATGCACAGTGTTAGATACCTCTGTCATAAAACATTAGAGCGGTGCAGGGAGGACTTTCTATTCTCATTCCTGATGTTAGAGTGTCAATACTAGAAACATCCGATGGTCTTCTAGGAGACTGCATGGCAACAGACAAACCATTATAAAAACATTACATCATGCATGCATAGCTATACAAGTGAATGTATCAAAGGACTGATAAGGAGAACATCTTACCGGCATTGCTGGTAGCTCCAATTCAGCTGCAAAGTCAGACACTCTTCTCTGGTTTAGGTCAGGACCACTGTCAGGCACTGTCCTCGGACCAGCCTACACACACACACACACACACACACACACACACACACACACA
>CAXIPT010000003.1:10876059-10996205 GCA_964030475.1 Tethya wilhelma | reverse complement strand
GTGTGTGTGTGTGTGTGTGTGTGTGTGTGTGTGTGTGTGTGTGGGTGTGTGTGGGTGTGTGTGTGTGTGTGTGTGCATGTGTGGGTGTGTGTGTGCGTGTGGGTGTGTGAGGAGGTCTTCAATTCTCAGTGACCCAACCTACTATGCTTGAGGTGCTCCTGGTGGGAGTTGGTGTTCCTGGACTACTAGAAACCTTCTCATCGTGACCACCTTGCTCATCAGAGACAGCTGTCTGTGTTGGAGTTTGAGGAGTGACTGGAGTCGGCTGTGAGGGAGGTGTCTGGGTGTCCCTCTCAGGAGGCTCACTCTCACCACCACTCTCTACACCCTGTGGGGAAGACAGACCACGGAGGGAGAGAGAGAGGGAGGGAGAGAGGGAGGGAGGGAGGGAGGAAGGGAGAGAGGGAGAGGGACAAGTCAAAAATGATTCCATCAAATCATACGTATACAATCCTATACTAATTCACCTCATAAGTGGGTGGCTGTTCCAATGGTTGGTTGTCACCCTGCTCTGATGACTGTGGCTCTTTCTTCTTTGAAGCATGCTCTTCAAGTGCTGCTACAACTGCCTCTCTCTTGTGAACCATGGCTACATCCAGTGCAGTGTCTCCTTCCTGCACAAGAGACACACATTACAACAACATTGACATTCAAACCTACCGTGGTATAGTTAAGGAACATTTCCATGTGTGATGCTATCAATGTTGTCAGTTCATCTTACCTTGCCTTTTAAGGTGGTGTCTGCTCCAGCATTGAGCAGGAGTTGTACAATCTCCAGGTGACCGCCTTCAACAGCAAAAAACAAGGCACTCCAACCAGCAGTCTGGATCATAGTGAAACATTGAGACATGTGTGCATAATGTGAGTATACACATTGCAGCAAATGAAACCTCAAAATTAGCATTCAGTGAAGTACATGAATTCACAGTTGTTTGGGACAAGGAGACATGTGCTCATTAATTATTGATGATGTAATGTGCCCACAATGACTCACCTCTTCTTGTATGTTGAGGGCCACTCCATTGATTCCTAGCAGTGCTCTCACAACATCAATATTGTTGTCTCTGGCAGCCATCATCAGAGCAGTCAGACCATTCTTACATGAGTCAGACATAAAAAAAAATAACAGCTTAAAATTATGCAGCGTCACTTAGAAGTTGTATAATTGTACATGATACTATACTGTAACAGTATAGTTTCACGGGGTTTATAAAACTTTCACAGATTTGGTGGATCACCATCCATCCACAAAACTTTTTATCAGTAAAATTCTCCATTAATGGGCAATGCACAGCTCATCCATGAAAGTAAAAATGCAAGTATCATTGAGTTGAGACTAGACATCTGCGATAGTTATAATTAGACACCACAAAACTTTCCTGCTATACGGTATTTATTTTACATGTAGCATTGCAGTGGTAAATTCGTTTTACCTTATCCTGCATGTTGACATTGATATGTGGTGCTTGTAGTAACATCAGGGCTATGTCAGTATGTTTGAGTAGTATAGCATCCATTATTGGGTTTCTTCCCTCCTGTGTATCATGAATATACATGAATTGTTATCACTCACTATAGCTCATGCATTGACACAAATCTGCATGATAAATATACCAAAGAAATAGCCTATATCCCAGGCACCGGCCTCCATTAGCTTTTTTTTGCAAAAAAGCACAGCAGAGGGTTGCCAATCTTACATGAGTGACGTAAAGGATAGATGTCGATCAACAGGTAAAAAATTGGGCCCATGCAAAAATGCACGGTGACGTTGCTAGCTCTCAAATGTAATAGCTTTGAGGTTTGCTCAAGATTTTGCAGCAGAAAATACAGCCAGCACAACAAAAACCAGGTATATTAATCTAAAATTACTTGCATTAGCTGAGTCTATAGTCTACAGATAAAAAAATAACTCAAAAGCCTGGGGACGAGGCTAGAATGAGGCCTCGAGGCTAGAAGCCATCGTGACAGCCCAAGCATGTCTTACTAACCTACAACATCGAACTACTGATAAATACAACAAGCCTCCTAGTTGACTATACTTTCTTTTTACACTTGCCTGAGCCAGATCTCACAGATTGTAAAATTCTTTTGAAGTGGTTGGCAAAAAACAGGGAATTAAGGGAAGGGCGCTAGCTTTCTACAATACGTTGTATTCATCAATGATGTATCTCACATGAGATTGGTGACCAGGCTCCCCCTTTCCCTTCCGTACTCTCTGAGAGGGGGAAGCCTGGGAACGAGGCTACCAAAGAAATGTTGTATACTTAATGCACTATATAGCCCACCTTGTCTGGGAGATCCACTGCAGCTCCATGATTCAACAGAACCTTCACCATGTCCTTGTGACCTCTATAGGCAGCAAAACTGAGTGAGGTGTCATTATCCTGCAGTTCATAAAATTAAGTTGATAAATTTCAGGCATGACAAATCTTAATAAAACTATGACACAAACGTGCACTGAAAAGGGTGGTATATCCATCTGCTCTCAGTACTTAGATGGGCAACAGAGAGCAAGTGGCAACAGCAAGGTCATGAGGTCACAAAGAAAATTTTTTCCGTGTAATTACAGAGTCATGGAGAATAATTTCATAGGGACTCTCACTAAATTAGAGTAGATACCCACAAAACCATCGCAAGGAGTTGTCTCAAGTTAAAAGTACTTTCACACTTCACAACTAAAGAAAAAGGACATGATTTGAGTTCTGTAGCTATAGCTGGGTAGATAAACACCAACAAAAGTAGCTGCATGATTAAGGCATGGCTAGTCTCGTCCCCAGACCCCACCCCTTCTCCAAGGAGAAAGAGGGTCTGGTATCTTTTGAGCGATTTCCTGGTTGTGCTGAGTCAGCAGTCTTAAAAATGCAACTACCAATCAGATTGCAGCATTCTAGTTTTCACGTGACAGTCATCCTTTCGATTGCATATCTCACGAGACTCGAGATGTCTCAGTACAGTGATCGAGGAACTTAGCTTTGCGTGAATCGCTTACAGAAGAGTATTACTATAGTGAAAAAGTAGATCGTGCTAATTGGGCTATAAAATTAAAGCCAGGATGGATCTGGTAAGCAATCAGACATTGTAAAAACGTTGACCAGGCAGCTCTAGTGATTGGTTCCCTACACACGCACACCAGATTTATAATAGAGCTATAGCTCTGCTCCTAGCTTATTCAGAGTATGTATACATACACAGACACACACACTCGTCACATGACATCCACTTTCACTGCTGACTCAACACAACCGGGAAATCGCTCAAAAGATACCAGACCCTCTTTCTCCTTGGAGAAGGGGTGGGGTCTGGGGACGAGACTAGGCATGGCTGAGCTCTAGCAGATTCAACAATCTAAGCTGCCATCTACTATGATCTCATTGTGTATACTATTAATGCATGGTCATGACAGCTGAGGCAGGCTGGAGCTCAGGCATGCATGCTGTATATTTGTAATATGCCAATTTAGATGGCCAAGTACATGGTGGGTATTTAATTTGGCGATTTTGCTCAGACCGCTTCCCACAAAAATAGCGGCGATTTTAAATTTATTTCTACGCTTACAGTAATTAAACATCATTGAAATCACCTTATCTGCTAGGTTCACTTCAGCTCCATGATTCAACAGAACCTCCACTATGTCCTTGTGTCCTTTCTGACTAGCAAGATAGAGGGGAGTGGCACCACCCTGTAGTGAATGGAACACAATGTGTAATTCGTAAATAGGCACCATATGATGTGAGGATTGAAACTAGTCATCAGACCTTGATTGCATGTACTCATACGATTGTCACACAATACACATAATAGAATACCAGACATGCCATGGTGCTCAAAGACACTCCAACAAATTATCAACCATTGTGAACAATGACTTAATCTGTTCATACACTAGTGGTTGGTGTGGTGATGTAATGTGGGTTGGAACAATTTACTGATTGCACAAGAAAATTAACTCTATGCACTGTCTTTAGTCTGAGTGAGCCCCATGCAGATAACGAGTTGTACGTCAGGGAGCGTCTGTCCGTCTGTCATCGTTGGGTCTTAATTGTGCGTTCAGATACTAATTTCTAGTTAACACAATGACCGATCAGTACAATGTATCATGCAATACTCATGCATCTGCATAAGTTTGAGTGTGTTTTTGAGACACTCGAGAATGGCAGACAGTGGCAGCTCTGCTAGAGCAAAACAGTTGAGAAATCAGATGATAGCTAGAGGTTGTGAGACTTAGACAGTTAAAACAAGATAGATGCTAAAGCATATACCTTATAAGAGAAAGGCACAGAAACAGTTCAACAGCAGCACCCAACAGAAAGATAGGCAAAAATAGAGGAAAAAACGGTGATGCCAGGCTAGCTCAACATACAGTGTCAAAGGGAAAGAGATAGAGGTATCAAGTTCAACCCCTCCCCGTAGACTTTACATCTCATTGCAATCCTTCGTGTAAGTTGTTAAACTTCTGACGCTCACACCACAGTCATTTGTGTCAGTTTTATACTCACATTGACAGCCAGATCTATGCCATTGGCATTCTGACAAATATTCTCCATACACTCGCTGTACAACTCATGCAAAATGCTGCGCTCGCTAAGGCTCGCCCCACATTGCCTTGCATATTTTTAGTTTATACCTTGTTTTGAGCATTGACCTTTGCACCTCTCTCTATTAACAGGTTCACAGTGTCCAGATGTCCTCCGGCACTTGCATCAGTAAGAGGATAGTGACCAGACTCAGTCTGAATGAGAATGGACAGACACTGAAATGGTATACAAAGAGAATTGATATTGTTAAACATACAGTGGTTTGATGATTGACATTGGCTCCATGGTCAATGAGCAGTCTTGCCACATCTGTTCTACCAGTAGCAGATGCAGCCCAAAGAGGAGTGGCACCATTCTGTGGAGTGAGAACACAACATAACACCACAACATGAACAGAAGACTAACAACAATGACTAGTGTTCAAACTGGAGAGAGAGGATCATTCCATTCATCAATCACTTCAAATTCCTCACAACCATCACTAATGGGTGTGTACAATAGTGGGGGACATGCTCATGAATATTCATAAGCACTACCAAGTGGGAAGCTAGATCAGTGTGACAGAGTAGGATCAGAGGTTGGGAGGACACAATGTGGATGGGTGCACTACATAATGGAACACAGACAATCAGAGAGATTGGGCTAGTGGAAACACTCATCTCAATATGCATGTCACATGTACTTTACTTTCTTGCCAACATGGAATACAGTGCATGCGAGTGTAACCTATCATCATAATCCATTCCCTGCTACACTATCATCATCACCATACAGACACTGACAGACACTATACACATTCTCTACACATTTCTTCACAGCAAAAGGACCCTCTCTGTTGTGGCACATTCCTTCAATCACTATATATATTATATATACATACACTCACCTTGTTTGGGAGGTCCACTTCAGCTCCATGATTC
This sequence comes from Tethya wilhelma, assembly GCA_964030475.1. NCBI lineage: Eukaryota > Metazoa > Porifera > Demospongiae > Tethyida > Tethyidae > Tethya > Tethya wilhelma. The sequence continues at coordinate 10,990,750 of CAXIPT010000003.1, read as the reverse complement.
AACAGAACCTCCACTATGTCCTTGTGTCCTTTCTGACTAGCCATATTGAGTGGGGTGGTACCATCCTGTATAGTGAACAGACAAAGCAAATTAGAAACAATGCATATGTATCTTTGATATGCATAACAACTGAATCAATATTAGTAAGAGGCACACACATACTAAGTCATCATTGTGCAAAAATTTCTCTCAGATGCTCCTTGGTAAGCTCTAGCTGAGACTCTCATCACTGTAAACAAACTGAGCATACCTTCCCCTGTCCATTGACGTTAGCACCTCTGTCTATCAGCAACTTGACCGTGTCCAGATGACTTCTGTAGCTGGTTTGTAGAAGAGGAGGACTACCAACATCATTCTGTATTTGAATACTAGTGGCATGCAAGCATGGAGTGGGGCGAGCACGAGCAAGCGCATGCGCATGCGCATGGAATTTTGCATGTAGGAATTAGCCTCGTTGCAGCTAGGCTCCACCTTTGACTCTACATGCACTGAGTGTAAGGTCAAAGGGGAGCCTAACATACATATAGGCTATCTAAAATGAGGCTAGAGCATATTGTTTGTTATAGCACTGGTGAAAGAGTATGGCATAAATACACAATTCATGTAAGAGACCCTTGGCTAAATTGGTTGACAGAGTCAGCGTTAATTTTCTTTGAGGCTGCTAGTGATTCTCATTACTGCTCAAGAGGGATATCCTCTCTTAATTGCCAGTTAATTAGCAGTTACTCTCATGGCTACTCATGCAAGGGTCTCAGCACCATTAATGCATTGATTTTCAGCTGAGCTGTATCATGTTCAGAGTTATCAGCAGTTCTGACTCTTGAGCTCAGGGTGTTAGCCTCTCACAGCTGTTCTAGCTTTCTGCTCTCATTATCCAGTAGTATTGGCATCATTCCATACACCCAACATTTATACTGCAGTAGTTAATTCAGCTGAAACTATTCGGCTTGCCGCTGGGTTTCTGCATGCATGCGTTCATATACAAGTATAAAGTAATTGTATGAATTTAGCAGACGAACATAGCGATACAATGAGCTTACCTTCGAGTAGGTTGTTACCACCTGGAGTAAAACGTGCTCTAGCTTTTTGCTGTGCCAATCCTACATAAACACTTCACAGTGCCCGAACGATCTGCCCAGTGTGAGGCCAGTGTTTACAATATTTTCAGGGCTTTGCAATTTTTCATAGACACGTGGCATGGCATGCGGTTAATTTGGAACAATTAGAATATAGTTCAGATATACGGAAAGCGGTCGGTCGGACGATTACATCACTATATATATATATACAGTACAGATCACATGAAAGGTAAACGTCTCACGCGAGCAACGAGTGAGCAATAAACTCGCGAGCAGTTTTTCCACGCGTGTTGTTGTGGTATACTCGTGAAGGCACGAGTTTTTACAGCTACTCGTGAGTGAAACCTCGTTGCTCTACTCGAGTTTTGACTGCAACATAGATTGAAATAGAGAGTGGAACACTATAGTTTTGATAAGTACCCACAAAACTATTAGCCTAAAAGTGTTTCCTGCTTGAAGTTTTGACAACTACAAGCACTCGAGTGTTTCTCGAGTGAGCCATAGTTAGACACTCGCGTGTACATTACTATACACTGAAAAAACGGATGGTTCATTTTAACCAGCATAGGTCAAAATAACTGATTGCAAGAACAGTTACAGCTACCAAGCAATGGGTTATGTTAACGATGCTTGGTTATTTTAACATAACTTGGTTATAGCTACCCCAGTTGGTAATATTAACTAAATGCTTTAGTAGTTAAATTAACCGCTATTAGGTTAAAATGACTACTTGATTGGGTTAAAATACACAATGGCTTTCACTAAGCAATGACATCATTACTGAGCATGCTCAGTAGCGCAGTTTTGAAACAGACTTAGCAGCTGTCAAAGAAGTGGAGAGAAAAAAACCTTGGAAAATCTTCTAAAAGAAGGCTATCAAGTATATTTTTTTGGAAAAGAAGATGTCTGATATGGTCAGCAGTACAAACTTGAGTGTTTAAGGTAGGAAAAATAGACTGTAACCACAGCAAATTCTGATTTTGTGTTTCAATTTAGACATAGCTATTAAAGAAGGGGAAAAGGTGAAAAAATAAGGACAAAACTTCAACCAAAAGGCTATCCTCTGAAAAAGAAGATGTCTTTCATGGTCAACAGCACCATTTTGAGTGTTTTAGGTGAGAAAAAATTTTCAAACAGCAATGTTAATCCAATTTTGTGCTTGGCTTAGTTAACAAGCAAAGTGGAGAGAGAAAGAGAGAGAACATACTGGCCCAAGACTCTACTCAGTATGAAGTACCTATGAACTTGAAAGGTAAAAGCTAGTCATACATGCATTCAGGAGACTGAGTTTAATATGTACTTATATTATCATCTTTGTTAATAGGTCAAAGAAACACTACCTACACATGTTGAACTTGTGTCTTACGTTCGTTGACTTGTGTGTATGCATTGACTATTCTATTGTGTGTACATCACCATTATTATTCAGTACTGTTGCTATGGATACATTTTGTGGTATTATTTGCACGAGGTTCAAAGTAACTATTTAGTTGGTGTACTTGACCTAATCAAAAGAGTTATAAAGCACTTCAATAGGTAAATATGATGCTGAAGTTTGGTTATTTTCACTGAGCAGTCTGGGTTATTGTAACTTTATTTTGGTTAATACACCCATGAATTTATAGTTAGAACCTACAGCAAGTAGGTAAAATCAACCCAAAAGTGGAATGCTAACTTACTCATCTTTTGGTTAGTTTAACCAAAAAATTTGGTTGTTTTAAACCACAATTTTCATGGTCAATTTAGCCCAAACAATATACTGGTTAAAGTAACCAATGTGATGGGTTAGCTGAATTGCAGACAGTCTGACCCATATTTTTGGGTTAATATAACCCATTTGTTTTTTCAGTGTATATACTTGCAGTGCTAACTTGCGGGCGAGCGACTCGCGGGGGAGCTTCTCGCACTCGCGTGAGGCGTTTACCTTTCACATGATCCGTACTATATATATATATATACAGACATACAAATCCCTCGTTCGACACGCTTATGTGGGGCTCGCTCATGCTCGCCCCAATAAAGAGATGAAACATGTGAGACTACAACACATAAATGCACGCATGAACACATATAATACATAAAACAGCTTGTGTATAAATTATATGCTCATGTATGTACCATATATACTAGCCTCGTTCCCATGCAGGCTCCTCCCAGCTCTTCAACTTACACATTGAAAAGCGGGAGGGCCTGGTATATGACGGCACGTGAATGACGTCAGAAGTGCTTAGAGAATTTTAACATTTCCATAGATTCTCCTAGCAAGCAAAGGTAAAAATGGCAGAAAGCACAGTCCACGGCCAAACTCTGATATTTACAAGGTGTTCAAAGACAGCAATGAAGACGGCAATAGCGTACAGTAGCTATGCTCTGATTTTAAACACTGAATGAGTCTATCGTAAGTTGTCTGAAAAACTTACACAGTCTTAGCTAGATCAGCAGCTGGTAAAATTATAGCCTCGTTCCCAGGCTCTCACCCAGTGAATATTTATGCACGTGCGCGCGCAAAAATAAGAAGGGAGAGAGCCTAGCTGGTACGCAAAACCATGTGAATGACGTTGCCCATAGAGAGACCGTAGAGAGAGTCTGTATGGTTTCTCTACTACAGCATACTGATTTTTCTGCGCGCTACGTCATTCATGTGATTTTGCGTACCAGGCTCTCTCCCTTCCTATTTTTCAGCGTGTAATATTCAGGGAGAGAGCCTGGGAACAAGGCTAGTAAAATTACCTATTACTTACTTGGAAAGTCGAAAATTATGGCGAAAAAACAACGTTGAGCTATACTGGCGATGGCTAGCAACTTCTCTCAAGTAGTCTCAGCTAGCGTGTGCTGAGCTCCAATTAAGGGCTTGTTATTTTGCCAAAATTTCTCTTTTTGCAAAACGGAAGAGACGTTTTCCGGTTTGCCTACGTCACAACTATGGTATACAGTTCAACCACTGTTCGACCACTGTTTGACCTCATATGCCGTTATATACCAGGCCCTCCCAATTCCTAGTGTGTAACACTAAAAGAGGGTGTGGCCTGGTACGAGGCTGCCATATACAGTGATGAGCGTAAATGCAAATAACTATTTTGCAGAGGTACTTGACACGTCTCGAATCATTACATTCATGACATAGGAAAATTTATGTCAGTGGATGAGTATACATTTGTGTAGAGGAGACAAATGTTAATTTGTGCACTTCAAGATGACTTACAGCTCTTGGTTGGTTGACATCAGCTCCATGGTCTATCAACAATGCTGCAATGGCAGTGTGACCATAATGACATGCCCTCCACAGAGGAGTTGCACCACTCTGTGGGGGAAACAAGAGAGAGAGTTTAAATTAGACATGCCAGGGCACCCTAACATTCACTGTCAATGCTTATCATGACTGGTATAGCAACTTTACTTTACCTCATCCTCAATGTCAACATCACTCTCATTAGCTAGGAGTGTCTTGGTCACCTCAGTGTACCCTCTATCAACAGCCTCAGTGAGAGGAATGGGACACTGAAAATGAAACAAACAATTGATAACAACAGAGAGAGCATCACTAACACCCACTGGCCAGGTGCCACTACAAGTACCTATAGCATACAAAGTTTCAATGAACCAACGAGTATAACCACCGAACAGCCAATGCTACACATGTGCATGCACTTAACTGGCCACTTGCAACTTCACAAGATTTAGATGGACCATTGGTATAGAGTAGCTATGATCCTGGGAGGTAAAGGACTAGGATTTACCTTTAGAAGACTCTGATAGCTCCTCACATCGATACCATCAATCATGATGGTTGTTATTGTTGAGTCTTTGAACCTAAACGAAGCTACAAATCTTGTGGTGAGGACTCTAGAAAGGGACATTGTCACAACGAGGCTACCAGGATGTGCACTGTTCACATCAAAATCTAGTGGATGAAGTACAGAAGAACGAGCAATCTCTCTACGGAACTCTAGCAAATTAGCAAGGGTGCATTGCTGCGGACTAATCTCGAGTGCTGCTACAACTTTGGAGAAATCTAAAGGTATGTTGTGTTTGAAGGCAGGGTAGTTGAAGGCAGTGGTAACTTTACAAAACTGTTGCAAGTCTTTCGTATACGATGTCATTTCTTGTTGAAGATCAGAACTTCCAAAGTTAGCTATGATTGTCTCTAAGACTTCGCAACTGAGATAGTTCCAGAATTTCCTGAACTTTGCAAGAATCAAGGAGACACTTTCGGCTTTTAAGATACTCTCAGTTGAAAATGTACTCGGAAGCAGCTGATTCAAACTAGGATGAAAGGCCACATCAAGGCGGAAGGACTCTAGAAACTCGGGATTCTTTGCTCCTTTTTGCACGAAATGCCTAACTGTTTTGTTAACAAGTTTTGAAAACCTTTTGTCTAATACAGCGATCTTTTGCTCTACAGATAGATGAGGCGAGTTTATGTCTACACTATCGTTGTCTTGTTGAGGAAGATTTGTGGTGACATTACTAATAGTAGTCCCCATTGATTGCTGCTGAGTGCTCACTTCCTGAAGACACTCACCTGGAAGGATCAAAGGACAAACACAATTTTTTTATTAACAAAACACAGTGAGTCATTACATTCAAGCTTGGAAACGCATTGATCATCTCTCAGAAGAGGAACAGACATAATCACATGTACTCACTGTAAGTGGAGGAGAGGGTGTCACACACATCCTTCAGCCACGCCTCCTCCTTTAGAATGTCCACTATGAAATGGAACTTCTCAGGAGAAGCACACAAAATGGATCTTATGCCTATACACAGATTTAAATTAGCAACAAAAACAGCACTCATCACAACTATTGACATTGTTACTTTAATCACAACAAATTCTAAATTTACATGAAATCGAATTAACAAATGGTGCATGGTTTTGAGCACCCAAATCCCTCCCTCTGGCTATACCACTGACCTGCAATGAGCTCCAGAGCCTTTGCTTCATTGGTTATCGCTGCCATTCTCATAGTATTCTCTACCAGCGGAGGTAGCAACTCATTAGAGATGAGTTTCACTGCAACGGTAAGAGGATGAAGCTGAAAGATGTGGACCAACTTCTCCGTACACCTGTCAAGGGCCTTTACCTCAGGGGATGGAGACGCCATGGTGACTGATGAGAGTCAACCCCTACAATAAAAGACATAAATGGGTATTATTATGGTTTGCGTATAGTCCAAGCCATGTTTTGACACTAAACATGGTTAATATTTTCAGCTACTTGCTGTAGAGATTATGATAATAATAAAAAAAAATAAGAAGAAGAATGGTATAGTGAAGACATGCAACTTGGGTTTCATCACTGGTTTAAACTGGTATATAATGGTCATCAAAGTAACACAATCAGTATAGTATTATACATGCCATGATGCGATTCGATCATGCAGAGTATTAACACAGCTAGTACAGTGTGACACACATTGCTGGACAACTCAATGCGTCAGTGTCATTCAGCTTTTGATAGTTAGATCTGGGATCCAAAACTGATACTCCTCTTACAAGCCATGCATGCATGCACCATGCAGGCCACATGAGCTCAATCACAGCAAGCTATGCTGGTGGAGTTTGAACTTCTTTTGTAGTAGCTGGCGCTGGTTAAACAGCTTATCAGATAAGCTAATATACCAGCCCTTCAATCTTGTGGGTGTCATATTGTAGACATGTGACTAATGAGACACAGACTGAGTGCAGTTTAGAGTGCAAGTGCAAAATTGTTCTTAGGTTGATTGAAGGCCAAAGTCGTGCTTATGAAGAGTATGTGATCTATTCATTGATTCTTTGTGGCATTGCTTCAATCTCAAGATCGTAAGCTTTAATTTTCTTTATAGGAGAAAACCCGAGATAATTAGCCGATCAAAAAAACTTCTAATCGAAAGTCAAAAAGAAATCATACCCAAGATACAAACCAATTTATGATGATTCGGGCTAATGGCTTGGCAAAGGCATTGTGATAGTATTTGTCAAAACAACTTGTACACTACAGTAGTATAGAAGTCATAGGACTGTGTAAACAACAATGTTTTTATAGGCTTACACATGACATTGTGTGTGACCACAATATAAGCACATTACTAGAACCTTACACACAATAATGATATACACTGAGTGCAGTTAATTGCCTCGCGCGCGACGTTTGAAGTAATTATGCTCATGTGTATTTTAAACTCTCACCTCTTGTACAGTTAGTAAGGTACCACAATGATGTCTCTGCAGTCTATGCCGGCTCATAACACACATGATTCTACATATATTACAAGTAGTAAAAATTTCAAAAAAATTAGCAGTGTAGGAATGGGCAGTGCATTAAAAAGTATATTAGAACAAGGAATGGTCCCAATTTCAGCACATGACTACTTCATTTTCATTTTTATCCCTCATGCATAGCTATTATTGTCGTAAACTTCAAAGAATGATCTGTACTTATTAATAAATAGCTTAGCAGTATCACATTAATTTTATCACATGGTTCAAATTCCTGCCATGGAATCTTATCACTTGGCTAAAAGTATAGCATGCAGGATTAGATTAATACCAGCCAAGACTTGGGCACAAAAATGAAGTATAGTCATGTGCCGAAATTGGGACCATTCCTTGTTCTAATACTTTTTAATGCACTGCCCATTCCTACACTGCTAATTTTTTTGAAATTTTTACTACTTGTTCATTCACTTTTTCCAACACTACAGTGAAGAGACTATCAGAAACTGGTTAGTCCCTATAAAAAGCTTGAGTTATCTGAGAAGCAGCTACATTGGCTGCTCTAGAGCAGCTTGTGCGCATGCGCGTTTAATGCCACGTGAATGACCTTTGAACTCTACCTACAAGAAGATGGCTACATTGAAGTACATGAATTTATACTCTAAGTTACAAAGCTTTCTAGTTTTTGTTTAGGCTTATTTGTGATGAAAACGAGTATCAAGGAATGTATATAGTACCTATGAAAAGGAGTTACTTTGTGCTGTCAAATTTGGCTCAACACTTTCTGGTTCTCTGGAAATGCTTTTCAAGTAAGTCAGTTAGGAAGTACGTAAGTATAAGTTAGATGAACAAAAATGGCACTATTGTGGCTTCCCACTAGCTCTCTCTACGAGTGCTGAGGAAGGGTTCTATGAGTTTTAGGCCTTGCATACAATTGGTAATCTGTCAGTGAGAGACTGTGAGCAAGTTTGAAGACTCAATTTTGTTTGTTAGATTTTTATGAACATAAACATTTTGTATTGTGCCTATGGGACATTCGGCCCATTCCTACTATACGTACTACCGTACGTATGATACGTAGCACAAGATCTCGAGCTAGCTGTGCGCGCGCACGTGTTTCGTATATTATGGTAATCATCACGATCACGAGCATGCAGCTAGCTTGTTTCAAACCGGAACAATTTTTGCCAAATTGGCCCCGTTTTCATCTGGTGTTCATGACGTATAATTGGATTTTACTTCCGCAATTATTGGCAAACTGGAACAATTTTTGCCCGTTTTCATCCGGTGTTGATGACGTGTAATTGGATTTTACTTCCACAATTTTTGGCCCTGCAAGATTACACTGCCTCGCGCTAAGGCGCTCGGCAACTAAACATAACTATATGTACACTACAATACATGTATATACATGATTCACCATTTCACTCATTCATTACTTAATGGCCTATGCCTCATGGGCCAATACTCTATGTTGGGGAGTCCATCTGGTATAGACCCATGCATGTGCACCCTCAGGCATGGCATCATGCAATAATGTACACGCTTATAAGCTTATTATTAAATTTTGTACAAAGTTATCATCATCATAATAATTATTATATCCCCCCTAACCCCTTTCACATTGAAATGTAAGATATTCTATAGACATCTTGTAGCCTTTTGTCACCAATGGACCCAGTTGGTATGTGCCGAGTGGGTTGAACAACATGAGCATTAACTGTATAATAATGACCTTCTTAGAAGCCTAATGAGGTCATAGGGAATGATAATCATGTTAGAGTCAACACAGCCCCCCCCCCCCTTGATAACTTACCTAGCTCACTGAATCACATTGTGGACACACTTAGTCTAAAGAAAATTACAAACTTTGGCCAGAAAAAGTTTTCCAAGATATTCAATCGAACATGCATCGTTCACGTCAATCTCATTTGGAATGGTGAAAACCATTCTTATCTTGTTTGCTCACTTTTCAACAATGGACTATTACTAGTCTCAGCAGGCAATACAAATCAATGTTCTGAGAGGGGGAAAAGATAGCCTCGTTCCCAGGCCTTACCCGGCACGTATTTTATATTTCGCGAGTTGCAAAGTTAAGCCATGGAAGGCCTAGTAAAACTTCTCACGTGATGCTTTTGAAAAATAACAGAGAGCTATAGACGAGTGGTAGACAGGTAATTAGTGAGTGTGGGTGGAAGGCATAATCTAACGTGCAGCACGTGCGTGTGATCAGTCTGCTAGAGTATGAGCTAGTAAAACTTCTCACGTGATGCTTTTGAAAAATAACAGAGAGCTATAGACGAGTGGTAGACAGGTAATTAGTGAGTGTGGGTGGAAGGCATAATCTAACGTGCAGCACGTGCGTGTGATCAGTCTGCTAGAGTATGAGCTAAGTTTTTTTCTTGTGTTAGAGCAATGAAGTGAATTCTGAAGGTATACAGCCGATATCTAAAAGGCTAAGTGCTTAATTGACTATACGTATACCAAAGAACAGTTATTGTGCCGTTTAAAAAGCTCAAAAGGTGAGTATGAGTTAGCAAACCTACCAGTCTAAGATTTCTTTCTTTTTTTGCGTGCTATAATGGCCCTTTCTTTTGTTAGCAGATATTTGCCTATAGTAGCACTTAAACAGTTATAGACTCAGAAATCAACAAAAGTTAATTGTCAACAGTAACAAGTCCAGGAAACCTAGCTGCTTGTTTTCCTGGCAAAGACGCGCATTAGTGTTGCCCACGCATTTCGCGAACAAGATTTTTGACGTAGGGCACGTGAGAAGTTTTATCAGGCCTTCCCCTCCTTTTTCCTCGCGCATATTTTTTAGGGAAGGCCTGGGTACGAGGCTAGGGAAAAGGAATGTCTGGTAAAGTGGCCCAGTTGTTGTCTATAGCTAGAATTTACACCCATGTGTTCTATCTGGTCATGAGGAAATGAGGTAGCTATAGCACATCAAATGGGGAATTTTTAATCTGTGTTAACTATCTTCAGCCAACACTTAATATTAAATTTTATATAGTCACATGATTAAAACAAGGAATCGGTCAAATTTTAAATAATTTAGCTACCTAATAGATGATTACTGTAAACTGATAATTGGATTTTACAACGTTCTGTGCGGGATTGAACTGAAATGAAAACCCATCAGGCCTCTTCATCACCCCCACAAATGTTCATTACGCGGATAGGTTTCTTTTCTTCCCTCTCTAAGAATGCCAGGCCCACGAGACAATGGCCTAATGGTTTATTTTCTTCAATCAGCAGAGTAGATAAAAGTGATTGTTGTAACTACTTCAAATACCTGGCAAAATTTAAACTTGACTCAGTGAACACTACCACGGTGTCCTGAGCTGCCACTCTGTGGATAGATTCTGACTGTAGGGCTTCAGTTCTCAGAGCCTCGACGCAGTGAATGATACGTAGAATTGGAAACAGATGTTTCAGTGGCCGTATCTTATAACTACTGTTCAAATTCTTTCTTCATACAAAACTGTGGTCTCCGCAACTGTTTCTCTCCCAAACAATGGCGTTTCCGCCTTGCAAATTAGATCTAAGTCACGTGAGTTTTGACGGGTGGGTGGGGCTCATGGACATGAATACATGCCTTATATTTAGCTGCATGCATGTGGTTCAGTTCCTAGAATCTGAATTTAAAAGGACTATATAGAAGTCTACAGAGAAATCTATACTGCAGTTCATCAAGCACACCATGGCCACTCTTTAGTTCATGATCAGGTTAGATAAAGGAATCATAGGGAAAATTTTTTAACTAAGGTGTGACACAAAAGACATCAATCAAAATAAATCAAAGATTATTAAATTGCATGTGAGATAACTGATAATAACTTTTACACAAATTAATTTTGTATGTACTACAGAAACCATACATATAGTTATACAGTAAAGTAAAATTAAATTTTAATCTAGAAAAAAAAACACTTAAATAATAATAGTATATACTTTAGCAAAATAATTTAATTAATATCGTGGTGGTTCAATGACCTCTGGTAGGTACTCTAGGTCTACTCCTTCACGATGGGCCTGGGAGGAGGCTCTTTGGTTGTCTTCAAGGAATTTCTTTTTCTCCTTTTGCTGTCTCAGAGCTGTCTCTTGAATCACTCTGGCAAACACCTCTGTTAGCTGCTTGCTGCTCTTGAGGATTCTCTGTCTTAACCTCTCCAACTTTAGAGGTGTGTGTGTGTGTGTGTGTGTGTGTGTGTGTGTGTGTGTGTGTGTGTGTNGTTTATCAAACAGATTCTATGTCCCAATTTCTTAAACTTAGTCAAGACTGACTATTACAACAGACTCACTATAATCACAAAACTCATTCTTAAGACAGGAAGTTCTAATTACCTAGTTCAATTCTACCACAGTAATGTTAATTAAAGTCATTAATGAGTCATTCACTACAGATATACCACATCATACCACATCATAGTATCATGTCTTGTTTAGTTTGAAAGGCAGTAAAGGACAAGAGGAGATTTATTCACAAGACAAATTTTAAACAAGAATTCTCAATCTGTGTTTGCTATCTTCAGCCAACACTTTTGTAGTCACATGACAAGTAATCAGTCAATTCAATATTAAGCAATTTATTTTGATAATTGAAGGTTATCTGCGATTGCACCAGAGAGACAACTTTTCCCCATACATATAACTGCCTCTCTAAGAACTGTCTGGCCCACAAGACCATGGCTCATACAATGGTCTTTAACAAGCTGAGTGGCTAACAGTATGTATACAATTAGGTATGGAATCATGCTTCAGTATTAGACTACCACTGGCAGTGGCGGATTTAGGGTGGTTCCTAGGGCTCCATGGAACCCCTCTTTCAGCTGAGACCTCGCATAATAATTAACTGTGGGGACTGGAAAAGAGCTAGCTGGAACCCCCCTTTCAACTTAAAAATACCAAAAGCAACTCAAAATCTCACTGTATATCAGTCTTTGGTTTACGATAATATAGTTTCTGACTCTTTCTTTCTCCATTCAGCCTGATTCAGGCCTTGTTGTTGCAAAATCTAGCTGTCCGCACGCTAAAGGGGCGGGGCTTTACAAACGGAAGTGGGCGTGGCTTGGCTAAAATTTTTCGCGCGCATTGATTGGAACCCTTCTATTTCAAATCCTAGATCCGCCACTGACTGGAACAATTAAATGTAATACTATAAATGGCGACTAAAGTAAATCATGCAGACAGTATACCAACTTACCTCCACACTAGCTCTGCCTTGTATTCAGCAGTGAGCTGGTCAGTGACTCAGGTTGGCTCAGCACAGCTGGTGATGATGGAAATAGATATTTCACAGGTCTTGACTCTCTTTTTTCTTGTATATATAGGCTACACAATAACAAAGCTGTTCAAAGTAAAGACAGAAGACAGGACCGTGCCACGAGCTCAAGTGTGCGTTTCTGCATTCTTTGCAAACTGGGCAAACTCACGTGAGATTTTGACGTGGGTGGGGCTCAAAATTAATTATTCATGACTACAACCATAGTTGTGGTATAAAACTCATTCTCTCACAATACAGTAGTCTCTAACATGCTATAGCTATAGTCTGGTTGGAGGGAGTCTACCTCAGGTGAATTAAGGACTGGGTCCATGCAGTTTACCTTAATTAGGTACACATTATTTGAAAGTTGTATAACTTTAATAATATATAAGATAAAACAATAGAAATTGAAATATAGATAGAATTTTTTAATTAGAGTATGTAGATATAATTAATTTTGTCACATGACCTGTTGTTTTTGCATAATTAGCTTCTCATGAATAATTAATTAGGTGGATGGTTTCTACTGTTGCTATGGCAACCAAATTTTGTCACTAAAATCGTCTCATGATGGGCTACCATGAACTGCCCGGTTTTTGTGCAAACACTGCAGCTGCATAAAATTACAACTCATTTTCTAAATAAAGCACACCAGCCGAAGACACTTTATTGGCTCTATCTCGACCACGATAAACATTATAACCAAAAACCGGGCAGATCAGGATACCCCACAGTTTGACGAATCTTGTGACAAAATTTGGTTGCCATGGCAACCTTAAAAACCGTCCGCATTATTAATTATTCATGAGAAATTGAAAATTTCAAATTATTCATAAAGTATTAGTCACATGACCTGCAGATTTTATAAGCATGTTTAGGGTAAGTGTGTAAATCTATACATGTGTTTTCACAGTTGTATGACCCATAGTTTAGAAGATATAACTATCTTGCATAATTTTACCACTTAATTAGCAGGACCCAGTCCTTAACTGTCCTGAGACTGAACCTAGAGTAAATATCAGTGTTGCTGTGTTGTCTGGATGGCCACCCAGTGCTCTACCAGGTTGCTCTGAGGAGCTCACTACTGACAGTTGGTAGCCAGCAGAGTGATTCTGTGGCATTTAATAAGAGATTTTCTGCTTCTCCTTGAGATCAGTGTGGCAGTTCCTTGAGTGGTCAGGACAACCTGAATGTGTTTTTTTTGTGAGCAAAGGAGAAAAATATGAATTTAATAAGTGTGTGCGTGTATGTGTGTGTATGTGTGTGTTTGTGTGTGTGTGTGTGTGTGTGTGTGTGTGTGTGTATGTGTGAGTGCATAAGTGAGAGAGATAGAAACAATAATGAAGTAAATATGTAGAGATGTAGGAAATCACCACAGATAGTGTGTGTTAGATATTGTACAACATAATTCTTATCTGATCACCAATTCACTATACAAGGACAATACAGCATCATAAACCTGAGGCATGTCAGCTCTTTCCAACTATTGTTCATAAACTGGTAATGGTCAACTGTGACAACACAAAGACAGGTAAAGTTTTAGTACAAATTTTTAGCAAACAGGTAAGGCACTACGTACAAAAGCACACACGCTAGTTTCACTAGCCAATCAGAGAAGTCACATATCTGTTTATGGTAGAAGGTACTATACACAGACATTAGTCTACCAATTTCAANGTACAAATCTTGAAAGATGATCAGTATGAAAATGGATGCACTATTGACTATTTTGATCGTAAATGTTAGGCAGCTATCTCAATGTTTTCTACATGTGAGTTTAGTAGAAACACAAAAATTGTTTAACTTACTAATTTTAGTCACTATGAAATTTACATAATATCATTATAATATTATTCTATGCATGTTTAGAACAATAACAATAATTTTTGAAGGATGACATAATTTAATTATGTCAATGTGTGCCTGTGACTCAATACTCCATTATCTTCACATGTACATGAATGTAACTCAAGCAACCACCTAGGTGCCCTTTCTCTGTGGGATTGCATATAGAGCTGTACTAGGTCCTTCCAATGGGGAGTCTGGTCTGACAATGTCCACTGTGTCACCACCAGGAGAATGGGAAGGGTGTAGGGTCGGACTTTGTTGTAGGGTTTGTGTTTCACTTTGGCCAATGTTGGCGTCTTTCAACTTGAGAGATGTCTGTACAACTGCTCTTTGTTCTGGTGTCTGTGTCAACTTGTTTGCTTCTTTCATAGCATCAGGACTGTGGTAAACCATTTCTTCAAATGCTGAAGCAATCATAATACAAAATTTATCATTAAATTTGTAAACTATTTTCAGTGTACGTTTGTGACAGTGTATACCTGGATTGTGACACATGTTGTCTGTTAGCTGATCTGGAAGATACTTGCTAGCTGAAGGAGGTTGTGGGCTTAACTTTAGCAATGCAACTCTTTCCTTAACATCTGGTGACCCATTCAGTGGTGTCTTCCTACTGAACAGTTCATCCTCACTGGAATCATCATGCTTGTGACTTACAGTGAAACTGAAAGAGAAAATGCAATATATTACCTTAGTTATAAAGAGTGTGCCATATTGTAAGCTGTTGTTGAGACACAGTTGAACCTTTAGAAAGGACTACACTGAGGACACAAGATTAACTATACTAGCTTTAGCTGCAAAATTAATGTTGTAAATAATCAGGTGTGTAGTACGGAAACGTTAGTACAGTGACATTGGACACATTTTCTCCAGACAAATTGAAAAAGAGCATGTCACATGCACCTCCTCTATGGAGCTTTGAAAAAAAATTACTGGTGGTGATATTCCACCCTACCCTCAGGAAACTCAGAAAAACTCTGTTCAATGATTACATTAAAACAATGAAAGGTGATGCTGAAACCTAATAACTCATAATATCTGACTTTAATGCAAGCTCCATACATATGTGACCGATGTATTTCTAATTTACCTCAAACATGGTCAATATTGCTATATACAATAGCTAACATTATCTAATGCTGAGCCGGCACTTTGTTCTTACATTCTGTGCATGTAATTGTGGGCCATGATTTTGGAGAGATTGGAAAGAGCCACTATTTAGAGACTGAATCCTATAAATACCACTAGCATGTGCCAAAATCCCAGCTCAGCTGGTCACATGGCTGTTATATACTTTTTCTGAGCTTTACTTATGCATATTAGTTNAGTTATAATTAGACACCATAAAACTTTCTCCCTATACAGTATTTATTTTACATGTAGCATTATATATTGCAGTGGTAAATTCGTTCTACCTAGCTTATCCTGCATGTTGACATTGATGTGTGGTGCCTGTAGTAACATCAGGGCTATGAGTAGTATAGCATCCATTATTGGGTTTCTTCCATCCTGTGTATCATGAATATACATGAATTGTTATCACTCACTATAGCTCATGCATTGACACAAATCTGCATGATAAGTATACCAAAGAAATAGCCTTGATCCCAGGCCCCTCCTTTAGCTTTTTTTTTTGCAAAAAAGCACAGCAGAGGGCCTGGTCACCAATCTTACGTGAGTGACGTAAAGGATAGATGTCGGTAGACAGGTAAAAAATTGGGCCCATGCAAAAATGCACGGTGACGTTGCTATAGAGCTTATGTATATGTAATAGCTTTGAGTTTTGCTCATTGACAAGATTTTGCAGCAGAAAATACAGCCAGCACAACAAAAACCAGGTATATATTTATCTAAATTTAAAATTACTTGCATTAGCTGAGTCCATAGTCTACGGATAAAAAAATAACTCAAAAGCCTGGGAACGAGGCTAGTATGAGGCCTGGCAGTTACAACTTCCTATTACCCAGCATGTTTTGCAGTGCTAGGGGACATCAAAGGTACTTACAAGACCTTTATAGGTGGACAATCATTTTCATTCCACATAATTATAGGTAACATGCATGGTGCATGAAAGATATGGACACAGGTAGAACCCATATAGCAACACACCATACACAATTTGTAGCCAAGTAAGATGTGACGGCATTAGTCAACAAAGACATCGGTTCTGTGACTACTTGTATTGTTTGTATCATTGTGTAAGACGGTGACAGATCAAGAATTAAACACTTAATTGTGTCACGATCTGAATGGGAAGCATAACCAGGAGAAAAAAACGTTAATGGCAGAAGGTTTTGGTGAAAAATGGAAACTTTATCCAAACGCTAGCTCCATCTCAATTCAATTGAGAATCTGTCACTACAAGCTGTCAAGATCCAAGAATTGTATAAACAAAAATTAAACTACTGCATGACTTTAATTCTAGAACTAATTTAGACCTAATCAAAAACTAATAATAATTAACAATGCCATTTCTTTGTAACTGTATTGTTATTAGATATACAACTCAACTTTATTACATGATTAGAGCAGTGTCTATACATGTATTTAATTTTGATCAGTTCTATTCTATAATCGTTAACATTATTGTCAGATTGTGTTAAACTTGATGGAATTAGCGGCCACAGCCATTAAGACAGCACACACCACCATGACTGAAACAAAGTTGTTCTTTTGCAGTGGTCAACCTCTCCTTCATCTTTTCCAACAGTCCTTGAAGATGAGCAAGCTCTGTGATAACATTTTCAAAAGTAACAATGTCCTTGCCAGGCATTGCTTCCTCTTTCTCCGCTTCTTCTTCCTTTTTTTCTCCAACTTGCCTTGATCCTTGCTCTTTTTCTTCGTCCATTTCATTAAAAACTTCCCAAATAAAACTCTCAATGTTGGCTTTTTGACGTTTTGGAATTTGATTTGGCTGTTCTTCATACAACCTTTCAATGACAGTTCCTACTGACCCGAGAAGATCATCTAACTGCGAAATGACACCATGAAGGGTGGAAGAATCACCAGGTGATCGCTTTTGCGTTGTCTTTTGAGCTATTGATGAGGAGTCTTTGTACTCCAAACTGGTTGGAATGGATGCAGCAGCTGCAATACTGGCGAGTGCTACAAGTAGACACAGCGCACACAAAAATTGAGGTACAGTAACCATGACAATATATGTCTTCGAGAAGATTATATGGAGCAAGAAAGTCGATCAGTTGCAGACTACGTGTACAAGTTGTATACTTGGTGTTGCACAGTCAGATCAGGATTGAGTGTAGACTGGCTGAGAATCTGAATGTGTGGCTTATATAGCTGCCCACAATATTAGCACCACCAATTATATATACTAAGCCATTTCTGGTGGGCAGGGACCGAGCCTTGGTACATGGGTATATGAAACTACTTGTCTTAATGAATTTGCGTTTCCTAGAATATGAAAACAGGCATGTGTACATCCATAATGTCAGTGAGATCTCAGGAACTGGTATAATGATGATTTCTCATCATACTATTATATAAGGTCAAAACTATGTCATCTGAGTGCATATATGATTGAATGGGTACCAAGTGGACGCTACCAACAGACAAGTGACTCCTACACTGTTAATAATGGTTGAAACCTTGGATATTTTAATCACTCACCATACAGGGTGTAACCATGCAGTACCATTACCACTTAAAATTTAGACACCCTTTGAGGTGGTAAACACTAATTGGTATAAAGGTGCATGCATGACACAAGTTGAACACAGAAGAATGCTGTTCTCAGTATGTCAGTTCTACTCACTAAATTCTTGGTATTAGCTTAGCAACTGCCAAGAGTTATGTATAACCTATTTAGCTCACGATATATGCAGCCAGTTTTTGAGAAGAGAATTATATGCATGGTCACATTAAATTCAACAGGAAGATCAATCAGTTGAAGACAACGTAAAAGCTAGCTGTACTTGGCACATGTGCATGCAGTCACGTCAGATCACAGTTGTTGAACTATAGGATTGAGTTGTTTTAGTCTTGCCAAGAGTCTGGCTTATATACAAGTAGTAAAAACTATATAATAAAAAATATTAGTAGTGTATGCATGTGTTGAAACAATCAAGGCATGCCAGTCTCAATTTGGCACATGACTGCTTCATTTTCATTTTTCACTATTCGCCTGCATGGCATCTTATGAAGTGTTGTTGAACCAATATACATCACAGAAACATTTATGTACAAGAACTAGCTGAGAAGACAAGCTAGGCTAATGCGCATGCGCATCATGAATGGCACATGGATAGACAATGACCTTTCAACTCTACCTACAATTAAGTAGATAATTATAATATTATAGCTATACATTAAAGTACATGACTTTATAGGCTAATTAAGTTTTAAAGCTTTCCAGTTTTTGTTTAGGCCTATTTAAGATGAAAATGGAACATAGTACCCAAGAAAAGGACTTCTTTTGTGCTGTTAAACTTGGCTCAAACCATTCCGGTTCTCTGAAAATCGCTTTCAAGTAACTGACAGTCAGTTATTGAGGAAGTGCAAAAGTATAAGTTAGGAGAACAAAAATGGCACTATATTGTGGCTTCCCATACACTAGCATGCACTCTTTATGCTCAGATATATAGGTTTCTGTGAGTTTTATAGGTCTATAGCGGCTATATATTAAGCTAGTTAATATATATAGGCCAGCTGTGACATGGCAAAGCATGACAATAATTACACAGTCATGTACGGCTCGTCAAAGCAGGTCTATATAACTTCCTATTTCAGTCAAGTTCTTTGGAAGCACAGTCAACTCTGTCTCAGAGCATATCTCTAATTAAGTTATTAACATTCCTCTATAATAATTATATTCAACTTACACACATGCACATGCGCTTGCAGTTGCCTACTATCAGTATACAGAATCACTTGAATGCAAACTTGGCAATCATCAACTTTGTACCAACTGCATGCAGGTAACATAATGAACATTTTGTTTCTACAATCATATAAGATTAAAAAAACGGAAATTAAGTTACATGCAGTTTGTCACAATATTCAATGATACTCGCATATGCATGCACTAGCAGCCGTCCCTGTTATTATGCACACAGGATACTTGCAGCTCCCTGCTATAATAATATATGCACAATATTATTTGTTTTATGCAAACTTGGCAATCATTAACAGGCTTGGCACCTACTGGCAGGTAACATATAATTAATGTTCATGCTCACTATGGCAAAATATGACAATAAATTGCACATGTAACATATCTACATGCGGCGGGAAATTTTTGGGGGTGTAAATTTTCGTGAAAAGCCTAGATCGCGCTTCAGAAGAAAATATTCGTGGTTTTAATTTTCGTGACTCAAGTATCCAACTTACAGCGCTTGAAGGTCTTGTGACAGTTTATCTGCTTTGGTATACATGTAGAATACTATTCTAGCTAGATACTAGCTATTTAGACTGCAAACTTCTTGAAAAGACGGGCAAGAGACAGAGAACTGAAGTCTTTGACAGCCTGCGCATGGCAAGTATCGTGACCTTTGACCTCAGCAAAATTTTCGTGGGAGGGAAAATTTCGTGACTCAGGGGTTAGTCACGAAAATAACGAAAATTTGCACCCCACGGAAATTTCCCACTATACGGTATATGGTTTGTCGAAGCAGGTCTATATAACTTCCTATTATTCAGCCAAGTTGTTTGAAAGTATACAGTCAACTAGACTGTGGAGTTACAGTGAAGAGTCTCAGACCATAACTCTAATTAAGTTATATATTCAAGGCTTACACATGCACTTCCAGCTGTCTGCTATATCAGTGTATATACAGAATCACTTGCATGTCTACTGCCAAACGAGGCAATCATCAACTTGGCACCCACTGGCATGTAACATAATGTTGTTAACTGTAACACTAATAACATAATGTAGTACTATAACTCTTATTAATAAATTTTATATATAGCTTCTAAGAACTCATGCACTGAATTAACACTGGCAAGAATATACATCTGTTAACTCATGTACAGGTACTACATGACTGCTAATATGGCTGGGAATGCACATTATTAAGTAAAATATACCATGAACCAAGGTTCAATTAGTATAAGTCAGTCAAAAGTAACTTGTATAATAGTGAGAAGAAAAATAATAATCCCTAACTGTTGGAAGCATAGCATAACCCTATACTCACCATCTTTGAATTAACAACAACTTGAAGAAATCTGCATGAGAGAGCCTAGCTTTCAGAATAGTTCCATCACTGCCTTCAGATCTTCAGATGCTGAAGTTACAAATTCACAATACAATCTTTTAAATCTTTGGCATGACTAAAATAATACATTAAATTCTTTCCTATAGACCAATCAGCATACATGACTCTGACGTACTCTGGATGCATGGTACACAAAGTAGAGCATTAGGAAAGAATGATTTTTTTTTCTTGTACCATGCAGTTTCTTTTTCAGCTATAGGCTCTGTGGCACAGACCATATTTACTGTACATGATTACATTTCAGAGATAGTCAATGAGAAATGGACAAATTATAACTCCACTAAAATATAGAGAAGACTCCAACACGTCACTTTGGAACTTGTATCAAAAGTGGGACAATTATGATGAGCCTACTCCAACAAACATACTAGGCCTGGTCAGTCCCTGAGCTCCACCCACATATAACTATTGTGAGAAAGAGCCATAGTCTGTGAAGAAAGACAATGATTCGTTTTAAACCAGTCATCAGTGGCACTACACTGAGCATCATATGCCATATCTGATTCAAGAGTTTGATGAATTTCAAACTTAAAGTCAATTATTAATTATTGCGACCAAATACATGCATGGACACTGACAGAGGTACACAAACCATAACCATATACCACACATATACAGGCAGTACTATGATGAGAACATCAGTCGGGTGTGCATGACAAGAGGGACACACACACACAATGTAACAGATATTATGATGCCATTAGTTGACTGTAATGCCCGGTATCACTCTAATTTAAAGGCTGCTATATTTCTGCTAATATGCTGAGCAGGCTCTGCCTCAGCAGGAAATATTCCAAAACTAGGCCTATGAGGCTTGAATTAATCACTGGTAGAACAATAACAAACTCACAAGATGTTATAGTGTTCTAGAACAGTTAATAATACCTTGTGCTTTGTCAAATAGCAATTTCTCTACCCGCCAGAGATATCTCGAGAACTGCAAATAATTTGAACCATTGGGTAATAATTTGGCGTAAATCAGGTAAAGATCGTCGGACAACAGAACTAACCTTTGAACTTTATTGTTTGAAAGACTTAAGAGACCTCTCACACAGTGACAGCTGTTAACTAACCCAGCAAACAAGGTACAAAAACGAGTCCATGAGTAAGCCCAAGTATTATCTATTCCACATGCTAAAGTTTGCTCTGAAGTTTCACTAAGAAAACTATTCAGTGCCAAATTTCAATGTTACTGATGTTATGTTATGATATTCCTTCTCTAATTTGCAGGTCCAAGAGCAGTCCTCAGTGAACACTTCTTTTCCGTCATCTGACCACGATGTCAACTTGGGCTACCTCACTCAGACTGTTTGTGCCAGTATATGAGGGAAAAGTTGCAATTGCAAGTTTCCTAATGTCTGTCCTGACTGTGTTAACAGTGGCTGCCACCATTGGCTTCCAATCATGGTGGGCATGTTCACTAACGGCCATTGTTGAGATATCATACCTGCTTTTCCTCGGACTATACATCGTGACCCCTGTCACTCAGATAGTGCTCTATTCTCACAGTATTGGTCTTGTGTTTGCATTGGGAGTGTTGATGTTCTTCTCAGGAGAAACTTACGTTTATTTCGGATTCTATGCCATGGCGCTAGCATTTTTTCACATATCAGAGTATGTAGTCACCTCCATCTTCAATGCTGATAAACTCTCAACAGACTCTTTTCTCGTGAACCATAGCACAGAGTATTGTATAGCAGCAGCTGCTAGCTGGGTCGAGTACTGGATTGAATATCTCCTCTTTCCCGGCTTGAAATCCCTACAGTGGATTAGCATTGTAGGAGCACTTGTTGTGGTTTGTGGCGAACTCCTTCGAAAGGTAGCCATGTTCACTGCTGGTTCTAATTTCACTCATATCGTTCAAACCCAGAAGAGAGCTAAACATCAGCTAGTCACCAGTGGAGTGTATGCTCTGTTCAGACACCCCTCTTATGTGGGATGGTTCTACTGGAGTATAGGCACACAAATATTGCTCTGCAACCCTGTGTGTCTTGTGGGGTATGCGGCCGCATCATGGATGTTTTTCTCGGAACGAATTTACCATGAAGAGATCAGTTTGATAAACTTTTTCGGCGAAGATTATGTCAAGTATAAGCAGAGTGTTGGAACTGGGATCCCATTCATCAGTGGATATCCTGTTGATTTAGAGCTGATGCAACGACTGGCTTACAAAAGACAACATTATTAATCTGAGGTAATTTTACTTTACTGTGTAGCTCTTATCTTTTGTTATACTATGAGGATAATTATTGAAGGCTTCACTTGGCTACATTTTTACTGTAGAGTCTGTATTAAATTTTGTTCTTGATTTTTAAGTGTTAAGTCTATATGCCTAGGAATAAACATCTGAAGAGTGTAACATGAGCTAAAATAATATTATGTTACGTTGTCTGTGTTAATTTTTTCCAACTAGGATGGTTACATACTTTTGTGGTACTATGTATACATGCCACTTTGGCATTTTTGTTGTCTCTTTTCATGATGCTAAAAAAGAGCATTTCTAATCGTGCACCATTCTTGATGTTCTTAATTTTATGACGCTTAACAAAAATTTAATTTTTCAGGATATGAAACAAGCTGTTAAGAAACCACACTATGCATATTTCAATTGTATTGTAGTACTACATGGAAACACATAACATTGTATGAACACACCATTTGCAATTGTCTGTGAAACCCAAAGGGCCTTGTAAGATTAATTGTGAAAGTTCATGTTTGTCAGTAACATAGAGATGAGAAGAAAGCTCGGTCTCTTCGATCTTTTCTTCTGCCAACATGCTTTCATGATGTTGGCTACTGTACTGGGGCAATTTGGAGGAATTGGTAGCCTGTACCCATCTGAAATGTGGGCAACACACTGCAGGTTGCTCATGTCTTCGTAAGGAATTGTGTTAGGATGTAGCATTTCCCACATGAGAACACCAAAACTCCACACATCAGAGGCAGGGGAATACTTCTTGTATAAAATGCTCTCTGGTGCCATCCATCGTATAGGCTCTTTGCCACTGCTAGAGGAAACGTAGTACTCCTCATCGTCAGGGAGCTGACGCATCAGACCAAAGTCAGCAACCTTACACACTTCACTTTCAGAAACCATGACATTTCTTGCAGCCAGATCCTAGTAAACAGTGTATAGAACTTTTTGTTATCAATACAAATGGATCGTGTACATTGTATACCTAGCTTACCCTGTGTAGGAGGCCCTTTTCAGATAGATAGTGCATTCCCATACTGACATCTATCATGTACTTTACCAATCTGCTTATTGGACGTTGGTTTCTCTGAAAATAATGACAGGCAGTTGCATTGAGGCACAAACTGAAGAGATAGTGATGATATTAGTAGAACTTACAGACAAGAAGTTTTTTAAATCTCCATTGGCCATGTATTCAATCACTAGTGCGAATTCTGTAAAATTAGTATATATTCTGATGAGCAACTGTCACTTACTAACAGTATTATCAGGGAACATTATAGTGTTGTGTGATTTACTCTCTTGCACTAGCCCATAGAGTGTGATAATGTTTGGATGCATCACTTTTGACATGGCTCCCATTTCACGCATGAAGTTACGAGTCTCTGTTTCTGATTCATATCGTTTGAGAGTCTTGACAGCAACATCAGTATAGCCCATGGAGGTCCTGAGCTTGGCCTTGTAGACAAAGCCAAACTCTCCTAACATGTATGATGGTTTGAAACAGTTTCATTTGGGTATAATGTTGTAGTTATGTACATGTAGATTATGATAATGTGCTTGTACCTGCACCAATCTTTTGCATATTCAACAAGTCAGCTTCTCTGACATTGGGTACATTGAATCTGAAGTCATGGTTTGGTTCCACACTCAGGCCACTGAAATCTGAATCAAACATTTAGTATGGATAATTGACACAATATATTCTACCATGCATGTGCAGTGTCCATGCAATGTTGTGAGTGGCTGAAAACTTCTATAATTAGTACCTGTTCTAGCTCTGGACCAGTTGGGTCGAGTAATTTGCTCACAGCTATTATAGTAGTCACTATCATCATCATCATCATCGTCGTCGTCGTCTGTTACTAGCCTGGTAGATATAAATGTATGCAAACTACTCTGAGCTTGTGTTTTTAATTTGATGATCTTTACCAATGAGTTTAAGATACAAAGCAGAGATTATAATGAATGTAAGGAACAATGAGTGTATGTTGATTTGCTGGGTAGATACACTACAGTAGCCTTGCACCAAACTATTGTAAACAAAGTACAGTATTTACTTTATCCTTGTACTTACAGTGCTGTTGATGTTGGTCCCAACTCTCTGAGCATTGTACCTGTACAATAGACATAAGTGAGAATTAATCAACTGAGGCTGTACATTGCATGAGCACATGCTTGCATAATAGTAGTATACCTATTGAAGGTGATGACTGTTCAAGTGGCATCGCTACACTCCTCCCAGACTGATAGGTTCTGTGCTCAGGAGAAGTATGTGGGGAGGGGTGTGGAGAGGGGTGTGGAGAGGGACGTGGGGAGTGGAAGGGTGAGGGGTGTGGGGAGTGACTGAAAGATGTGGTTCTACCATGATGTGACATGTGATAAAAAGCATCATTAGGAGCTAGAAAAGAGTTTGATCTCTGTTTGGGTTCTTCTACTCTGAGGGTTGGTTGTGGGGGGAGTGTCTCCTTTATGTTCACATAGTTAGGGTTTACTTCCTTGGTATGTATTTGAGGTGTTGCACCTGATCTTTGTGTGCCTCTGTCACTCATGCCAGCCTGTTCAAACATTTTCTTGAGCTCTTCGTATTGAGCTTCACTGAAATATGTGCGAATATTTTCTGAGATTCTATCTTGATTCTGGCCCTCACTTGTTTGCTGTGTTAGCCTGACGTCATCATAGATACGAGGCTGATGGCGTGCTTCATTTGCAGGTACAGAAAGTGTAATATCATCATAGATAGGACCAGATGGATTCACACTTTGCTGAACATAATCATACCCAGGCAATTTCTTTTGGGGTTTAAGTGGACGATAGCCATAAGGATGGTGCTCCTGTTTCTGTGGTACTGCGCATGGCTCATCATATATTGCACCATGATTTTCTGGCATCCTCTCAAACTGTCGAGATCTCATGAACACGTAGCCTTCTTGTGGTGACAGTTCTGATGTGTCTGGAGTTCTCCCATACACTTGAGATGATCCTGGCAAAATGGCTTCCATCCAACATGTTCTCTCTTCCTGCATACAAATATTTGATTTAAATTTACAACACTCTAGTATAGTTGTCAAAATACCTCATCTGGTGCTTTAAGTGTCCATGGCAATTCTCTTCCATTGGTAGTGATTATAAATCTTAGCCCACTCATCTTCTGCACCTGAGTGACTTGACTGAGGTTGAGTACACCTGTAGGTCTTTCTGTTTTCTGTATTGTGAAGTCAATAAATACCATGTAATTGCTTGTATATACTGTAGATGAAATAATTACTGGCCTTTTGATTCTTGAAATATTGAAGATGGGTTGTATTTGCAATTCTGAAGAGAAATTTTCTCCATGTGACCTCTTGTCTTCTACCTTCAGTTGCATATTCAAGCCAACCAAAGCTGCCGTTCTATAATTCGTTGTGTTTGTAAGCATATATAATTGTACAGATCAATAGTTATTACTATAGGTGCATGCACAAACAATGTCATATATTTTGTTTTGATTCCTGTTCTTTTGTTGATGTTGTTGTTGTTGTTATTTTTGTTGTTGTTTGTTTGATTGCTTGCTGGTTTGTTTGTTTTTTCACATCAATACTACTTACCCTGATTAGCTTTATCTTGGCCTCTATTCGAACACTTTCCATTACTGCACCGTCTTGATCCTGTTTTGGTTGTTCACGAAAGCTGGGCTGCTTCTTTAGCTCCCTCAAGATGTCTCTGGCAGTAGGTCTGTTGTGTGGTATGTTGTCCAAACACTCTTCTATTTGTTTCACCATGGAGTGCCTGTTTCCAAGCATCCTCTTTAGCTCAGTTAAGTACTCACTTCGACGATGAACTTCAGTTCGAGGTTGAATTTTTCCCTTGACCATGTGAGTTGCAGCAAGTAGATTGCATGGGTAAACTTGCAGCATAGTGAACAGAGCAAGATGACCGAACGAAAATATGTCCAGCTTGCTATTATAGCTAGAAGCCTCTTCCGCAGCTTCTGGTGGCATGTATAATATAGTTCCAGGCATCTGTGTCAAAGTTCCTGAAAATTTTTTCAATTTGATGATACGAGAATTTCCTAAATCAGAAATTTTCGCCTGTACTGCCGGTAGGGATAGAAGGACATTTTTAGCAGTGAGGTCCCGGTGAACGATAGGTGGATTGTGTCCATGCAAGTAGCATAGACCGCTAACTACATCCAGGAGGATCGAGACCTTAGTGGAGTATGTCAGTGAGCTGTTGTTTCCATCTTTTGTCAAGTACGAGTGTAGGCAAGTATCGAGGCATTCCATTAGAATGACAGGATTTCGGCTACCTTCAAACGTGCAAAACCCAAGGAATTGAACAATGTTCGGATGTCGAAGCATTGTCATGAATTCACACTCTTGTCTGAACTTTTGAACCAGTCTCTTCCTGTCAATGTCTGGTACATCTATCAAAGCAGCGTGAAGCATCTTTGCAGCACAAGGTGCTCCTGACAGCATGACCAGTTCCACGGTCCCATATGAGCCTTTCCCTAGTACTTTCTTGGTACGTTTTACATCATGTCGGTAGAAGCGTTGTAGCTCAGGAGTCGATCGAAAATCAAAATCCATTTCTAATCGTCCAGCTCATATGAGTATAAAATTAATTTCTTTGACTGTGGTTCTGTGAGTTAATTTCTGAGGTCAGTTTACAATTGTCACTATCATCTAGGAGAAGTTAATGTTGATGTATGTAGAACAAAATCATAAACAAGTTGACTGTTTGTTAGTCTAACACTTATGAATATGTACATATCAAAATAGTTTTGGGTGCTCACAAATACCTTGAACAAGTATTTTCACAACTAAGAACTTAAACAACTTTAAATGTTTTTTAAAATGTTTTTGCTAGAGTTAATGTTAACTAATGATATGATATTTATTGTAGAGGTTACACAAACTGTTAAGAAATAACTTACGGTTTATTGGACTACAAGTTTAGTAAACTAGCAGTGTCATAGCTATACAAGTACCTTAATTGGTATAATTATAGTTGTTTGCTTCAAGATGTGTAAGTCATTATAATAAAATAGGGGGTTGTCACCAGCCCATATACACAGATATGGCTACAGATGTTTGCAATTGGCATGCATGACTAGCGTGGTGTTATTGGTTATTTTAGAAACTGATAATAGTTACACTGACTACAAAAACAACTTCCTATTATGCAAACAATATTCAAAATACAATAACATTGATAGCTGCCAAAATTAAACTACACACCTGCTTTTGTTGATAACATCACATGGCTCTATGATATAGAACTGTCAAAAAATGCATGGTATAAGTAAAAGTATCAAACTGCGACGTTCCAAAAATTATAGTCTTAACTGAAAGTTTGGTTTTGTTCTTTTTTTGTTGTTGTTCTAAAAACAACGTACAGTATATAATAATGTATAGCAACCTTCATACTAACTTTGCTAGTAGTATGGAAATGAGGAGAAAACTTGGTCTCTCTGCTGCATTCTTTAGCCAACAAGCTTTCATGATGTCAGCAACAGTTTCAGGACACCCCTTAGGAATTTTCAGCTTGTGGCCAGATATTATCTTTGATGCACATTGGGCATTGTCCATTTTGTCATAAGGCACTAGCATAGGGTTGAACATCTCCCATAGGAGAACACCATAACTCCACACATCAGAGGCTGGAGAATACTTACTCTCTGCAATGCACTCTGGTGCCATCCATCGTATGGGTTTCTTGGTAGTTGTAGTACCAATGACATAGTCTTTGTCATCAGGGAGCTTGCACATCAGACCAAAGTCAGCAATCTTACAAATTTCATTTTCAGAAACCATCACGTTTCTAGCAGCCAAATCCTGTATTAAGTTCCAGATAAAGAATAGCCAGATAATATATAGTTGTAATTATTGTTATGACTGTCATACCCTGTGAATTGCTCCATTGTTAGTAAGATAGTGCATTCCCATAGCAACGTCAATCATGTACTTTATCAATATGTGGACGTTGACAGGACGTTTGTGGCTCTATTCATAGATGCATGCACACAAAGACACAAATTAAGAATAACCAAATGTTTTTCTGTGAATGTCACAATGGTTTATTGTACATACCATTAGGAATCTTTTCAGGTTACCATTGGACAGGTACTCGAGAATGAACCAGAAATCTATTTCATTAAAACGAGAGTTATATATATGTAAGCATAGTTGTTTTAGTGCACACTGCATGCATGTTTGCATCCTAGAGTCAATCAACATACTCTTTTCGACGACGATGCCATACAGTTGAACAACATTTGGATGCTTTTTTTGTAATACATCTTTCATTTGAATAATTTCACTCATGAAATTTTGTTTCTCTCTGTGTGTTTCATACTGCTTGATTGTCTTCACCGCCACAACCTGAGTGCTCCCTGGCCTACTGAGCTGAGCCTTGTAGACTGAACCAAACTGGCCTGAATTATAATTTTTGAGGCATAATATTATAATCTGTAGTAATGTAGTGTACCATTATTGACTGAGTATAATTATGTACCTGCTCTAATGCGTGTCACTATGGACACCTCATCAGCACTAATAAAAAAGGAGTCTGTCAATCCACTCTTTTCTTCCATTAATTTGTCCTGAGAATCTGTATAGACACAAAGTGCATGCATGTGGTAGTTAGAGTCTATTATAGTAGTTTGTACTACAGTGTGCACATGCATGCCCTTACCTGCTTTAGTGGGGAGTCTTGCTTTGGTCCATTGAGGACGGAATGGACTATGAGTGCTGTAAAGCTGACTGTCATCTGTAACTAGCCTATTAGGTAGTTTATATAATACTTACTAACCATATGACACATTAAATGAATACCAAAGAAATTTTACAGTAAAATTAGTTATTTATAGGCTTAGGGGGATTATGCTTTCAAATTTACCTATTATTTTATTCTGCACTTTCATCTAAATTCACCCATTATTCTTTCAAATTTCACCTATTATTCTCAAAATATGCTCGTGTTTGGCAAATTTCTGTACAACAAAGTTCAAGCATTTAATTTAAACAATCACACCCTAACTTTAGAACTTGGATTTAGAAGTGAAGCAGGAGGAATTCTTCAAGATAGTTATGCAAAATGTAAAAACTACAGAAAATTACAGTCTATCATGCATGTGGTTTGACCATAGATATTATACACTACGTAACCATGTTTGACAGGGTTAAGGGTCAATAGTGCTGAATATTGACCTATTATTCTCAAATTTTTCTTGATTCCAGGATATGCCTATTATTCCAGTTTTAGTGCCAGCATAATCCCCCTAAGCCTAGTTATTTATGGATTCCGACAAGTATAATAATTTTTACATTTTTGGTGAGACTGCTGGTGACTGACTCAGTGCTCTTTCTGAAGTAATAAAGTGGATGATCTTAATTATTGAGAACAACTGGATGCACAGTAATTTTAATTACCAGTTTATACAAATATATCATTGTCTTAATTCAGGCATACCAAGTGACTCTCGAACAACTTTGTCAGGCACTTGAACATCATTCTCTGAGGTCTGATACCCAGGTGTGGCGTAGAGCTGGGGACGTGATGAAGAGTGCACGTGGTGTGGGGAAGGTTGTGGGGAAGGTTGTGGGGAAGGTTGTGTTGAAGGTTGTGGGGAGGTGTGTGGTGAGGAGTAATATGTGGAGAGCTCGAATTGTGGTGAAGATGATCGCGAGTAGTGGGGGGAAGGTGGTGGGGAGGGTTGAGGTGAGTGATAAGGGGAAGCATTTGGAGATTGTTTCATTGCAGAGTAGCCACGATATACAGTGGTAGGAACTAAGCAATGTTCGTAATTGGGTTTGGATTCCTCCTGATATTGCCGTTTTGATTCCTTCACGTTCTGGTACTGTGGTGAAGCTTCTTTACTGATAGTGTCATCAGGAGTACTGGGTTGAGAACATTGTCTAAACATTTCCAAAAGTTGTTGAAGTTGCTCTTCAGTGAAATTCACTCGGAGCTGTTCCTCTGCATACATGCTCTCTGGATCTATTGTAATACGAGGTGTCTGGTGCCCTGCTGGTTTGGGTGGTAATTGTGGCTTGGCAGATGGCGGAGGTTGGTCAAACATGTACAACTGTTCATAGCTTTTGTCTCTTCTACCTTCTGCTAGTACTGAGTAGTCTTGCGATTGTGTACTCTCTCCTCCAGGCTTATGTTTGCCCCACTGTTTTCTTGGCCCAGAAGGTATATTATCATACATTGATCGCTCCATTGATGTGACCCGATGAGAGCTTCTAGGCATTATTGCTTCCATCCAACACATCCTTTCTTCCTGTAGAGTGCACCAATCAAAAATAATTAATCAAATGCATGAGTTCAATGATCGAGTCTGAGTAAACATTAAATTTTTAGCTTGCCTCTTCATGAGCTTTAAGAATCCATGGTGATCCTCTGCCTTCAAATTTGATTTCAAATTGAATGTCTGTCCTTTTTTTCACTTCAATCACTTGGGACAGTCTAAGCTCTCCTATTACCCTATCCATCTGGTTACATTCATTATGTATGGTATATAAAATTAATATTAAGCTATTTTGACTAATTCAGAGCCTAACAGTTACTATGTATATACTAAATTTAATAACGGTAACTATATATATACCTGAACATTTCTGTAGTATCTGAGGACTCGATCACCTGCTCTTGTAGTGGATATTTGAAAGATGAATTGCTTCCACATTACACTTTCCCTCCTTCGAATAAGTTTAGCAGGAATCTTTTTGAGCTCAAGCAGTCCAGGGCTTCCAGTCTATTGGTAATGATAATGATAGCAATAATTATAGTTTTATTGTGATACATGACAATTATGGTGTTAAGTACTATATAATTATAGATGTTCTAGTACGTAAAGCTATTACAATGTCTATGAATGCGGCATGAGAGAGAAAGGAAAATTCTGAAAGGGAAAGGTAATCAGTTAATTGGTTCGTCATATCTTAATTCCGCTCCAATGCCATAGGCACTCAGTAGCTCAGTGGTAAGAGTGCATGCCTGACTATAGCAATTGGGAGGTCTTGGGTTCAATTCCCAACTGATTTCCAGATTTTTTCTGGAATCAATAATTATTGTTTCTCTCTCAGCATTCCCTTGACAATACATTAGTTTATTCCTACCTGAATTAGTTTAATCTTGGCCTCACACAAAGAACCTCCCATGGGGCTCTCTTTGAATCTGATGTCCATCGAGTCAGCACGTTGCCTTTTTTGTAACTTTAGTGCCACTTCATTTGCAGTCGGCCTCTTTTGTGGATCATTGTGCAAACATTCTTCAATCATTCTAACTACTGGACTTCTTTCACCAAGCAATCTTATAACCTCATCAAAATATTTGCTGCGTCGTTGTATTTCTGATCGTGGTAGTAGAGTTCCACTTTTTTGAACGTAATTTGGTTGAAGCAATTGGCATGGGAACTCTTGTAGAATCGTGAACAGTGCAAGATGACCGAATGAAAAGATGTCAATCTTGCAGTCATATGATGACTCGTATGCCTCAGGTGGCATGTACACTGTGGTGCCCGGCAATTGTGTCATAGGCATTCCCAAATTCAGCATTCGAGAATTTCCCAGATCACTGATTCTAGCCTGTATTGCAGGAAGCACAAGGAGAATATTCTTTGCCGTAAGATCTCTGTGGATGATTTGTGGATCATGTGTGTGCAAGTATAGCAACCCTGCTGCTACATCCTGCAGAATAGTGATCTTGGTGTCCATTGAAACGGTCCCTCTTGACTTGAGGAGGAAATCATGTAGGCAAGTGTCTAGGCATTCCATCAACAGAACTGGGTATGTGCTTTCTTCAAAGGTGCACAATCCCAGGAACCGCACAACATTTGGGTGCCGTAAAATTGACATGATTCGACATTCTCTCTTGAAATTTGCAATGATCTTATCTGCTCCAATATCTTGGGACTCGATCAAGATACTGTGGAGTTTCTTTGCTGCACAAGGTGCTCCACTGAGAGTGACTTGCTCCACAGTTCCAAATGAACCATTGCCTATTATTTTTCTTGTACGTTTCACATCAGTTCGATAGAATCGTTTCAGCTCAGGGTCTGACTCAAACATGAACTCCATTGTGATAACTGTAAAATTGCGGCTACTCAATGTATATGTCACAATTATAATGGTTCTCGGAAAGTATATAGTGAATGTTGAAAAAAGTAAATTTTTATTTCACCTCTTCTGGTTATCGCTTCCAATGTTTGATTACCAGCTGCTTGTATACTGGTTTTCAGTTTAGCCAGTGCATGAATAAACAATAATAATAATCATTATTTTGTTTTTATTACAGTACAACAATGCTAAACTGTGCATGATTCAACTTTATATTATCTCTAAATA
This sequence comes from Tethya wilhelma, assembly GCA_964030475.1. Taxonomy (NCBI): domain Eukaryota; kingdom Metazoa; phylum Porifera; class Demospongiae; order Tethyida; family Tethyidae; genus Tethya; species Tethya wilhelma. The sequence continues at coordinate 10,957,604 of CAXIPT010000003.1, read as the reverse complement.
ATCACTAAGTGCATGCAATCATAATGCATATAATATTATGTCATAATGATACATTTACTAGTAGGATAACAAAACACATAATATTATGTACATGTGTATATATACATTTATAGTGATACGTAACTTAATTCTGATGGTCCTATACATAATTATATATAATTTTATATAATGGTTATAACTTTTAATAGATTGTTAATAATTATAATTACTACTAATATAACACAAACAACACAATAGCTTTCTAAATGTACTTAGTTGCAAGCAAGAGTATAATATTATACAATCATATCATGATAAAAATCAAATCCAACAAAAGTCTGTATGTGTTCCGAGCCACTACACTTTTGCAGTGTCATCAGCAGTGGAGCGAGGAAACTCTTTTGAAAACCTCACTTTTCCTATATCACTCGTAAGCTTTGACTCAAGCTGCTTCTTCTGTTGGCGGTCTTTCTTGATTTGATCCTGGATGCGTTTGAGTCTGTCTTCTTCAGAAGCAAGACTCTTGACGTACTTTGCAGCATGAGATTCGTGGCCTCCAAGAGCAGCAATATTCTCCCTCAGTCGTCTCTGCGTGCTCTCCACTTCGCGGATCTCAGATTCCTTTTCATAGATTCCCTTTGAAATAGCATTGATTTCATCCTTGATACTAAAAGTGCTTCGAATGGCTTTCTCTGTGCTAGAATCAATCAGCTTCTTACGTACCCATTTTTCCAGGTCCTCTTCCTTCACATCACGAAGCTCAAACTCTTGAATGTCATTTATCTCCTCTCTCACAATGAAGGACTTCTTCTCGGTGTTCGCTGGAACGACAAAACGGAACTGGTAGTAACGGTCAGTGATGTCCACTGGCTCCTCTTCTTCAATGTCGGGATTTTGAACGAGGTCGTAGTCTTCCAAAAATAGGTGATTGAGGAGGAAATCGAGATTTTTCTCACTCTTGTTTTTGATACGATAGATGGTGATTTCCCTATGGATTCGTAAAATTTCAAGAGTGCCATCTTTGACGGAGACACGATGAGGGTGTAGGTATGTGCTGTCACTACTCTTAACGACCTCACATCCCAGCTCAACGGCAAAAGGGATGGGTGGTGATTCATCTCCAGGATGAAGAGTGGGAAGGGATCCTTGGCCCAGGAATACATCATCAGTGGACACTTGAATCGACCCTCCTTCAAGGGTACGGCCAGTGGTGTTCTCAAAGAGAACAGAAGAGAGAGGGTTTCCCTTGCGAATGGTTTCGTCATAAAGGACAACTTTTTGTCCCTCGAGGTTGACCTGTAGCAGAGGAACAATCGCCTTTTGCTTTCGTTTAGCTGTCACACGCATGGGAATTGGGTAGTAAGAGAGGTTATCCTGAGCAGCCATTACAAATTGAATTTGAGAGGCAGACTGCTCACGTTGACCAGATTTACTAGTAACACTCATCATATGTAGGGTCGAATTGTTACGAATCGTATAATCAGAGAGCAATCGACCATCTTCGACTGGCTTTCCAGCAAACACCAGTTTGAAGGAACCAATGGAAGTGTGCTTCTTTCGTGCGATCTTACTTTTCACACTAAGGACAGAATCCTTGGGATTAGCTCTTACAGTGATGTAGGACCCATCAAGAGCCTTGATGCTGAGACTCCACATGCCCTGGTCAGCAACAGAAGTGGACGAAGACTCGATTGGAGGGGCACCCACAACCAGAGTGAGGCTGACATCATTCCAGTCTTCATCCAGGGTGTTTTCGACAATTGCTAGGCCATTCAGCTCAAACTGGGTGGGGTGATCAGTGAGACGCATGCGATAAGAGCTCTTCCACTCACTCACTTGAAATCCATAGCGAGCAATAAGCTTTTGTGGCTTTTCTACATTGTTGAAAAAGACGCTCAGTCTTTGCAAGTCATCTCTATTGCTACTTCGTCTCAGATCGAGGGAGAAGGTAAGATCTTGCTGTACCTGGGTTTCAAGGATGTGAAAGCTGTGGACACTCCTTATCGGCAATGAGCGAATCACACCACCTTCCAGCAAGAGAGACACGTGTTCCACTTCACCTTCAGAATTAGGGTCTGTCAACGAATCATCCACACCTAGGATACGACCTTCGACCTTCTCTTGGTCTGTACCAACAACGATCGACACTTGTCGTCCAACTAGAGAACGGATCAAAGAGACTAGAGGGTCACTGTTGCTCAGCTCAAAGCTAGCTGCAGGTTTGGTAGCTTCGTAAGCAATATTTCCAACCTGTTTCCCACCTTCTCCTAGAAACTGGAGTGACTCAAGCACACTCTTCATGTGGTCAGATGTGAAGTACAAGTCGATGTTTCCATGGCCTTGGATGGAAGACTCACGTTGGAACACAGCATATCCGTTATCGTACAAGGTCACGCCCCTTATTGGCATTCCTTCAACTGGTTGGATATCCATTGTCAAACTGAGGTACGTCTGTCCACCGTGACAAAGATAAATGGCGAGTCAGCAAGTTGCACAGTTGTATTAAAAGTGTTAATGATGACACTGCTAGTGAGCCTGGCTCCAACTACTGGTATATCTGTATATACAACAAGAGAAAACATACAGTAACCCCATTTCACTGAGTCACAGGTACAGCATGGATGACTCAGCCCTGACTGATGTTGAATCATGTGAGGCATACAACACTGTTTAGGCCTCGCGGGCCNAGCTCACTTTTCCTATATCACTCGTAAGCTTTGACTCAAGCTGCTTCTTTTGTTGGCGGTCTTTCTTGATTTGATCCTGGATGCGTTTGAGTCTGTCTTCTTCAGAAGCAAGACTCTTGACGTACTTTGCAGCATGAGATTCGTGGCCTCCAAGAGCAGCAATGTTCTCCCTCAGTCGTCTCTGCGTGCTCTCCACTTCGCGGATCTCAGATTCCTTTTCATAGATTCCCCTTGAAATAGCATTGATTTCATCCTTGATACTAAAAGTGCTTCGAATGGCTTTCTCTGTGCTAGAATCAATCAGCTTCTTACGTACCCATTTTTCCAGGTCCTCTTCCTTCACATCACGAAGCTCAAACTCTTGAATGTCGTTTATCTCCTCTCTCACAATGAAGGACTTCTTCTCGGTGTTAGCTGGAACGACAAAACGGAACTGGTAGTAACGGTCAGTGATGTCCACTGGCTCCTCTTCTTCAATGTCGGGATTTTGAACGAGGTCGTAATCTTCCAAAAATAGGTGATTGAGGAGGAAATCGAGATTTTTCTCACTCTTGTTTTTGATACGATAGATGGTGATTTCCCTATGGATTCGTAAAATTTCAAGAGTGCCATCTTTGACGGAGACACGATGAGGGTGTAGGTATGTGCTGTCACTACTCTTAACGACCTCGCATCCCAGCTCAACGGCAAAAGGGATGGGTGGTGATTCATCTCCAGGATGAAGAGTGGGAAGGGATCCTTGGCCCAGGAATACATCATCAGTGGACACTTGAATCGACCCTCCTTCAAGGGTGCGGCCAGTGGTGTTCTCGAAGAGAACAGAAGAGAGAGGGTTTCCCTTGCGAATGGTTTCATCATAAAGGACAACTTTTTGTCCCTCGAGGTTGACCTGTAGCAGAGGAACGATTGCCTTTTGCTTTCGTTTAGCTGTCACACGCATGGGAATTGGGTAGTAGGAGAGGTTATCCTGAGCAGCCATTACAAATTGGATTTGAGAGGCAGACTGCTCACGTTGACCAGATTTACTAGTAACACTCATCATATGTAGGGTCGAATTGTTACGAATCGTATAATCAGAGAGCAATCGACCATCTTCAACTGGCTTTCCAGCAAACACCAGTTTGAAGGAACCAATGGAAGTATGCTTCTTTCGTGCGATCTTGCTTTTCACACTAAGGACAGAATCCTTGGGATTAGCTCTTACAGTGATGTAGGACCCATCAAGAGCCTTGATGCTGAGACTCCACATGCCCTGGTCAGCAACAGAAGTGGACGAAGACTCGATTGGAGGGGCACCCACAACCAGAGTGAGGCTGACATCATTCCAGTCTTCATCCAGGGTGTTTTCGACAATTGCTAGGCCATTCAACTCAAACTGAGTGGGGTGATCAGTGAGACGCATGCGATAAGAGCTCTTCCACTCACTCACTTGAAATCCATAGCGAGCAATAAGCTTTTGTGGCTTTTCTACATTATTGAAAAAGACGCTCAGCCTTTGCAAGTCGTCTCTATTGCTACTCCGTCTCAGATCGAGGGAGAAGGTAAGATCTTGCTGAACCTGGGTTTCAAGGATGTGAAAGCTGTGGACACTCTTTATCGGCAATGAGCGAATCACACCACCTTCCAGCAAGAGAGACACGTGCTCCACTTCACCTTCAGAATTAGGATCTGTCAACGAATCATCCACACCTAGGATACGACCTTCGACCTTCTCTTGGTCTGTACCAACAACGATTGACACCTGTCGTCCAACTAGAGAACGGATCAAAGAGACTAGAGGGTCACTATTGCTCAGCTCAAAGCTAGCTGCAGGTTTGGTAGCTTCATAAGCAATATTGCCAACCTGTTTCCCACCTTCTCCTAGAAACTGGAGCGACTCAAGCACACTCTTCATGTGGTCAGATGTGAAGTACAAGTCGATGTTCCCATGGCCTTGGATGGAACACTCACGTTGGAATACAGCATATCCGTTATCATACAAGGTCACGCCCCTTATTGGCATTCCTTCAACTGGTTGGATATCCATTGTCAAACCTGAGGTACGTCTGTCCACCGTGACAAAGACAAATGGTGAGTCAGCAAGTTGCACAGTTGTATTAATAGTTGTTAATGATGACACTGCTAGTGAGCCTGGCTCCAACAACTATACTGGTATATCTGTATATACAACAAGAGAAAACATACAGTAACCCCATTTCACTGAGTCACAGGTACAGCATGGATGACTCAGCCCTGAGTATCTGATCTTGAATCATGTGAGGCATACAACACTGTTTAGGTCGCGGGCCAGAGACTAGCATACATAATTTCATCAAGTGCCACTTTGCTTACCTGCTTTGTATGTGGTTAAAGATGATCCCAGAACAGAGAACTGAAGCTTCAACCCAACACCATACGTACACGGACAATGAGTCTGCAGACGATACTGATGATGTAATGGTCTATAAATAGATCAATGCTGAATGAATAATTAAGACTATGAATATTGATACATGCATCATAAATTTAGCAGTATAAATGATCACAAATTAAATGGAATAAAATTATATAATATATAAGCAGCTGCAGTGTCATGTTTACCATGAAGGCTAGGCATTTGAATAGTTCTAGTTCACATGGTTGAGGTTGAAGTAAACTCTAGCTCGAGCTCATTGCAAGTGGAATGTGCCGGGGACTTGAACTCTTTAGAATATTTCACCTTGCTGATATGGTGGATAGCTTTGATTCCAGTTGCTTCTTGTGCTGTCAAAACTTTTTGTTCCTGAACACGAATGAGTCTGTCTTCTTCAGTAGCAAGGCTAGCTCTCTACATACCCGGATACAACTCATGGCCTCCGAGCAATATTCTCCCTCAGACGGATTCTCTGTGTTCTCCACTTCATTGAATTCTCGTTCCTTTTCGTAGATCTTTCAATGGTAACGATTTCTCCCTTTGTAATAAAAGTGCTCCAAATGGCTTTTTCAGTGCTTGGATTGATTCTTCTTGTCACACCACAGATGCTTTAGATCTTCATCATGAATATGTCCTCCAGGTCATATAGTCTTGTTCATCATTGATTAGTCTGCTCTCTTACAAAATGACTTCTTGGTGTTAGCTGAAACAACAAACAGAACTGGTAGTAATGGAGGAAATTGAGATCATTATCACCCTTGTTCTTGATGTGAGGCTGGTAGCTAGTGTGAACTGAGTTCAATATTGCTGAGCGTTGTCCTCAATGGTCACATGCTCCCAGATGAAGAGTAGGAAGATCTTTGGTCCAAAAATGCATTATCAGTGATCAACCCTAGGCTCCGTGGTGTTTTCAAAGAGAACAGAAGAGGGTTTCCCTTGTTTTCCATTCATAAAGGATAATTAGTAATTTTGTCCCTCAATGTTGACCTATAGCAAAGGAACAAGCACCTTTTGTTTTCATTTAGCTGTCGCACACATGGGAAGTTAGGTAGTTATTTGGTCGACTGTCTTGGACTGGTTAACGTTTGCCAGTTTAAAGGCCTAGGAACCAATAGAATTGTGCTTCTTTTGGGCAATCTTGAGGACACTAAAAATCCTTTGGCAGAATTTATAGTGATATGTAGCATATTTGAAGAGCTGACGTCTGGCCAGCTGGAGAGCTGCCACTGCATACCCTGGTTAGCAACAGAAGTGGACCGAAGACTCAATTGGAGGCACCCACAACTTACTAGCTCAGAATGAGGCTGACATCATAACCAGTCTTTTTTTTTCATCCAGTCAAGGCCAAGGGTGAGGGTGGCGGTCAGTGACAGACGATTGCTCTTCTACTCACTCACTTAAAATTCATAGCGAGAAATAACTGAGCTTCTGTGGCTCTTCTATGTTGTTGAAAAAGACACTCAGCGACTGAATCTTTGCATACAAAGCTGCACATCGAACACATAGAACGACCTTTGATCTTCTCTTTTTACTGCACTAAAGTGCTTGTAATAAGAGAATAGAAGATGGAGCTGGGAAGAAATGAAAACTTATTAAACGGGAAGTCTGGCTGATCTAATGGTGAGACCTTGTGTTAAACACTGAATGAACTGATATGTACTGATATCGGTAGAGTCAAACTACAGTAAATAAAATTTATAATATTACACACTGCATGCAGTAATAGCCCGGCTCAGTAGGTTACTTTAGCTAGAAGTTAACACAAATAGCTAGGCTTTTCGCAAAACCTATGTTACATGATCGAATTAAAGGGGAAAAAAGAGAATGCATGCTACAAACAACGAATATGGCACTTGAACCCACCACACTGAGGCATGTGGTGATTTTAATCAATTTTAATGCATTAATCTGTACGTGATCTTATGTGCCAACTAATTGATCTTATGCAAGCAAGCACTATGTACAATTTCATTAGTCTAGCTTATTATAATTGTTTTTCTCCTAAAAGCGAAGGTTAATTCTCTCCTTGCGTGCAGGCATGTAGATCGAGCTAGTGCCCAGGGGGCCGGCTCAGGCAGTCCCTTTGCCATTGACGAGGCTATAGAAATCTATGCGCTCACTATAGGTCTAGCTTCTTGTTGCCGATGTTAGTTACATTAGTAATTTACATGTATACTCACAAAAAAGTGTCACCTTTTACGGCTTTTAGGTATTATATAATTGCACCAGCCAGGTGTATGTGCAGACCTAAAGCTGCAGTTCACTATACTTATGTGACATAGGTTGTACAAGTTCATAGCATGTAATTATCACAATTTGACAAGCATGTTCATGTAATTGCATGTGTAATATTGTCATACACTTTACCTGTTTACCCATTAGAGACTCAATCATTGTAACACCTGTGCAGGAAGAGTTATTGTTGTTTCATTTGAAGTTGTAGCCATCCACTATCCATGCATATAAAAATATAGCCTATACCTTTGGGATTTTTAGTAAATAAATCCTCAGGGTAATTAAAAAGCACCCTCCCCCTCTTCCCCTCAAACCTCTACTGGAGTGTTACTCAGCACACATGTGCTACTTAACACAGCAAGTAAGCTCATTTCCTAACTGTTACATGAGCTAGTATTATTAGTAAATAATAAGAGAAACAAATATAGTTNTTCAGCTCTCTGGCTGCATACTTATTTCAAAAAGACAAACTAATGTGCTAAAGTACTTATCTATTACCTGTATGATGGCTAATCCTAGTGTGGACCTGGCTGATGCTGGAAAAATTTGCTCAAAAATTGGAGGGTTCGAAGTTCAATTTGTCCATGGCTTTGAGCAGCATCCAATCCAAGTTCATAAATATGTGGCAGTCCACACCAAAAGGTGGTTTCGGGGATATATCTGTCATACAAACTTCTTGCTATCAAAATGTTACCAATTATGTAAGAAACAATTATGTTAAGTGTGGTTACCATAGCAACTGTATTTTCGTACTTGTAATACCACATTTGTCACTTCCTGTGCGTTTCCTGAGTGACAGGAAGTCCGCTAAAATGCACTATATCTGACTCTCTTCAAACAAACAGTTATCAAGTTTTTAACACAGAGTACAGTGAAGTGTTGGGCATTTAATAAACACACTACTTGTTCACACATGTCCTCTTAGTGTGGCCAGGTAGCTTACACTGGCTGCACACTCGACGTTTCTTGGGTGATGGCCCAGGCGTGACAGTATCATTGCAAGGTGCCTGAGAATCTGGTTCATGAGATGACTGATTTGCAGGCCGTTTTGGGTGGGTTTTAGCTGGCTTGGCTTTGGACATGTGATGTCTGCTGCCAATGAGCTCTTGCAGTGCTGGCAAATGTTTTCATACAGGTACCATTGCCGAGCTAGATCTAGTCCAGGAACATCTGTGGTTTCAGGGAATCCAGTGACAGAGCTTGTGTTCATTCCACTTTTAAATATTTTGTATGAATGGCTTGGTGAATCGGAATACTGTCGCAGATTCACTGTGCCCTCTTCAGCTGAGCTAACAGAGAAACGATGATAAGATAATATGTTAGGGATGGAGCGAAAGAGTTTACTCAAAAATGCTGTCCACTGGTAAAACTTCACCTCGAGCTTTCCGTCCATACCTCTAATAAGCTGGGGGGTAATCTGCCCAGAGGTGGTAGATCTCTCAGCAACAGACACCACCTCTGCAAGTGTGGAAACCGATGATCGTCGAAATAATTACTTGAACATTCCGAAAAATCTGTCCGGTGAGAACTTAGTGTGGCCCACTATCATGAAGGATAGTTCCATTGAATCATTGCGCTTAGTCAAAACTCTCCACACCAGGTACTGGATTACTGCGTTGTTTTTATTTTGACCAGTGCAATTATCAGCATGTAAGTACACTGCTCTCTCGCCATTAGTGTGGTTTTCAAGGTAGTGATGGAGTAAACTTATTACACAATCGGCACCCTTTCCTGGATTTTCTGCTTCATCGATCAGATACAAAACTTGCAGACTTGCTCCATCATTACACATTCCAAAGAGACCACACTTCCGGGCAGTCTTAAAGTAAAGGAATATGTATTTGCTGGGCGAAATCAAAAGAATAGTGTGCTAATCTTGGTTCCACTTTTTGTTCCATAGCAGTAGACCGTGCTGCTTCAGCTGCCTCAATCTGATTGTTGTAGAAATCACGCTCAGTTTTAGCTCGTGCCAGGTGAGTTTGAGCAGCTTCTATTCTTTTACATTTCTCTTCCTCAGACAGGCAAGCTGACAATTGGATGGATTGATTGTTCTGTTGACAAGTGAAACACAGATCAGAGCTTGGAGTGCTTACAGAAATATGAGGCAACAGCTGCTCCCATAGCGAGTAAAACGTGCTTCTTCCAACTGGTGATGACAATGTTTGTTTACAAGCATCTTTGTATCTCTCATAAACAGATACTTTACTGACATCTGATGGTAGTAGTAGTACCTTGTCACGATGTCGAGGTACTCTTCCTGGCAGTGGTAATGCATGAGCCCTTGCAAAATTCGAAACGAAAGTGGTAACTTGAGAGACAACATCTTTACCCAGTGAATTAGCCGGTAAACGTTTAGTGTTCCCGTGGACACGTGTTACCACTCCTGCTTTCTCGTACTGCTGCACAAGATTGTCAAGTCTCTTGTGGGACATACAATGTAAGAAAAGGAACACTTTCTTACACACAGGGACTCCATGTATATAGTAAGCAGACACTGGCCTAAAAGCAGATACTTTGTGATGGGTGGAGTGTAATGTGGGCAGGAAGGCAGTAGAACGATGGGCTCGGATTTGCGCAAGAACCACAAGGTCCAGTTCATCACTCGATAGCTCAAGATTGTCTTGTCTGCGCTTCTCAACTGTCTCTTTAGTGAGCATAACTGAACAACAGGACTGTTTAGGCCCAATCTTACAACCACAGGGGGTGTTCATAAACCTGTCAACCAGTAGTTGTCCTTCCTTTTTGTGGTAGAACTACCTGCTTCTATTAGAAAGCCATGAATAAGCTTGTCTGGTTTGCCACTTGTTTCATCATGATTAACCCTTTACACCTGAAATTGCAGGATGTGGCCATCTGATGAATTACTAAATTAATTTTTTTTTTTTGTACTGGTTGATTATGCAGCTCTGGCTGCATACTTACTTCAAAAAGACAAACTAATGTGCTATAGTACTTATCTATTACCTGTATGACGGCTAATAGCGTGGACCTGGCTGACCCTGGAAAATTTGCTCAAAAATTCGGTGGTTCGAAGTTTAATTTCTCCATGGCTTTGAGCAGCATCCAATCCAAGTTCATAAATATATAGACTAACTATCCCTTTACTGCCACAAGTAGCGCTAAGCTTCTAATTCTAGAGACTATAGAGAAAACGAGCTAAGAAAACTTATAGCCACAGCCTTTAGCACTTCTTGACCTCATTGAGCCCCACCTACTTATCAGTTCCAACTCAGACTTGGTATTTTACTAGGGTGATACCTTACCTAAATGCGCAGCAAGTTTAAAGTTCAATGCTAATTCGCTTAGCTGCAGAGCTCACACTAACGTTGCTATGATTGTATTTCAAATGCAATAATTAAATGACGTCTAGCCATCATTTGTAATTAAAGTGTTAAGAGTCCTATTGAAAAAGATTTGCTATTTTGCTCTCTTTTATTGGAAAGAGATAAGCTCTTTTTATCTATGTCTTGAAACTCTGTGGAGCTTGCCAATAATAGTTAAAGATTACTCTCTTCAGTTCATTCTGAGGTAGAGCAGGTAGACTGCTTCCACCACATGGAGTGCATTGTGCCGTGACTTCTTTTCCCAAAATACTTCTGACCTTAAGTTCTTGTACTTGGTGATGATGCTATCTATAGTGTGCAATTCTGATTTATGAATGTATGTTCTAACTTAATCTAATGCATCTCTTAATTCATTTTTAGCTTTCAATTATAGTGGTAGGGCCAGATTTCGTATTCTTCGATTGAGTGGAAGATTCTTAAAAGGCAATATTCCGAGTCCCAGCCATCTTTCCAACTTCTCCTTGTCTTCATTTTGTCAAATGATTCTACAAACTTGTATGTCCATGAGTTGTTGACATGCTATATGAGTGTAAAAGTTATTATTGGTCCGAGTCCCTTCCTCCATAGAAACTCTGTTTAGAAAGTGACTTGACAGTATATGTTTGTAGTATAAATAATGAATAATGATTGTGACCCACCCACCAGTGTGAAAATTCAGGAAGTAGACCCTCAGCTCTTTTTTCCAGTGGCCTTATATTAATAGAAAGTGACATGCCTTACCTGTCATTGAGAAGTGCTATAGTAGATACATTTATATGCTGCAATATTTCTTCTCTTTTTTACATACCTAATCCTAGCCCGATTTGACATGCGTACATACAGCTGTCTAGAGGTCAGATCATGTTTGGCTGTCATTGTTTCGTCCATGGTAAACAGTAGTGAAGCTCTTGCAGTATTGGTGCTTTGGTGCCATCAACAATGACCTGAGTTCTTTGATACTTTCGAATTAGCTTGTAGATTGCCATTCTGTCGACACTAACTCCTTCATCTCAAACCCTCTTATTTTCATTGCAGAAAATTCATTGTTGTACATTGTTATCATTCATCCATAGTCATTGGACCCATGTGCATGGAGTCTCATGAGCGTCAGTGCTGGTACGTACACTCTTGAGTTACTCAATATTTTGGAACAGCAGTGTAGTATATTACTCAATGCACGCAAGTAATGAGCTTGTGAGTGTAAACTTGGTACGCAGTCCTCTGCAGCCATTGTGTTGTTCATGGACTTTCTCAATATGATGAAGATGGTTGCTCCTCCAAGGGGAGTGGAGGCAGAGTGAGCTGCAGACAGTAGTGATCCTCCCTCCTAACATCTTCACTTGGCTTGTTATTATAGTAGGTCTGCTGCTGCCCTCCTTTTGCTTTATCAAGCCTGTCTTGAGAATGTCTCTTCTGCTGACCCTGATGCCATTTTATTATTCCAACCTCTGTGAGATCAACGGTTCTCTCTCCTTTCTTATGAAAAGACAAAATTAGTTGCTTCATAGAGTCGTTGTACACCATTTCAATGTTGGGCACAACTCACTAGAAACAACTGTCTTGACCTTTGAAAAATATACAAATTTTTGGTACACAGGAAGGTTCAATCTTCGGTAGAGCTCAGTCTTCCAGTGAAAGGCAGGTCCCTGTTGGTCAAACTCATATGTCCTTTGGCTTGCAAAAGTCCGAGGTTAGTAGAAAGATTGTAGTGTAGCCTCTCGAGTGAAATGTGTTTTGGTAAATATCTGATCAAGACATTGTGGGAGGCAGGACCCTGTTGGTCAAACTCTTGTNCTGAACATTGTATGTACTGTAGTAACGTAGCAGAGGTTAATTGTTAGAGCTAAAGCTCCCACCATTTGTCCCTTCCACCAACTATAGCTGGTTAATGGGTGCCTGGCTGGCTTTATTTAGCATTCATTGCTATTGCCTTGTCCTTATGTCCTCATAAAAATACTCCATATACATTACATCAATAGTAGCTGTATACTGTATGCACTTGCAATGGTTGTGTGGCAAGAGTTGCTTTACTTTCACCTTTGGTAAGTTGTGCATGTTGTGGTATAAAACCAGCCCATCACAAGAAAGGAACCAAAATTTTTTGGTGTATCGTTTCTATCCCAATACTGTCGAGACTTACTCCCCTTCTTTTGTATCTCTTCTCTTGTCACATTGTTATAACCAGAACAACTCAACACAACTGCAAAGTTACAATCGTCAAGGTTGGTCTGACACAGAATTGGATTTACTTCTCTCTCTCTCTCACTCACTCACTGTCACTGTGTGTTTGTGCTCTACGATCACAGCAATTACAGCGTACTGTAAACATCCTCCAAGTGTAATCTGTATTCGTTTGGATAATGTGATACATGTAGTAAAGTAAATTAAAGCCACCTTTTTTTCCCCCGAAAATAATAATGATGACCCCTTTGGATGTGAAGCATGCTAGAGTGCCTGACAGTCAGTAGTGATTTGTGTAAATGTTGAGCATTCGTTGCCTTAAGTAATGTGTTGAGCCTGCTTGTAAGTGGGTCATTAGAAAGTGATTGAAGTTGTGCTGTGTAAATTCTCCTCAAGAGTTCCATCGACCCTTCCATCTCATCATCAGCTTCATCGATCCCCTAGTGCTGCAATGTTGAAATTCGAAGCCATCCACAACTTTTAGTGTTTGAATCTCTTCCCTTTGTTTGCACACACCATCTCTCCTCTAGGTAACACTGCAAGCAACACCCAGACGACATCTCAGGGCTACTCCGTAGCTGGCACTTCAAAGGCTGACAAAGGTGGGGCACCCATTGTTACTGTTTATCACTGTAGTCAATATACTCTTGCTCTGCTAGTGGACAAGACTCTGATGTGTGCATATTCATTAGTAGCCCTGATTAGTGACAAGACAGGATGCATGCAATATTTTGTTGTGGAAGTATGTCCTGTATTCTTGCAGTGTTCTTAAGTTAGTGTACTCTGTTCGTTATTTATTTGTTTAAGAAACTTGTTTTAATCTATCAAGGCACTGATCAAGAGCAGCAGCTTCCCTCAACGTACACCTACGACCAGAGCTCAGGGTTCTACTATGACTCAGCTACTGGACTCTACTACGACCCCAACACCAAGGTGAGCTGGTACAAAGGGAGGTGCTCATCTCAAGAGCAACCATTTGATGTGGAGCCACCGTGTCACTGACTGCTGTGTGTGATATTTCACATCCAGTACCATTACAACAGTCAGACTGGCTACTACTGCTACTATGACCCTGCTAAACAGACCTATGTGTCCGTGGATAAAGATGGGTATGTCCCTGGTAATAATGTGTGGTAAACATATGAAAGACGTGGCTTTGAATCCCAGCTAGATCTCAAGATTTTTGTTTCTATGTAAGTCAATGTGTCCATCTTATGCAGGAATGTGGTACCATCAGAGTCTGCTGTTACTACTAGCACAACCAGCACTGCTCCTGTTACCACTAATGTCACTGCTAAAGGTACTGTCAGTCAGAGAGGAGATAATGTATCTATGATGGTCTCTTCTTCCTTTCAGAGAGTGGTAAGAAGAAAAAGGAAGGAGGGGTGGCCGCACCCAGCTCACTGAGTGCTAAAAAGGTGCGTCAGTTGCAAAGTTTTCATCTGATCTTCATGGGAGTCTCTTTCACTCACTCACTCTCTCTCACATCTCAGATTGCCAAGGACATGGAGCGTTGGGCCAAGAGTGTGAATGCTGCTAAGTCAGTCCAACAGCAGCAGGTCCAGAGTGCCATTGCTATGGAGATGGTTGAGGCCCCGCCCCCCACCATACAGCAGACTGCGAGTGCTCCTCTCAGCACCACCTCAATGGAGCCCAAGAGAACAGGAATTGCTCTAGCCTCTGCTTTTGTTGAGGTAGCAACCATAGCAAACCATAGGGAATATGAGTATGAATACACACAACCAGTAAAGTTAGTGGCTCTTCCTTTGTCTATTTGCTATGGCACTTGCCTGAGCTGAACAGGGTTCCTTTAGGTTTGGGATTGATAAGACCATTTGTGGATTTTAATGCAAAATTCCATTACATTTGAAAAGTGTGTTGCCAATTGTTCTCTCCCCATCCCCAGCCTGACCCTGACAGAGAGGCTCTGAGTACCCATGCTGTTGATGCTCCCTCTGACCCCTATTCTAAAGGAGGTGACCTCTCCTTGAATCCTGCACACACGGACTGGAACCAGTTGGCCTGTTTGCTCTGTAAGCGGAAGTTTCCCTCACGAGAAGCCCTGGTGAAGCATCAGCAGTTCTCTGACCTTCATAAGGTACTTTCCAGTATGAAAATTCATGTCAATATCGGGTGTTTGTAAAGATTTTGACATATCTTGGTCCTAGTACTTGGATGTATGTGGACCTCCAGTCCAATGTCTTCACAAAATTATACCCTTATGTATGTCAAATTCTGCAACTAACATGAGCTTAGAAGCTAATGTCAGTCTTGCAGTTTTTGCTGTATTCTTTGTGTAACAGAACGGTTGTTTGCTGATGTTAGAGAACTGCAATGATTTTGGTTGTATAACTAAAATCTTAAGAAATTATAATCTTGAGCGTTTTTGATACCATCAAACAAGTGTGCTCACTTGTGCTTGAGTCACGTTTTGTCTTGTTTGGTGTCATTATTGGATAAGTCATATTGATGACCCTTTTCCATATTGACTAGTGTGTGTTACGTATTTAGAACGCATAAAATAATTATGTATATATCTTTATACCATCACTAAATGGAAACCACGTTCATTGTATGATAACGTTTGCTGGTATGCAATATCCTACTATGTCCATCTCATCTGTCTCGTTAGTTAGTGCAAAAATTATGTACCACTTCCCATTGGTATACAGGTTCCACTGTGTAAGTAGATAGTCACTGACCATTGAATGGATACATGCACTCAAATTCATCACTATCATCACGTTTGTAAATTGCGAATCTGGTTAGATTTTCAGCAGGATCATTGATTCCATATGGAGTTATGGGTATACCTGACCATTCCAGTACCACAGCATACGTATTCTGTTGTGAGAGGCCAGTCTAACCCTTATTGCAGTAGATTTTCCTGTTGCAAATTATCCTGTAGTCATTTTTATGGCACAGTCAGGTGTATTATTTGTCTCATAAATCAGTTTATATCTCTGAACAAATATTACATTCATTATAAGACTAATTACTTTTCAATTTTGAAATGGTCCACATCTCATCGATACCATGGTTACCTGGCCCTGTTTGGTGGGCTCTATTGATACCATATGACCTGCTGAGAGGTTGTTATTCCTGCAGCTCTGGTCCCATTGACGTACTACTGAATTACCTGGAAGTGGCTGAATACTATGACCACTAGTATACAATAGCCCTTCTTCTTACCTTTGCTCTTTTTTTTTTTTTTCCTTTTTTTTTGAGATTTTTTGCTTACTGCAAGGATATATTGCAACTCGCACATTAGTATGGATTGTTAGTCTCATATTTTATCACCGTGAAAGCTGTTAAATAATCGCTGAAAAGCGTGATTTCACTCCAAAAACCAGGCTGGCACAAAAACCGTGCCACGTGGGTATTTGGTGGATTTATGCACGAAACCATGGTAATTACATGGTAAACCACGCAACTATGGATTTCCACGGACCGTTTTTCACCCGGGAGGCATTATTTGAGAGGAGATAATGAAAAAGTGCACACCACTTCGTGGACGAGAAGTGCCTGGACTTCTAAGAAATGAGCATTGGGAGATGAAGGTAGAAATTATTTATTTCCATCTTACTGGAAGTGTCCAGCTGAATTTTAACAATTATAGTCAGCATGTGTTGACTCTATTGGACAAGCTTGCAAAAGACTGAAGAATCAATAACCCATTCAGCCAGTTTCCTAAACAGTTACTTTTCATCTGTTGTTTCTTTTACTGTACAAATTTTACAATTCTAAAAAAACTACTTTAATTATTTATCAGCGAATGTGAACAATGAGGTAAAAGGTACAATGTCATCATAATCAAAATGAAACATTAAACACTACTAATAACCAGTAGCGTCACCTTTAAGCTCAAACTGTTGGTATAACTTTCCTAAGATGGTTAATGTACTTTATACACTGTGCAATGTTTACAGCAACATATGGTCCTCTACGGGGCCTCTGTCCAGCCCACTCCGATCGCCCAAGATTTTCTACCCAGATAAGTATGACCGAATTTTTTATTCAGCAAATGCAGCCCTCACTCTTAGGTCTTTAGCTCATCTGGTAGGCTGATATCAACTACAGCAAATCAGATCACCGTTGTGACCTTGCCCACCTAACGTACTTTTCTGAACTACATCTACCAGTTCTTCTGGATTTTGTGGAATGTCAAGGTACTGCATAGAATTATAGAGTTGAGAAATTCCATAATAAATTATTGTAATGTGGTATATTTTTTAATCCCCTATATTTTTGCTTTTTAATTTAACTTACAGCAGATCTGTATACTTTCAGAATGTTCAATGTCAAACTTTTTTGCCTCATTTGGGAAGAGAGGAGTTTCTCCACATTACTATACATACCGCAAAAATGCAGCAAAAAAAAATAATAAATTAGAATAATATATCTAGTCTTCCAAACTTCAAAATTCCTTCAATTAGGTTTTGTTTAGTCTGAGATTTCACTTCTCTTTGTATGAATCCCTTCAATTCATGCCAGAGATTCTCTGTGGAATTGAGGTCCAATACTACCAAGCCTAGAAATAAGAAATATGTTAGTAGAGCCCCTTTTGTTGTCTAATTGCTTCACCGTAATATATAGTTCTGAAGAGAGTTGATCGCAGCCTCTCTTAGCTTTCCAGCTCCTCCAATAGTTTTGCTATGAGAAAGCTTCTGTCCTCAGTACTGCTTTTTGAGCTCACGTAAAGCAGTTCCCATTCGTTTCTGTACATGACCGACACAGTCCACTTTCTCCACGAGATGGTGATAAAGTTTAAACTACGCGAGAACATAGTAGAGACCTCCATGGCACCAGCACTGCCCTCATAGTTAGCTTTACACTCGCTACGCTACGGTGTTTTTCTTGCCACTTCTTAAACTCTTCACTCTCCTTGTCTCATTTCTCCCATTTCTTGCATCTAGCACAGAACTTAGGCAGAATTTCATAGTCAAGAACCTTCTTCGTCTCTCATGTTCAATCACAAAAGTAGCATCAAACAGTGACACTAATATCATCATCTGGTGATACATCATTGTAGATTCTTGTTTAGCTCATTCCTTACTATCTTGGGCTTGGGCAACACACTCATCGTTTATAATCTTGGCATTACGTCGGTTCAGCGTTTGCGGACAGTGAAAGTGACGTACCCATTTGTTTTTCTGGTGCTCGCTTGCGCGGGGACTTAATTCTCTTCCTTCTGATCAATCTTTGCTTAGTTCCAGGCATTTTCAAGTCCCCAAAGCTTCTTCACATGGAAATTCAATTTTTCAATGTATTCTTATAAATAGTTCAACTCACTGTGTACAGTACAGATCACTTCCAAGTTTATACTCCCGCGTGCGCTACTCGCTCGAAACTCATGAGGCTTCCAGTTATTTATAACACGGGGAGTGCGAGTATACTCGCTTGCTTGTACTGTACTGGAGAGGCTGCTCACAATACTCCATTCGAGTGCTGTTTGTTTAAGTACAGGTGAGTGCTGGAGTGGAAGCGCAGTTTAACTGAATCAAGATTACCACAACAAGTATGTTTAAGTAAACATTACAGTAAGTGTTCTAAGTGTCCTATAGTAAATAAACATTACAGTGCTAATATTATTATTATCATGAATGTAATAATATGTGTGCATACAGTAGTATGGGAGTCAGCTACTTCTTTCTATTCAACCTTCTGTTGGCTTCATTAATAGCTTCAACAAACAAGATCGCCATTCTTTTATTTCAATATTCATTTTCATTTCATATTTGTAGTTAATTGGCTTACCACGTTACCGATCTTGTGCCCAATGAAGGAGACTTTACGAGGAGGAAGGCTATAGGGTTGGGCAGGCACTCTTTCAAAATAGCCATTGCAAATCTATACTTTGAATCGTATTTAGGGGGCATCGAATAGCTCAATCGAGACATGTGGCCTGATACATCCAGTGTAGAGTCGGTAAGCTGTAATTGTTTCTCCGGAACATATATTGAAGTGTCTTGCTGTTAATGGTGTTGACCAATTCACAAATGACAGGCAATCTGCACGATTCAAAATTTGATGCAAATGGGTTCCTTTTTGTACCGGTAATATGCAGTATTTCCCTGTATTCTTCATATATGTGACTTGGAATCTAAACAATTAAAATAGAGAGAGACCATTTCAATAATGAAAAGAAAAGAAGCACCACACTAGTGCATAGCATATATTATACACTCTTAGAGTAGAAAGATTGTAGTGTAGCCTCTCGAGTAAAATGTGTTTCGGTCAAATCTGATCAAAACATTGTGGGAGGCAGGTCCCTGTTGGTCAAACTCTTGTCCTTTGGCTTGCAAAAGTCCGAGGTTAGTAGAAAGATTGTAGTGTAGCCTCTCGAGTAAAATGTGTTTCGGTAAAAATCTGATCAAGACATTGTGGGAACTCTCCAGCCTGTTAGAGTGACCACCCTTTAGAATGGGGTGGACCAGTTGGTCAGCCATTTGCATTCACCTGAGAATGTCACTCTTGTATACTAGCAACTTGTCCTGAGCGTGGTGTGTGAGACTTCTTAATTTTCTTGTGAACTCAGCAGCTGACTGGCTAATTGAGAGTGTGTTAGAAAAATTATTTCTGGCTCGAGACATCCACATCCTGGGTTGCAGACTTTGTACTTGTACTGTGGTTTAGCTTCATTGTCTCGATTAGAGGCAGGTTTCTCTTCAGTACCTTTCTTCTGTTTGTCTCCTGCTTTCTTTGGTTTCTCTTCAGTGCCTTTCTCTTTGTCACAAGTAGGTTGATCTTCAGTTGCTTTTTCTTGTTGGCTTTTTGTTGGCTTCTTTTGCTTTTGCATTATTCTTGATCTCCTTGCAGTGGCAGTCAACCTCCTCGATCCTGAAAAGTACTTTTTTGCCACATTTTCACTGAATTGTCGGTTGCTTGGCTGTCCAGCTGTTTCTTGTGGCTCTTTCCAGCGTGGCCTCTGCAGATCATAGAGCTGAATGGGTCAACTTCAATGAAGTTATATCGGCGGTCTTCTGTACTAAAGTTGAAGTGTTCTTCTCTGACAGTATTGTCAGCTGAGTAGTGTTCAACCACAGCCACAGTAGTCATTGCACTAAACTCTATCTGAGCTGAGTTGGCACTCATATTTGTGTGAATAATTCACAAACAAAAAATGCAAATTAGACAGGACTTGGACGAATCTGCTGAGTTCTCTAACTCGGATAATATACATAAAAGTTCTTTGCTGCTCTTCCTGGAACTTGGAGAAACAAAACTTACCATACAAAGCAATGCGAGCCGTTTAGCGTTCTTTTTAATTAACGCTCGCTCTCACCTTTGTATCATGTGACATTTACGTAGAGCATCTGTAGAGCTCGTGTGCATTTTGTTTATTGCGCTGCGCATTCTTCGCATTCAACACATGGGCAGTCAACCGGATGGACTTCTTAGCTCAGATAGAGTTTAGACACAGAATTCAGAATTGGATATTTCTTGTTGTTTGGTCCAAGACAGCTTCACGGCAATAAAATTTAACATGTCTTACAAAAGTTCCTGATTGAATACTGATAGTAAAGGTTAGAATCACAACTGCTTCAGCCCTTCCATGTGTTCTGTTGTTCAAGTGGTAGCACTCATCGTACTCCACATAATTCTGCTGAAATGTTCAATAAATGGTTTCACAGTCAACGCAATATCTGGCCGACTTAATTACACTGAAGACCAACACATGTAACTAATTTTTACATTTCGATCACGATTGGTTCAGTATCTTAGTGTGTCAGGTGCTAGATTGTTCAGGCCAGTTGTTTGTTATACCTTATCAGACTTGACACCTCCTGCTTACGCTGACTGTGTCTGAAGCTGGACTTTCCTACAAGTACATGTATTAGCAACAATAAAATAAACTACTCTCAAGATAGGTACAGACAGTTGAGTTAGCTTATTTTGACAGTGCTGTACTAGCTTTTGTAACATTAACTTCTCATGTTATTCTGACTCTCTATGGCAGTGGAGAATATCTCTCTAAAGTGTTCACTCAATCTGGAGGCCGGCTCTCTTCAGCCACGCAATCATTATTGAGTTGATAGCTTTTGATAAGAATAGTAAATTGATATACTGTTAGCTATTTATGAAGTGGATTTGTCGCTATCAACAAATCCTCATAGCACCTAAAGGCAAACTAATAAAAGTACCATCGTGCATAACCCCACAAGAAACTGTGGACAAGGACTGGGCTGTTCACCTCAATTTAAGCCTGTAACCGCTAATAACACTAGTAGTATTGTTTGAAAGTATTAATGTAGAGAAGCACTCGCATGCAGTTAGTGTGTAATAAATAGTACAACAGGAATAACATAAACTGACCACAAGATCTGAGGTGAGAAGAGGTAGCTGCAATAAGAACGTGAGAAGGAGGACCACGAGCACAATGAAGGTCCGTCATGAATGAGCCACAGGACTGGAGTCACAGAGTATAGGCCAGATCTCTGGCACAACCCCCTTTACGTTATCAAATTGGTGCCAAAGAGATACTTCTATTGTATGTAGATCCTCTTCTAATATCACTTCTGACAGGCCTTTGAGGAGGACAAGAGCCTAGAGCAGAATTACCGACTTTATTGGATTGCTTCCACTTGCCAGACTTGGCCCTACCGCCTAGATTCTCAAATTCAATGGGAGAACTCCACTTAGAGTTGTAGCAAGTGCACTTGCAACTAACAGGTTCAATAACATTATACTATAGTAGCTGTTAACTCTTCACTCGCAGTTCTGTGAGTTGCCCGGCAAGTTATCAGCCACCTGTGGTTGTCACACAAGCGGCATGTATATTTGTGAACTCTCCATGAGTATGATTTTGATAGTTGTGGATTGTTATGCTCAATAAGTGTATAGGCTAGCAAATAAATTTGTCAACATAATGCAGTGATAGTGCACTTACTAGCTACAATCAATGATTGTAGCTAGTAAGCTAACACCTTTACAGTAAGTATAGAAAATTGTTCTATTTTCCACGATCTACAACTCCTCCAAAAGTAGACCAGAAATACAACTAGCAGGTCAAATGGGTGCAGTGAAGGTGGAGAATATGTAGACTCTATCTACACCAGTATCGAGGCAAACATTTTTCTATGTAAATTTAATTTTTAACCTTGGCTGAAAGTGAAGGCCGATAAGTATAGGATAGCTGGAGGACCTGTAGGTGGGATGGTCGGTTGGAGGACCTGTAAGTGGGATGGTTGGAGGGCCTTTAATCAGTTTAAATGTCTTTAGAAAAGAGATAGCTGTGAAGCAGTTTATCTACACTACTTTGTTGATCAGTTTCTCCAGATTGTCCTGCTGGGTCATCAGATTGTCCTGCTGGGTCATCCATCCTGGAATGGCCATGAGTAAATATCGATTGGGATTATGATACTGTCTACCATGTAAATTCATTACTCACTTCTACTTTTAATGCTCTAAATATACTCCCTTTTACCTTTTGAGCATGCGCGTTCAAAATTCAAGCAATCTGTGAGAAAATTTATTTTTAAGCAAAATCATACAAAGTATATTGTATTAAATGATATTGAACATTGAGGTTGTGTGGTGATGAAGTCACTCATTCTTATTTATATGTATCTGCTCCAAGCAATTATTATCCAAGTTATTTTTTATAGTTTAGAATGGGAATTTTGTTCCTTTATTTTCTCCTGCTTGACTGGCTTTACATAATTTGCTCTTGTCTTAGATGTTGAAATCGAGATGATTTGAAGGAGTTCTCAGTCACTATTGAACCAATATAAAAATGGGAAACATTGCCTGGATAGCCTTTGATCACACGATTGATTACACCTTGATGTGTGAAGACCCATCTAAATTGAGTTGTAGGTGCAGTAAATTGTTATAATAACTGCAGATGATTACATCGGCAGAGCACAGGCTAACAAAATCATTTTCTAAACATTGAATTAAGCAATGATGAACATTGTTGATCATTGTGCTTGGCACACTTGTTTGTAGCATAGGTAACACACCTTTGCATTGTCTTTTTAAATTAACGTCAAACATAGTTTGTCAGCAGAGTCACAGCCAAGGTTACAGAATACCGTCCTTGATCCTTAGAAGGGAAAAAAACCCTGTTTTTCCAAGATAGGGTGATGTTCAGCCTTTCTTGTGTTATCCCCCCTCATAAATCTGCAGAATTATCAAAATAACCAAATCATCATTAAACAAGAAGGAACAAACAATGCATGATGTCTCATTCACATATAACATAGATTTCATTTTTAACTTACGAAGTGTCCATTCTTTTCATGAAGAAAGACGCACCATTGATCAAACACTGGATTAACATTTTTCCTGGGGAATACTTTTCCCTAGACGGATTGTTGAGCACTTAGAATGACTGTAGTAAACACTCGGTAAGGTGAGCTATGTCTATATTTGGTTTGTGGAGTTTAGGCTTAATTTCATACAAACACAGAGGTGTTAGCAACATACCACCAGAATCCTACATGTTTATAAAAAATTTAACAGATGAAATAAGTATGGAGTAGTGGTTGATATGAGATTCAACACTGGTTTAACTTTCCAACTATATATACACTTCAAATTTCAAACATCATTCAGGTAGTATTGTGTACCATTTGTGAATCTCATTAAGCCTCAACATAATTGACGGTAATTGACCAGTGACCGGATGTAAATAAGAGCACTGAATTTAATGTCAGTCAAGTCAAACAGATCTGACAATTGATATCACCACCTCTGTCTTCCAAAGCCTTGCTCATCTAGTTGTGAGTTAATTATAACCTCTATAGACCATCTCCATTCTTATATTGGCAGCATGCATGCTTTCATTTCTTCCAATACATAATTCTTTGGTAGTGCTTGACTATGTATCATTTTAAGCATTGTCTTTCAACAGTTCCACATCCCACAGTTATCAGCGAATAATCTTTTAAGTCCATCATCACTGATTAATGCAATGATTTTTGCTGCTACACTAGTACTGTGATCAGAGAGGAAAGAGAAACATTATTCATCATTTAGATTTGTTCAAAAACAAAAAAGATGTAGCTAGACATCATTAACTGGTACAATTGAAACCATACAATCTTTACAATTAAAAGGAGCAAATTACATCAAGTTTTATACGAACACTATATCCATCAGAAGTAAAAAAATAATTCAATAGATTTGATTGAAATCTTGAACATACAGTGATTTTCTGATCATTTTGCACATAGTAACACAAGCAAGGAACACTGCTCACTTTGCTCGCCACGCTCATTTTAACATGAAACTTACCTCTGCTACTGCAATAACTTGTTCAGTCTCTTAATCAATGACCACAACATCAGGGATGATGTTTTGTCACTTAATTGTGGGCCTGAAAATTAATGGGCAAAATCAACGGTCAACATAGCCTACTTTGCTAGTATAGGCTATCAATTACTCTGCTTGGGGCTTTCTTGCCGTATGTATCAACTATGCTGCTACTAAATTTGTTTGTCAGCCTACCTTTTGCCTTGTGCTGTTCTACGACAAAATGGTGTTCAAGCGCTACATTTCTAGCACTTAAACTTGTCTTCAAGCCAGCGAAACGATCTCAAGAAAAGCCGGAGCCATGTACTTCTTTGTCAGCACGCTAATTCAACGTTTAAACATTACATAGTCCACATGAAATGGAAAGGGCTGTGAATAATTTGAAATATTAGCTTTGCATGTGTTTTTTTTTGCGAAATTGCACGTCGTGCACGTGTTTTCATTTTACGTAAACGGAACAGGAACTTTTTATTGCGGGCTACTGTACAATTGTCTTTTCTGATTGAAAGTCCTCATGATTAGCAAGAATAATCCTCATGTCAGGAGTTTTCAAAGTTGCCCTACAGATTCCTCGCTCTTTTAACACCTGTTTCATTCCTTTGGGAATGCCATGATCATCAACTAATCTCTGCACTTTCCCAGCCCAGATGGTATCTCTCATCATAGCCTGTGCACCACCAGGTCTCACATTTATGTTGTTGACGTTCAGAGCATCCGGTGCATAGGCCTTGTGGCAACTGCTTTGGCCAAACAACCATACAATAGTGTGCAGTGCTGGAGGATACTTAAACTCTGCTATTCTAGTTGCTCTCTCAATTTGTGACATGAACTTCTCTGTGGTCTAGTAACCGGCTCTTGCAGCCCCATACTCAAATAGTTCTCTTGCTTGTTCTGGAAAACTGCAGTCAGAGGCTCTTGCGACTTCTAGCTCCTGTTTGGATAAGTGTAAATAGCCATTGTGTTCATCTATAAAATCAGAGACCATGATAACACTGCTTTGGAATTACCATGCATACTAAGTGGCTAGATATAAATGATCAGCCTATGGAATCAAAAATTAAGTCCATTAGTTTATGGTGATGTTGTGATGTTGTAGACCACCTCCTTACTTATATTGGCAGCCTGCTTCTTATCTGCTTTGTTTTCTTCCAATAAATAATCCTCTGGTATGCTTGACTACATATCATTTTTAGCATCGTCTTCCAACAGTTCCACATCCCACCGTTATCAGGGAATAATCTTTTAAGTCCATCATCACTGATTAATGCAATGATTTTTGCTGCTACACTAGTACTTGTGTTAAAGTTAGAATCAGAGAGGAAAGAAAAGTATTATTCATCATTTAGATTTGTTCAAAAACAGCAAAACAAAAAAAATGAAGTAGCTAGACATCATTGACTGCATGGTCTATTGTATAGTCTTAGTACAATTTAAACATGAAACCATACAATCTTAACAGTTAAAGGAGCGAATTACATCAAGTTTTATATGAACGCTATATCCATCAGAAGTAACAATATAAAAGAAGATACAAAGTAAATATGGACAACGATCTGTCTGCTATCAGCTTGAGTGTG
Organism: Tethya wilhelma; assembly: GCA_964030475.1. Taxonomy (NCBI): domain Eukaryota; kingdom Metazoa; phylum Porifera; class Demospongiae; order Tethyida; family Tethyidae; genus Tethya; species Tethya wilhelma. Next base: position 10,931,971 of record CAXIPT010000003.1, on the reverse strand, counting down.
AACTACTGATGGGACCCAAAAATAATTCAACAGATTAATGGAAAACTTGAACATGCAGTGATTTTCTCATCATTTTGCACATAACAGAAGCATGAAACTTAACTCTACAACTATAGTAATTATTTTAGTCTTTGATCAATATCTGCAATATTGGAGAAATTGTTTTTGTCACTTAATTGTGGGCCAGAAAATTAATAGGCAGGATCAACATAATTAATAGTAGGCAAATTAGATGCAGTGCATGGGGGTTATTTGAGTACGAATGCAACATGCAGTATCCCTTCTGTGAACAAGGCTGAGCTTTTTGCAGCTTTTGCAGTTGCATGGCTTCGCAAAATAAGGGTAGTGATTGGGGGAATTTTTGTGTTTCAAAACACAATGAATTAGTACTTTTTAGATCTAGGACATCCATTACCTTTCTTAAGGCAGGTTAAGTACACCTGGAGTGCTGCTGACTGGAGTACAGGTGAATAAACCATCCGCTGTATGCGTTCACGACTTCAGCCTTCTCTGGACTGTCAGAAATTAGCCTGTCCGCATGCCATGCCACATGGCCCTGCATTGATTTTCCCGTAAACATGTTATGTTTTGTATGGCTTTTTGCAGGCAAAAGCTTGCATTGGCTCATTATTGTTGGTGTGGATTTGAACATTGAAATACTATTATGTGGCATTTGACTGTAACACTGTATGAAGAAAGGGTATAATATTATTAAAGATAGTAGTCTATATAGATATCTTGCGCGTGTTTCATTCTACTAACCTGTGACATTTAGCATTTGAGAATCGAAGCCATTTTTATTTACAACAATGCACTGGTATGACCTGCATCTTCCCGACAGACTTCTGAAAGATGAAGTGTAGTCTCAAAGCCTATAAATATCTCATTGCTAGCAGAAGATGAGGAAATTAGAATTGGAGCAGATATGACAAGACAACAAGTGATTGTCCAATATAGCCAGTGGCCGTTTCTTGCCAGTTGAACTATAATCGGTTACTTCAAGACTGCATGATTATATGGGCAATGATCCGATTTGAAATAAACCTTCACCTGTTGTATGCATGCATGAGTGCATGGAAACATGCTGTAACTAATAGAGGCAAAGATCCCTTATCATGAATGCAAGGTTATAAGACTTACTTCCACCAAACTATTAACCAAATCCTCTCGCAGCTGTGCCTGGCTGATTTCTGCAACACATGTATAGTTCCCTTAATCTTATTCAATACTTGTTGGATAAAAACCAAGTGATCCATTGGAAAATACTTGGATGTATTGCAGGCTCTCTTCGCTGTGGTCCCACTAGCTCGAGAATTTGGTCACAAAACCTGATGGGACAACCTCTAGACTCTCAAATCTCGTTCTCAGTTTCTCCCCCAACCTTTCAATGTTTCATCAATGCTCTGTCGATATTGAGAAAATTGGGAATGTAGGTCTAGGGGTACCGTCAAGCCACTCTATCATCAGCTGGAGTTGGAAATGCAACCCTCGGATCCCTGCATGGGTCCAGGTGATGATGGCCTTTGGGAAGGCACTCACTTAGCAGTGGATTATGCCATTGGATTCTCTATGGAAATCGTATAATGGTATCGGTTCTGTTATTTTTAAGTACTGGTTCATGTGGTGGATCTAATAAAGACAATGTATAGTTATTATAAATCAATGTAGAGACTCAGAGACTCCATGGTATTTACAGTATGATTGGTTTTTTAGTTACACCAGGAAAAACAGAAGAACATAATGTTATAATTAAGTTAACCACGACTCTACTATATTATGTGCAATTACTAAGTATACTCCTTTTGGGTCCAATAGTACTGAAAATGAGACATTGTACTTCTGTATGTGACATCCTCTGTCCCCCTTTAACTATGGCCACCACACTTCTACCATTTTCAAGGCAAGTGATGCAAGTTGCTGGTGCTGTAGTAGTCCTTTAATACAATCATACATGTTATAATAACTATGCTATAGAGGGAGCAAAACCCTACCGTTTTTATCTGGAGTTAGGCATAATATGTTGGCATCTGGTGGTGAAATATGGTTTAGTAGATATTCAATCATAGAATTGTACTCCAAGTTGGCTCTTCAAAATCTCCCTCGGCCCTTAATTGGGGCGAGCCTGAGCGAGCCCCACATAGTCGTTGCAACTGAGAAATTTTCTGTACGTACGTCCACGGTCGTCCACATTCCGTATATTCGCTATGAAATATTGAAATTGGCAATTGCGCAATACCATGCATGCAACACGTGGAAATTTATATCTGATCTGAGCCGCGCTATTAGCTATGGAAGATAAAAGAAAACAGAAACGCCTTGCAAGGCAAAGAGAAAGATATAGAGAGCAAAGAGATAGAGAAACGCCTGAAGAGAAAGAAAGAAGACTCTGTAGGCGTAGACATCTGGATAGACTTCGTCTACAACAGCGCCGGCTTAGAGAGACCACTTTTGAGAGAGATGCTCGTCGTGCTCAAGAAAGACGCAGAGCTCAAGCAAGGAGACGTAGGGGAACCACTCCTGAGAAAAATGCTCGTCGTGCTCAAGAAAGACACAGAGCTCAAGCAAGGAGACGTAGAGAGACCACCCCTGAGGGAGATGCTCGTCGTGCGCAAGAAAGACAAAGAGCTCAAGTAAGGAGACGTATAGGGAAACCACTTCTGAGATAGAGATGCGTCACCAGCAAGATTGTGTGCAACACCGTGCGTTGACTATTCTTCACCACTATTTGGCCAGCCTGCTGTTCTGAAAAAGATGAGAAACTTTCACTCAATGATGGAATTTTGCAACTCAACACTTCGTTCCTTCTCTGCTGAACTTACAAAATCTTTGTGTAGACTAGCATCGAACGAAACAACCCTCATTGACGAGGTTTCATCTGAAAGTACGCATTCAAACCATTTAGTGTCACTGGCTTTAGATTTCTTGACAGGAGATACATTTTGCACGATTCCATAAACGCTGGTGTTTTTTCTAGCTTTCTTTAACAAAGAAACACACTTTTCCTCTTCATCTGAGGATAACTCAGCTCCACCGGCACGCTTCATGACTGGTTTCCCGTTAGTAGCTCCTCGAGGCCTCTCTCAACAGCACGTGTTTCCTAGACATTTTGCGCATGCGCAAGAATATACAGCGCATTCTCTTCCCACAAATAACGTGCTCAGGCTTGCCCCCTTGATGTACTATAGTACAGATCACATGAAAGGTAAACGTCTCTCGCGAGCAACGAGTGAGCAATAAACTCACGAGCAGTTTTTCCACGCGTGTTGTTGTGGTATACTCGTGAAGGCACGAGTTTTTACAGCTACTCGCGAGTGAAACCTCGTTGCTCTACTCGAGTTTTGACTGCAACATAGATTGAAATAGAGAGTGCAACACTATAGTTTTGATAAGTACCCACAAAACTATTAGCCTAAAAGTGTTTCCTGCTTGAAGTTTTGACAACTACAAGCACTCGAGTGTTTCTCGAGTGAGCCATAGTTAGACACTCGCGTGTACATTACTATACTCGCAGTGCTAACTTGCGGGCGAGCGACTCGCGGGGGAGCCCCTCGCACTCGCGTGAGGCGTTTACCTTTCACATGATCCGTACTGTACATCATGCTAGTATAGTGGATATCTACGCCATCATGTCCATAATCACTTGTGGTAGTCTTGGCAGTGGTTTCTCTCTACTTGTATGGTGTCAACAGTTGGCACAATCTTGCCAACATCATTTTTAAAGCTCTGTGACTTCAGATAGAGCCACAACAAAATCAAGAAACTGAGCTATCATATAACCTTTTAGTTTGCATTCAACCTGTATAAAAAGTCATACCAGTTTTGAGATCGTTTTCATGCCCCCTTTTGAAGAGTGAGAATTGATCACTTCTTGAGTTTCTTGATTTGTTTTATGAACACAAGGCAACTGAAAAAACAAACAACAATAATCGATAAAATGCAAGATTAGTTATCTGTCTACTTTTTCTGTTCTATATGCACTAACTGCTTCTTCAATTGTTAACATCCTTATTTGATAAATGTCTCTAGTGCTTCTATGGCCATTCAGATTTGACGAGCTCAGCTCTAAAAGTCTGTTACACAATCTAGTCTTGATTATGAGAAAATGACATTCAACAGACGTGTATAACCTAGCCATTCTTATCTGCAACAATGCACTAGTACTGACCTGCATCTTCCCGACTGACTCTGGAAACCAATGAATGTCTCATTGCTAGCAGAGATATGCTTCCAGAAGAATACCAAGTCAGCACTAGCTTGGTAACAGAATCTTAACCTTTTTGTGACATAACAGCGATTCATGCTTGCAATTCAAAAATTCCTTAAATTCATGGTTTACAGGAGGCTCCCCAAATTCCCCTTTCTTTTTAGCATTACAACAGTCTTTTTTCACTCTCTTGGGCCACACGGTCTCACTATGGTGTCTATATAGTTCTCTTCCTGCCGACCTTTACTAAGGTCTTGGTCACCATCCATAGTTGTCCACTTATCCTACAAAAACAATAGTTTAAGAACATGTGTATTGTTACTCATGGAGGTGTGCTCTCACACACTAGATATTTAACATAACTGTTTGTGTATGTAAAGTATAGCTATCTAGATAAGTTCTGATGAGCCACAAAAAAGTTTTAGTAACTGGTGTATGAGCAACCGGTGTGTACCAAGCTCCCTTTTTCTCCCTTCTTAGAAGCCCGGACCCTCCCCTCAGCCTCTATATAGTGACAGTATTATACTATATAGGAACACCTCATGCTAGTAAAAATAGAGCTTTCTCTCTGTATATTTATAGGTATATATATATGTACTATGTGATGTACAAATGAAAAACAATATTTTACTGGTAAAAGTGCACTAAGCACTATTGAGAGAACAATATGGCAAACAGAGAGAGACTCAGAACCGAATTGTTCAATTTGAATATACAACAATATTTCACAAACGCTGAAAGACAGGCGATGCAAATTATGCGGCACTTTCACTGAGACCGTAGCACCGATTCACGGAATGTCATTCAGTACTACTAGCTGTGTTCTGCTATCATAATATTACACACTCTGCGTGAGGCACATCATGCACTATGTGTGCTATACCACCACCACTATTTTCTCAATGCAACAATAAATTTATTGATGCCCTCGCCAATTATATATACTCTTGATGTTAGTAACAAACAACAACAAAGCATGACAAAATTAATGTACAAATAACACAGCCAAAACCAGTAGAAAAAACAACAAAGTAACTTTTAATGAGCATTACAAAATGTTATATTTTTGTTGACCTTCATCCAAGACAACTCTGTTGCCATCTTCCAGTATGAATGTTTTAAACAGTGATTTTACATCACTGCTGCTGGCTATTCACTCTCTAGTGACCATGTTACTCATTGCATGCCTTTTCTTCTGTTGTGTAACTGCACTGCTGCATGGCTCCACACTCTTTCCACTGAAAGATGTGCAGATATATGCCAAGGTTAAATTCTCAGTCTGGTTTAGAATCTAACTGAGTTGAGGTTGTAAATGATATGTGCATATCATTAATTATTAATAGTATGTGTTGCAATAGATCCTACAAAACATTTAGATTATAAGCATTGGAGACTTTTTCTGATCTGATTGAGAATGTGAATGAAGCTCCATTGAAGGACAACAACTTAGCAAAAAACATCTGTCTAATTGTTGAGTTTAACTTATTCCACTGAGTGAGGGCCAACCTGGCAACCACAGAAGTCTTTGCATACAAGTACAGAGTTGTTTCTTAGTGATAAGAGCACTTGACTTGGGTTTAACAACTGAAGCTGAAGCTATATTGAGTATAAAAGTTGGGTCGATAGTGTTTTTAAATTGCAATTAAGTTGTACCATCCATGTGAATGCTGATTATCATTCTCCAAGTGTTTACTTGTCAATTCCACACTCTTCCTGTCAAAATTGGTGCTTGTATGGCCAACTGCACATTAAGAATCTTATGGCACTGTATTTATAAAATATACCTTTCTCTGTTGCAAGAATATAGGAACGTTTTCCCCATCCATCTTTTGGTTGTAAAAACTCTCACCAGAAACTCTGACATTCTAAAGTTGCCAGTTTCAGGGTTGAGATAGAGTAATGCTATGTCTGTGTGTGCATTCATATATAGAGAGTGTAATGGGTATTTTAAATAGCTAGCTTGAATAGCTACAGGATTTGAAAGAAATTTTCATAAGAAAGGATACATGTACGGTACTTTTAAATAATCGCAATCATGCAATGAATGGTCTATTCATTCCGACATGGGCACAGATAACTCTGCATGTAGCTTACACGAAGGACTATAACGAAACCAATCGAGTGAGGTCTAAAGTGAGTGATTGTGATTTGCAGGCCTGTAAAAGGCAGGTGTTATGTAATGTGTTTCTGCTTCAAAGTTGTTCTGTTGATGAAAAGCTTGGAGTACCATTGGTTCAGGCTCAAAAATTATTCTTTCCTGCTCAATGGATGGAACCTTATTTAATATTGATTTACTCAGAGCGTTACATTTCAGTCATGGACAATTTTACAAGGTGATGAAGTACACTGCTGGCTTGTTGCAGATCAGGTGCCGTATTTATTTGGGCCGCAAATTTCACGCTAGCAAAATTTGCAATATGGGCTGAGTTTGTAAAAAAAAAATACTATTACTTGTTTATCAATGTTTACATTCCCATTTACTATCTGGTGTGTCTGTGTGTAATTGACACATTCTTTCTTAAGAGACTCATATGTCAGGGATGAAAGGTTGTACAATTGAGTTTGGGACAACCAGTGACCTACATATGCAAGGAATCGCCCATAAGAAGAACATTTCAGTCCATACCAGATATGGCATAAAATGAGTTATGGGCTTTTAGTATGTCACACTTGTCTACTCTCTACCCAAAAAAGGGACTTCAAAGAACGATGCATGTCGCATTGAAGTTTAACATCTTGTCATCCATCCATGCATGCACGCAACCATTACCCAGATTTCGGCCTAATCCAAGTAATCCTTATTTAGAGGACAGTCGCTCCGTATCCCTTGTGACAGGGTTTTCCAAATCATTACCCTGTCCCCTTGCGTTTTCTCCCCCGGGTTTTATCACCCGGGATAATTGCGGAGGGGGTGGCCCCATGTACATTTTCCTCTCATGCTAAACCTGAGGTGCTTGGGCAGGAGGAAGAGAGCCAAGGACCTCGACGACCCTCCGAAAAAGAACCCCCAGGCACAACCCCGCAATGATAGGGATTCTGAGCTCCTACCTGAACTGTTTATCATGTTGGGTCCATGCCAGCACCCAACAGAGTAAAAGAAAATCAAAACACCCTCGATCTAACTTTAATCTGCTACATGGGTGGGAGGGAAGGGTATAAGATGAAATGGGCAAAGCGAGATATGAAGCGGTCACAGCCAAATAGCAAAAATAGCAACGTGGTACTGGGCATGCACACTGGCACACTGCAGCACCAACATGCAGTGAGGCCCAGCCCCCAACACTGTCCTCCAATGTTAACCCCATTTAACAAGGTATGTTAAATGGTCATTACACGTACCAGTTGGTGATCTAATCCTTAACATTTGTCTCATAAAAAAGTCAAGTTCTGATCGTACATACTTTGCGTGTGTTATATGCAGGAGTGAAGTATTTACTCATAACTGAGGCCATCTGCAATGTTCAATACAGAGTGCAATATAATTCTTAATTCACTTCACTTATTTTGGACTTACCTATCCACGTCATTTGTTGGCCTAGTGCTGCAAACGAACACCTGTTTAGTTTGTTTGAATTAGAGCTGACTGACACCAATGCAGCAACAGTGATACCACGAGTGGCATCAGTCGCAAACAACCCAGCTTACAACTTTATCTTTGCTAAGGTTATTTCTGATAAGGCATTGTCGGTATGCCTTCAGCATGCATTGTCCACCTTTGTTTCACTGCATTCTACNTTTCCACACACACACACACACACACACTCCCAAGCAATGTTATAAAGCACCCACACCAATTCTCTAAATCTGAAAATTGCTCATTAATTTCTTTTAGGTTTAAACTTACGTGATTTTTGTTGGTGGTAATTTGAAAAAGAAGAGGTGGCAGTAGAGCATCAATCAAACGCTTATTGCAGATACATTTTGACGCAGGGCAAAACTACAAAAAAAATTATCGCGAAAATTTGTTGTGCAAATTTGTTTTAATGCAAAAGTTTTCCGAATTACGGTAATTGTCAGCATACCTTGATATCTGAATAGAAAACACTTCATTCTGTTTTGAGCTGAAAATACTGATACAGAGCTCTTCTTGGCACAGTATACATGCTAACTACTACCCCTCTACAATAAAAAAAATACCTGGAGGAATTGTCTCAACAATAGAATGTTAACTAACCATGGATGAAAAGTCGTAGGGGATTGTTGAATGCCCATGTGGTATGCTTTAAGAGAATACACCCTGGTTGCCTTAATATCGGACTGTGCTAATAAAGGGATAAAAAAATTAATCGTTAAGAGTGACTTTATGATCAACCCGTGGTGAAGTTTTTCACAGCTTGAAAGTTTCTAATTAGCACCACTACCCTGAATCAACCACATGTTGTAGGACTGTATTGTAAACGTCTTGGAAGCTGTAAACGACTATGGAAAAGGTAAAATAGTGCGTAAAGTGTACAGATGAAAATAGTTAAATGTACTGTCTAGCTACAAAGGGTACTGCTCACTAATATGTAGTAAAAGTTTCTCAAAAAGATCTTCCTCACTTAATCTCTTCCTCCATACGGACTCCAACAAATATGAGGCAAAGAGGTTGTTGCTTATGTTATATCATTCTCACAAAGTGAAGTGTTCCCCGGTGAGCCTGTTCATGTCAATGATATTTGGCTGCTACAGCAGCACTTTTACTGAGTCAAGAGTGGAAAGGAAATTTATTCATCATTCTAATTTGTTCATAAACAATAAACAATGATACAGACATCATTAACTTGTCCATGGCAGTATGTGTAGTTGCATGCATTAATTTGAACAATGCAATGAATTAGTCTGGAAGACTCTTTCCTTTTTTAACCTTGAAGTAAATTATCCTTATTGGTCAAAGCTATCAAACAGAATTTCTTATTGTGTTAAGTTGACCTCTGTTATGAAAGTATCCTGGCAAGCTGTGGTATATTTTAGATTGATACTTTTCTTTTCTGCTTCCTTAAAGCTCATCTCATTGGCACTGAGATCATGACTTATCTGAATCTTGATAAAAATGCATGTTAAGTCTATACGTTGATATATGCCCTGCAATAATAAAGCAGTGTACGTCACTGTAAGATGGTAGTGATAGTAGTGTCTTATAATCATGAATGCCGGCATTATTTCGAAAAACACTGTCGAAAGAACATGCAAATCGATATTAACTCAATAAAATGTATATTACAGTAAGTCTGTACTTTAAACTGAAGGCTCAATTGTCCTTAACTTCTTCACTCGTTCAGGAGGCCAAAACACCTCACCAATCTCCTCTGGGCACCTTCTGAGTTGCTGAAGTGAGACCCAGTAACTACTATTGAGGCTTTTTTTTTTAAAGACTTCGTTTCCTTGCGCCTACTAATACCAACAATCCAACAACAATTAATTTAAATACATGAATACAAATAACATATGAAATTAACAGCAAGCTGTAAAGTTCCATTTCCACTGTAGTTGCTGACTTGTCCTTAGCTTTATGTCTTGACACCTGTGTGTTACAGCTAGACTCACAATAAGTGTTAATATTTTACCAAACCTACAAACCACCATGTAAGAGGTGGCAGCTTCCTCAGAAGGCTCTCTTGAGGATCTAGTTCTCAGAGCCAAAAAACAGAGTTGGCATAACACAAGTATCAAGCACAGACTTCAAAGATAGGGGGCTATGATATCTCCACAGAACACTCCTCTTCTTTTGCCACAACTTTTACAGCTAATTTCAATTTTCTAAAGTATAGTATTTGTAGATACTTCTACGTAGTGGTGGTACGTAGCCCAGCGAGTTTGATTAGCCTTGAGGACACGGTTGAACAACGAGGGATAGTTTGCCTCCACTTTCTTCCTGCACAACCCTATCATAATGATAGGTATAAGAAAAATAAGAAAAACAAAATTAGCCGACATGTTACCCTTACGTACCCATTCTCTACTAGTGGATAATTTAACAGTGATGTATTGACTAACCACAAGCTTGAACTTGAGGCAAGACAGCCTTGGTGCACTCCAGTTCACGGGTTTGAGCGACACGGTGCTCAGCTCGGGAGACGGTGGACAGTCCAATGATCTTACGGGTACTACAGATTTACATGTGCACATATACATGTATCAAAGTTTATATGTACATATATGCATTGGAACATTACAGTCGTACATGTACCTTTCAGACAAACAAGGAACAGTGGTGTGGTAGGCATTGGCAGTAGAATCGTGTCTTGCATCAGTGATCACCCACTACGTACAAAATTAAATCAGTCAATATACAATCAGTAAACATGGACCACTCACTTCTCCCTTGGTGCATGGGGTAGTCAGGTAATGCCTTGACCTCATCCACTGCCGCTTGCATAGACTCTTCTGCCAATGTCGCCACAATGCTAGCGTAGCCAAGGTCCTTGTATACTACTTGTTCAAACACAATATTATGTACGTGTGTATCACAGAAAAAAAAGACTTGCTTTTACCTTTTCTGACACCAATCCCAGCAAACTTTGAGAAATTGATGTATTTTGTAGGTCTCGTACCAGAACAACTGAATGCGTGAATTAGTCTAAACATGATGAAAATGGGAAGTAAATACGATAATGCTAATATCATAACAATTATCATCTCTAACTTTTGATTGGTCAGGTAATGTCTATGAAAAAATCGTGAACTGGACCACGTTCGCTTGGCCTTGTGGCATCGGCGACATTGGAACATGACCCTCAGCACATGTCCTTTCTAAAGGTTTATAGACATGGTTACGACCATACGACAGAGTATCACTGACACTCAAATTCAGTCACAAACCTGTTGTATCGACTCCACTACCCAAGGCTTCATGGTCAGCCCACATGAGCACATGGAGTTGAGGTCAGTGACCAAGTCAGAGAAGCAACACTTCTCTGTTGCGAACATCTCTTGGTCATCCGGCTTATTGTCTTCAACATACACACCTTCAATATCACACAACTAATGTGAACTTATCATTGAGCACTAAAAACTCCACTTTACCACCGTTAGAAAGCAAACTCTGAACATCCAGTTGAAGGTATCTCTCTAGGTTTAGACACAGTGCTCTCCACTGCATCCATCATGGCACACATCAGACCATGGTTGTCCAATGGTTGTCCATTGGTGGGCCATCTGGTGGGTTGAGCAGTCTTGAAACAGCCTGAAATCTCGTCTCAAACGCTTGTTTCTGCTCAGAAGATGTAAAAGATACTTGAAGAGTGAAGCGAGGTCGTTTTCTACTCGTAGAAGCTGAAGCTTTAGAAGCCATTTTCACACTTTCAAACAACCGTTCCGCTCGTGACAAATGAACTCTAAATAGAGCTCGCTCGCTAAAATGTGCGTTACACTTGTTTCAGCGCATCACTGGCTTGTGTATGAGTGCATTCATGACCAGTTGGCTCAAGGTAGCCATTTTGTTATATTCAAAAAAATAGTGTGAGAGCCATCTTCAGCCTGACCACACCCCTATTATACTGGGCATGCTCGTTTAAATCCTAAGCTATGCATCGTGCACTTATAGTTTGTGCCATTTCAATCCTGACTCAACGGAATGGTTTGGAAGCCTATCAGAAACCATTGACACTCAACCAGGTGAAAGAACTATACTTTTTAATGACTCAATGTCCCCCATGCATCTTTCTTATGATGCACATCATAGAATCTGATACTGCAACGAAGTATTTCCTCTGAACAATTGCTTTTGTCCATTTCTGTTCATTAAAAGGCTTAACACTTACTATAGATTGCATAAGCCTGATGCTAATGCAATGCAATGCAATGATACACTACCATAAAAACTTGATTGCTGACTCAGCATCCATAAATGCTTGTTTTCAACCTCCTCTGATTCAGCTTTCCTCTGGTACTTCCAGGACGGAATTCTCCAGCCACAACATGCATGTATCTGTAGGGTCAATTGCTGATATGTTGATAGACTAAGAGGGTTATATTCAATCCTTAGACTATATCTAAAGGGATTTTATTCTCCCACAAGAAGTTAAGTGTTCCCCTGTGGACATGCAGGATACTAATTAGCAATGAGATTTTTTCGCTGTATATAGTGATTTAGAGTCAAAGTGGAAAGAAAATTATTCATCATTAAGCCTCAGCGCGTGCGTAGCACGTGCAGAGGGTTACGGTAGTCGTTTTGTGTGTGTGTGTGTGTGTGTCTGTTACTGGATAATCTGAAGAACGGCAGCTCAAGAGTCAAAATAGAAGGTACTTACGTTCGTAAATCGAAGTTATCTTGAAATTTTTTGTTTGGCATTATGCAAAACACTGTAGTTTCTGAGATCTGACGCTTTTGTGCTTCTCTGAGCGCTTTTTAGCTTCTTAGCTTTGAGACCACACCCATCACGTATAGTGTGCGTTATCTAGGAATGCAGTAAAGCATAGACTGCATTGTGCTTGCCTCAGTTGGCTTATGGGCTGTCTCACTTGTCTTCTGTTTGGACAGGTAAGTAACTGAGCTATACACTTGGTTGTGTGTGTTTTGTCTGTACCAGAACACCACTGTACTCCTTACTTAGCACCGGATTCCTGGGTCACTGTGTAAGACATCATTTGGTCATCACAGTTTTATCAGCATTCATTGGCTAAACTGAGAATAATGACTTGGCTGGCCAAAGCTCACTATAATTTTTATGTTGGAGTTCGAGATTGACCAGGTGGCTGGGCCTTGTTGTATTAGTGGTCTCAGTACTCAGTGCCCGATCACATTCATGACTTTGTATAGTTTTGTTGATCTAGTTTGCGCTGAGGCTTATGCACCGTAGGTGCTTTCATTCAAATTTGTTCTTACAACAGTAGACATGATTAACTTGCTCATAGCAAAGTCAGTTTAATGTCTTGGCACCAATAAATGTTTATGGTTGAGCTCACTTGTTCCAATAACCTAGCTGTAGATTTTTTTTCCTTTGTAAATTGAATTTAAGAAACGGATGACACTTTGCTGTGTTCAAACTCAAACATAGTGGGGTACAAGTGCAAGTATTGAAGTTGTTGGCCATATATAGCCATGATTACCATGCAGCTAGATGTCATCGTACTTTCTGCGCATCCTGTCAGTTATTGGTGTAGTGCAATATCTATACTAAATATAATATAGGTGCAAATTTGTTAATGTTGCTGTGAAAATCTGGTGTTCGGCTTGTCGCATTTGGTGATATAAGCCATATGCTCTCGTTTTATCACAATGCATCACCAGTGGGTTATGCTTACATATGCAACAGCCACCTGGTCCATGCCTTAAGGTTTACAGTGCTGTTTGCTGGTGTTGCACCAGGCTGTAAAGCAGATATTCTACCAGATATTCTTGCTGGAAGTGGCAAACCAGCATGCTACTACAGGAAGATTCAACACTTGATGAGTTTCAGCAACATTTTTGTAATGAATTACGACTCCAGGGTCTCCCTCGTTATCATCATTATCGGAACAACTCGTGCATCCACTGTTTTCCTTCTCTTCCTTCTCTTGTACCATAGTCTCTCTCTCGACCAGCCAGCTTTCCTAGAAGCCTTTCAATCTCTATAATCATACGTACAGTAGTACGTATAGTAGGAATGGGCCGACTGTCCCATTGACACAATACAAAATGTTTACTCTTATAAACTCTCAGAAAAAGATAGCTAAGCTTTGAAACCATGCTCAGAACCTCCCTCAGAGAGGAATTGCATGCACCAAAAAAAAAAAACTCACAGAAACTTCCTAGAGCACTCGGAAGAGAGCACTGTCGAAAAGCCAGAACAATGCAAATTTGTTTTCTCCCTTCCTTTGTGACTCACTTGAACGCGATTTCCAGAGAAACAAAAGGCATTTGACCAAGTTTCACTATACAGTGAGACTTGACTTCATCTGTAGTACGCCTTTTTTATACTCGTTTCAGCCTAAAAGCCGTCCACAAACAAAATCTGGGCAGCTTTGAAAGTGGTATAAATTTCTGTACTTTTATGTAGCCATTTTTGATGTAGGTAAAGGTCATCAGTAGACCACGTGGCATTACGCTGCAATTTGCGCATGCGTGCATCCAGTGCTACCTGCAAGTCTTGCTTATTGTAGAGACTGACCAGTCTCTGATTACATGTAATTAACCACCTTAGTGTTGGAAAAAGTGAATGAACAAGTATAGTAAAAATTTCATAAAAAAATAAATAGTATAGGAATGGGCAATGCTATAAAAGTAAGGAAACAAGACAAGACTGAATTTCGGCACTTGGCTGTTTTAATGTCTGATCCATTCATCAAGTACAAACAGTCCTAGATGTAGAAAATTAAAGCAAAATTAGTGAATTTCTCAAGTTAAATTAGCCAAAATTGTTTGCGTCCAATAATTGGTTTGCACAATAAAGTTTGTGTGAATGAAAGTTGTTTCACCTCTCGTGTGTTACTTACTATACTTGCACAATATACACCCTTGGGACTCATGCTTACAAATGTCTTCAATTGATCAAGTCAGAAAGAAAGAAAAGTTATTATTCATCATTCAAATTTGTTCATTAACAATCAAAAAAAATTATTGTAAATATACATGTAAATTTAGCCACACGTATAGTATATCGAGCCCTGGTGAAACGAGAGAATCAGGTGTCATCATTTGGTCCAACTGTGTGCACTCAACCAACAACAGCGACAAAAAAGATCGTGAAATCCTGGAACAAGGATATTCCAGTTTTTCTGTGGTGGTATACATAGTTCCAAATAACAGGTGGTCATTGGTCATTCACCGTGCATTTACCGCTCAAAACAGCTTATGCGCAGTCAGTTTGTTCAGACAAGAAAAACATGCAGCCCTTATTGCCATCACTTAAATTAACATTGTGGTTCGTGACAGCCACTTGGAAGTAGAATCTGGCCATACCCTGGTGTCTGTCTGTAAACACTATAATACTCCGTATGTGGTCAGTTACATACATGGTAGTATACACTTTCTTCCAGATGCCCAGTGAACATAACCTCTTGTTTAATGCTCTAAATGCACCATGACCTGATATTCTCTCGCAACCTTTGGCCAAGTATGTATAAAGAACACCTGAAGGAATAGTACAAATAACAGAATAATGCGATGATCGACATCAATACTCAGTGTACTTACCATGAGTTACAATGGGTATATTCTTTTGTTGAAAGTTAGCTGCATCCACCACCTCCCATTCGACTATCGATTTGATTGGCAAAGGGAGAAGTGAAGTGGTTATAGTCCTGCTGTTTATGGTAGAGTTTGTGACTTTTTCCATAATGTTGGTGGAGATAAGCCCCGACAGAAAAGCCACCAACGCAAGGCTGGAATGGTGTAAGTATTCGGTCGATTGGGATCTACACTAGCACCTTCAATATCATCTTCAGTCAGGGTTAATGCCATATCACTTGATTTATTACTTGAAGCACCAGTGGATGAAGTAGCCATTGTACCTGTGTATGCAATAGAAGAAAGGAGAGACAGTGAGTATGGAAACAAAGACCAACCGGAATGATGGAAGACACTGACTTGGAAATACACACACACACAACTGCTACAGACTGATCAGTCATGCCTGATGATGACAGAGCGGCAAGCTCTGCTTACATGTATCAAACATGACTGCTTATAAATCGCTTGCTTTTACACTAGCTTGTAGCTTAACACTCACTTTTACTCCAATGATTTTCTCCTGTAATTAAAGTTCTCGTCTTCAAGCCACGATATCTTCGTGTTCCAACAATCATAATGAACAAGACAAAGACCATGAGGTAACCAAAAGATTGCAGTTTTAGGTGGTATTCGTAGTATTACAATATTCAGCACAAGCGGCAATGTACACGCTGGTGTATTAGGCCAAAAATACATTGGATGTACGGCAAAATGTTGGTGGGTGGGGCTTAAATCTACTCCGGATGTAAGCTCCATGGTAATCTAATGACGTAATACATTCTTTCTCTTATAACGAAAAGGACCATTCAATGATAACAACTAACTACAATAGTAAATTCTTTGCACATGATTTTCTGAGATCTGTTTGACAGTGTTCTGTTTTTCCATCTTTCCAGCAAAATCTTCAAAAAGAAAGACAAAGCCAGGCAGCTCTGAGTGATCTTGCTGATGTAAGTTTGCATACATTAGTATTCAACTATTGCATACATATATAGTCTCCATACCTGCAAGTACATTGCCTGAATTTGGTTCTAAGTTACAATTTGTTTTGTGTGCCTCTGCTACAGTTAAAGTACCGTGATCGTGCCAAGGAGCGTCGTGATAAGTATGGTTCCCCCGCCATTGTACCAGGGTGGAAGAAGAGGCTGGAGAGAGAAATGGCAAAAGATCCTGGACCTTCAATACCGTTAGTTTAAAAACTGATAGTCCTGTACTGTGCAGATAAGGTGAAATGTAAACTTCTTGTGAGACGCACCTTGTGACTGTTGAATTATTGTGGGTGTATTGTGAGTAAGACTCACAAGAGGTGTTTTGCCTTTCACCTGATGTCTTAATTGTGGTAGAATCATTGAGCTATATAACTGGGGTTTTTTTGTAATTGTATGTGGTCATGGTTGTACAATTTAGCTACAGCAGGTAATGTATTGTTGTGGTTCCTCTTACCATTATCATACGCAGTGTTCTGCCCAGAAATCTAGAGTGGTGGTTAAAATTAATAATGGTTACAAAAACATCGCATAAAAGTCACTTGACTGAGTGTCAAATAATACAACTAGGCCTAGCTTGTTAGTTGCATTACTTGGTGGTAATTTGTGCTTTGTGGTGGTAATTTTTGTTGAGTGGTGGTTGGTCCCGACCACTGCCGACCAGTGTGAGCAGAACCCTGCATACGAGGTATTACCTCTAAGCCTCTTATTACCATAAGAGGTTTGACGTGCATAATAATTACATCTACTTAAAGTAGCAAACATTCCTGAATAATTGGTTATGCTCGTTTTCACTTCCATGAGCACTGTATAAAATAGCCTACCATGACCTAGCTGTCTTTAGTTGTCGGAGATATAAAGAAGTACAATACAAGTCAAGAAGCCAAAAGCACTACTTTTTCTAATAATATTTACATTCTAACAAGTTCTAAGTATAAAGAATCTCAGCAGGGGTTACATAGGCAAGGTTAGACTGCTGTCTAATGTTCATTTAGAGCAATAATAAAATCAGTTAATCAAGAATTGTTTTGCAACAAGTTTTTTCAATTTTAACAAAGAATTAAGCACCAGATCTATGATGACCTTAACCAAAACATTTAAATCCATGGAAATATTAACACCACACATGAATCATGCCCAACCTCCTATAGATTTCTATACTGTTTCTATATTGTTGTTAATCATAAATGATTGTTTCCACTCTGCTGTTTCCCCCACAGGTATGAAGAGCCAACTAAGGAAGGAATCAAAGAGGACAACATTGGGAACAAGATGCTTCAGGTAAACTTTGCACAATTTTTGCGAAATGATTTCATCACTATATTCCTGGTGAGATGATGAATGTGTGTTGTGCAATGTATGTAGGCAATGGGTTGGAGTGAAGGAGAAGGGCTTGGGAAAGCAAGTCAAGGAATTGTGGAACCAGTTAAGGTATCATACTTTCTAGCAAAATGTTTGATAGAAGTATTTTCATAGGTACGAGGGTTGTTGTTGTTGTGAGCACAAGTCCCGAGGGCACATAGGTATGTGCTCCCGAGTTCACATGTATGTGTCTCTGTAAAGTTACCACTCTGTAATAAAAATAGTAATTTAAAAGTCAAAGAATGGTTTGGAGTGGCTGCATGATATGCTACAAATGTTGGAAACATGTATGCACATATGTAATTTGTTTTACTTCTTAGCAACATTTTGGTTACGTAGCATCAATGTAAAAAATTAGTGACCATAAAGCTTAACCCTTTGAACGCGATCAGTGAACGGCCAACGTACGCATTTAATTTTTAGACCGGAAGTTGACCACACCCCTATGAATATTTGTCAGTTTTCTGAAATAGTCTTGCCGTGTTTTCTACAGACGATATCTTTTAACCTTCTGCGATGATCTCCTTGAAGCTTGCACCACCAAGTTTTACTACTCTCAGTTGTAGTAATAAAATGCGTTTCATACGGAACAATGGCGGCAAAATTGTCTTCTGCAGCAGCCTTACAACATACCAACTAAAGTGAAACTAAATTTAATTAGCTGTGTTTTCACCGTCCGAACAGCAGTTTGGAGGTGTTCAGGAAATTGATAATCCACAAACTGATAGAATAATGGTAATGCTAACAAATTATGTAATTAAATTTTTGTTCCCATATTTTCCATGCCAGATACAAGACATTGAAAACTGACAAAAATCAATACATATAGCTCTGGAGGCACATGAAAAAGCATCATGTACATTGATAAAAATAAGTAATACATGTATTTGAAAAACAATAGTAATATTCTTGCCAGATTCATAATACTGTCATCATATTATAAGCAAAGTTTTGTCCGTGTGTGTGTGTGTGTGTGTGTGTGTGTGTGTGTGTGTGTGTGTGTGTAACGGAGGGTCACCGGAAGTGATGCGATCTCGAGCTAAAACGCTACTTTTTCTCTGGACTTTGAAAAATGCAAGCTATGAAAAGTGTGCCTAGAGAACTAGCGTAGATAGTACTAGCCTAGAATAGAATGGCAGGCGCTACAAGTATGGCTAACTTTTTTTGAGATCACTGACAAGGCATACCAGTGGCATCTGGATCCGATGAACAAGCGTGAAAGAGAAGCCAATCTTTCACAAAAGAAGCGTAGTGAGGAGAGAACTTTCGCTTCTAGGAGTCTGCTTCTCTGTCTCTGTACACGAAACACAGCTAGCCAGATAACGAGTTTCTTTGCCAGCTGATTGCAAAAATGGCGGAAGTCGGAAAAGGATCGTCTGTGACGTCACGTAGTGAGGTAAAGTGCTGAGCTGGCCAGCAAAGTAGCACTAAGCCAGAGTACTGGCACAAAGCAGTGCATATACACATGCAGCATTGCTTCCCTTTGAGTTTCCAATTGCTTATGCCAGTATTGATGTGATTGTTGTGTGTTGCTCCAACTGCAAAGGTTGTTCTAAGCCAACTGACCATAGAAGAATATTTATTATTATCATAGCTTTGCTCATCAATTTTATCTTACTATTGTTTGAGTTATAGTAACTGATCCTATAAACATACACAAACAAGGAGTGGGCGAGCGAAGCGAGCCCCACTCCTTGTAATAATAATAATAAAACTGTGATACAATTTGAAGGGTATAGTGCTCTTTAATTAGAATCTGTACACTATTTTTGTTAAATCTTGAGTATTTCAAGTTGTGTGTCATTGCAAACATGAATTTTAGTATTCTGGGTGTTAGTGCTGAATTACAAACATATCTAGAGTACCAAAAATTTTGAGAATTTTATGGTTTACAGAGATATAACCAGCAATATTCTCCCAAACTGCCCAAATATGCATCTCTGATTCTCTCTAAATACATATGGGAACAAAAAAGTCTTCGCTTGTAATACAACTATTATGTCCGTTTTACTGTATGCAAGCTTCTTACCTGCTGATATTCCTGCAAACTGCTGTTTGGACGCACTTTGTAGGGAAGGTTCAAAAGACAGCACTCGAACATACCAGCTTCAAACGAACACTGTGTTACATCCGTGTCACTTGCAAATACAGGACTTGTGCCATTCTGATCAGGAGGCGTTGCACTTTACTTCATGCAACACACTTCCACAAAATACGTAAGAAGTTGACACAGAAAAAAGCTCAAAAATGGAGTTAAATTTTTGAGCTCCAAAGATAGATTTAGACAATGACGTAATGCAATTCACGTCCGAAATTAACCTTGTACTACTACCATATGTACTTCCGGTCGCTGGCCGTTGGACTGCGATGAGCATATATTTATGCTCAATTTCACGTTTCGAATTTCGCAGCGAACGTATATGTACACTCAATGAGTAGCTACTTGTGCATCCAAAACATTTTGTTGAATATTGCCAGAAAACTAATAGAAGTCGCCATTTTTTGGCCCCCCTGAAATGTGCACATTTGCATACTTGCTCGTGTACTGCACATTTGTTACTATACTCGTACTCTTACAACTTGTAGTATGTGGTCAGCTCTTATTCAACTGAAGTACCTCTTGTTGTAAAGTTTCTGGTCAATTTTTTGTAACCAAACAATGTTTATATACTGATACATTGCCTTTGAATATTGAACTACTGCAGCAAACTTTTTAGCATGAAAAAAAAATTAAAAGGCCAGTGGAGCTATATATAGTATCTGTTTTGGTGGATCTTGTTTTGTTGTTTGAAATCATAAAACAGATATATACAATGTCATGCATTTGTACGTTTTGGTTAGTTATTGCCTTGCTCTTGAGTCAAAACTCTGTGTCAGTTACTTGTGATGATCGTCCTGATTTGTTGTACGAGCAGTCTTTGATGTACAGTACATCAAAAAGTGTGTATTGTGTATTCTGTAAAAATAACAGCAATTAAGCTAGTGTCCTAAGCCTTTTGTCTACCTAGCTCATACATGTCATTCTATAGACAACTCTGTACCTACACCACATCACACTTTGGTTTTTGTATAGTTGTGCTTCAGTACATATTTTAAAATAATACCCACCACACAGGTAAATTTTTAATGAGTAAAAATATCTCAATGACTATTTTACTGTTTTAGGCTGAAATGCGTCATTCAAGTGCTGGTCTTGGAGCTCCTGGCAGCAAGTACCTTTACTCCTCAGCTGGGACTTACAGAGACACTCTCAAACAATTAACAAAAGCTAGATATGAAGAGGCTTTTAAATAGATTTGTATATGTGTTCAATTATAGTTCAAAATTCATGAAGTGACCCTATTACAATGAATAATCAAAACAAGTTTAAACTAGCCATTAAACTTGTCCAGGGGGCTGTTCTTTTTTATTTTGTTGACTAGTAAAGGATGGTTAGATACTATCATGCAGAATCTATTTGCACGAAACTTGCGAATAAACTTTGTTGTACCATTTGTATAGGTATACATATGTCTCAGGTAAATTGGTACATTGAATTTCCAGATGTTACTACATCCAGTATGTATTGTGGTATATACTTTTCTTGTATGTTATTCGTACTGCCTGGTATAAATTCACACATATCTGTCCCACTAGGCATGAATGACCTAATAGTATGAAGTACACAATGTCTTGCATATTTGTTTTATTGAATATTGGTATATTTTTTGGCTTTGAACTAGCTAAAACTACCTCTAGTATTGACATAATATGAGCAAAAGTACACTTTCAGTTCAACTGTGTTTGTTAATTCAAACGCTGATGGCATTCTGTAGATATTTTCAGGATTAATCATAGCAGTTGCCTTATTTTATATAAATGGGGTATATAAGTCTTACAGGAGCCTAATTTTGTAATAGTAACTGTAACAGTTGTTATCTATACAAGTCTAGTCATTGTACGAACAGTTTCGTTAAAATTTACTTGTTTCTTACACCTAAGTCAGGAGAATATATAATATGTACCTACATTTACTAGTATCGTGTTGTATGCTTCTACTCTCCTTTCATCTGTCAAACTCCTCCTTGACCCTGAACACTGATAGCACCAGCACAATTTGTCCTCTCTGGACTACACCAACGGTCAACAACACTTGTAGGTGTGGGCGGAATTCCATAGATGGAATTGTACATTGTATGGGAGATTTGACCAAGGATGTTGTGGTGTCTCTTCCATATTGTTACTGTATGTCTTACAGCACAGACCACAATATGACGGTTGTGGAATACTGTCTTGTTAGTTGCCCATCAGTGACAAGGCTCGTAAGAACACCTATGAACCTCTTCATTACAGCATTATCCATAAACCTCTACCAGATGAGACTGTGAGTGAACTGAACAGCCATCTCTGTTCTGATCTCAACATGAGTCGTACTGGTGTGATGTGTGGAGGGTGTGAGGAGAATTATACGTACAGATGAACAGTGTTTACAATGGGCCAGGCATGAGAATGCCTTGCAAACAGAAAGGAGGCTCAAGGCTCAGGAACAAGAACCATCAGCACATCAGGTTCCCTATGCCAGGCTCCTTTACCATGCTCAGTTTCACTGTGCAGAAACTCAATGATGCATGCATGGTTATTGTGAAATAATGGTGTAAATCCCATGCAATATATCCTTGCATGAATATAGCTCCTGAAGTAGCTGATATTCGGAACACAATAGCTAAGATGTAGAAGATGGTTAAAGGAAGATAAGCTATAGCAATGTACTTCAACCAGTTGTATTTGTACTCTGTACACTCCAGGCCACACGTACAGCCTAGGCTGTAGGAATAAACAGGCAGGGCCATGACTTGCCTGACTGCTGCTAAGTAGCAATTATGTACTTTGTCAGTCAAACAAAAATTATAATTATTAAAATTTTTGCTCAATGGAGCAAGTCTTCCTCATTGCTTCCTTGTTACAATAAAATCCATTTTGAAAGGAATGTCTAATTTTTGATAGTGAAATTAACACATCCTTTTTTTCTCCAGACAAGTTCAACCCAATTGCCTATAATAAAGCAGTTACTCTCACATTGGTATATAGTAACTGTTGTAATTCTCACAACAAGCTTAAAAGTGTAGGAGAAGGCAAGCTGGCTATAGACAATAAACTGACTTGACTAAGCCAATATCTATCTATACAACCAATCTACTCATATACAAGGGACATAATACATCCTGTTATGTAAGCCCAGTGATTTTCTGTACCTTGTATTATAACTAAATCTATTAAAATTGCCACTAAAACTAATGTGAATGAATTGTAGTAAAACTTAAATGTCATTATAATGTTAATATGCTTCTTTTTCTCTTTCAGTTCCCACAAAGAATCATATATGCTGATATCAGCTTAGCACACACAGACAAAAAGTATGCAATTTGTCATCCTGCTAGCTTGTGTGCTTATCAATCATGCAAGCTATGCTACGGAAATAGTTAATGTGTTGACCTCATCGAGCAGCTCCTGCCCTGGTACACAATGCATGACATTGGATCAATTTGCAGCCAATCCAGGACAAACTGCTGGTTCGAATCTAACTGTCATTTTCGAGAATGGAACTCACTCACTGAACTCACGCCTAACTCTGACCAATCTGCACACTCTGACACTAACAGCAACAGGCGCTACCATCCGCTGCTATGGTGGTGATCTACTCAGTTTCCCTCTAGTTGACCATGTTATGCTAAGTGATTTGATCTTCAGGGGGTGTTCTGGAACTTTCAGCGACATTGGAAAGACAGCTACCTTTTCGAACCTAGAGTTCCTGGATGGTGGTCGCATACATATTCGCTCAGTGGCTGAAACTGTGCTTTTCACTGATATCTATTTTGCACGTGGCTCTCCATTTGACTTCTTGAACATAAGCAAAATCCTGGTGACAAACTCAACATTTGAGGATGGTCGTGGGCACTTGTACATATCAGATTTTTCTCAAAATGGAGGAATTTATGATCTCGAAATCATAGATAGCAATTTTCATGGAAGTCGTGATGACCGCGAAGCAGCAATTGCATTTAAAGTTCGAGACACTTCCACCTTGAACATATCAGGGTGCAACTTCACTAACAACTTGCAGGCTATTTCTTGTGGTGGATTTCTTACACTTGAAAATAGTAGCTTCTCCAACAATGTAAGAAAACCAGGTCAAGGTGGTGCTATACATGCCTCACGTGCAAATATAGCCAACTGCTACTTCTTCCAGAACCAAGCAGAGGGTGGCGGTGCAATTTTTATATATAGTACTGGATATGGAACTATCACAGATACAGTATTTGATTCCAATACTGCCTCATATGGTGGAGTTATTGTTTCTCCAATAGTCGAAGCAACTCGATGCGTATTTGTGAACAATGTGGCTAGTATATACGGTGGAGTGTATTCACATTATGGTGAACCACGCTCAATAACTTTTATCGACTGTTCATTTGTCAACAATACAGTAACTTTGACAGGCGAATCAGGCGGAGTTATACAATTCATTTCTTATCATCCTGGTGTACCTGGCAATATAGCTTTAATCAACAGCACATTCAGAAACAACTCAGCTCCCTCTTGCGGTGTTGTTAATGTTCCTAATGTTTACACAGATCATCTAAACATCACTGAGTGTACCTTCACTCACAATCGAGCAACAGCAGCAGCAGTATTAGGAGGAGGGGTTGCCTGCATCAGGAACACATCAATTTCAATCCAATCTAGTGAATTCAGCCACAACTCTGCAGCAACACATGCCGGTGTGTTCAACATTGAACAGTGTACAATGACCGTGAGTGACAGTGAATTCCATGATAATTCAGCCACATATGATGGTGGAGTGTTCTATAGTCTAGTGCATACATCAACTTACGAGATCAGTCGAAGTATATTTAGCTTTAATTTAGCAGGTGATGATGGAGGTGTATTATACCTTGGACAGTCAGGGAACTTGGCAATCTTTATCTCAAGCAACTTTAGTTGGAATAATGCAACAGACAGGGGTGGAGTGATTGCTGTGACTGGAAGTACGATATACGTGCTTCAAAGTAACATCATGGAAAACACTGCAAGTAACGGACCACTTATCAGTGCTTGCAATAGTGCAGTCATTGTTCCTGAAGATATTTGGAATAGTACAGATCCAGATGAACCAAATTGTGTTCTATATGATGGATACATTAACTTCTATGACATAGAATCAGTTAGTCCAAGTGTGCCAAATCAGGAGCTATCACGACTTATACCACCACCAGATGACGTCCTCCTTGAAACTACCTACATTGCAGTTTCACCAGAATCTTCTTGTCCTGGAGAGTTCTCTGGAGTGCCGTGCTACACACTGGAACAGTTGACCATCAATATGGAAGGAGTCAATCGTAACCACAAAGGAAACGTCACATTAACATTTGAAAGTGGAATGCATTCACTCAATTCACGTCTGACATTGACTAATCTGCACCATTTGACAATAAATAGCTCCGATGTTACTATACGCTGTTATGGTGGTGACTTACTCAGGTTCCCTCTAGTGGACCATGTTATGATAAGTGGTGTGATCTTCAGGGGGTGTTCTGGAACTTTCAGCGACATCGGAATAACAGCAACCTTATCTAATATGCAGTTCCTGGATAGTGGCCGCATACATATTCGCTCAGTGGCTGAAACTGTGCTTTTCACTGATATCTATTTTGCACGTGGCTCTCCATTCGACTTTTTGAACATAAGCAAAATCCTGGTGACAAACTCAACATTTGAGGATGGTCGTGGGCACTTGTACATATCAGATTTTTCTCAAAATGGAGGAATTTATGATCTCGAAATCATAGATAGCAATTTTCATGGAAGTCGTGATGACCGCGAAGCAGCAATTGCATTTAAAGTTCGAGACACTTCCACCTTGAACATATCAGGGTGCAACTTCACTAACAACTTGCAGGCTATTTCTTGTGGTGGATTTCTTACACTTGAAAATAGTAGCTTCTCCAACAATGTAAGAAAACCAGGTCAAGGTGGTGCTATACATGCCTCACGTGCAAATATAGCCAACTGCTACTTCTTCCAGAACCAAGCAGAGGGTGGCGGTGCAATTTTTATATATAGTACGGGATATGGAACTATCACAGATACAGTATTTGATTCCAATACTGCCTCATATGGTGGAGTTATTGTTTCTCCAATAGTCGAAGCAACTCGATGCGTATTTGTGAACAATGTGGCTAGTACATACGGTGGAGTGTATTCACATTATGGTGAACCACGCTCAATAACTTTTATCGACTGTTCATTTGTCAACAATACAGTAACTTTGACAGGCGAATCAGGCGGAGTTATACAATTCATTTCTTATCATCCTGGTGCACCTGGCAATATAGCTTTGATCAACAGCACATTCAGAAACAACTCAGCTCCCTCTTGCGGTGTTGTTAATGTTCCTAATGTTTACACAGATCATCTAAACATCACTGAGTGTACCTTCACTCACAATCGAGCAACAGCAGCAGCAGTATTAGGAGGAGGAGTTGCCTGCATTAGGAACACATCAGTTTCAATCCAATCCAGTGAATTCAGCCACAACACTGCAGCAACACATGCAGGTGTGCTTAACCTGGAAGAGTGTAATGTGACAGTGTGGCAAAGTATTTTCTTCAACAATTCAGCAACTGACAATGGTGGAGTTATGTACAACAATGAATATTCCACAAACTATGACATTTATCGAAGTGTTTTCAGTCACAATTCTGCTGGTAGTGATGGAGGAGTCTTATTTGTTGGACTTGCAGGAAGCATTTTAAAATTTAGCCGCAGCAACTTCACCAATAATGATGCAACTGAGAGGGGAGGTGTAATCTCTTTGGTGGGAAGTTCTCTTCAAATTAACGAGACCAACATGTATGACAACACAGCCAGTGTAGGGAGCACTATTAGTGCATGTGATAGTACAGTTATCCTTTATGATGATGTCTCCATGAGTGTGGATCCAAATGCTCCAACTTGTGTTCTCTATGACTTACAAATAGACTCCTACGATGTGACTTTACTTGATGACGAAATAACTACTCCTCTCGCTACCACTGAGGAAATTATAACTGAGACCCCTACTACCACTGAGGAAATTACAACTGAGACCCCCCCTACCACTGAGGAAATTACAACTGAGACCCCCACTACCACTGGGGAAATTACAACCGAGACCCCCACTACCACTGAGGAAATTACAACTGAGACCCCCACTACCACTGAGGAAATTACAACCGAGACCCCCACTACAACTGAGGAAATTACAACTGAGACCCCCACTACCGATGAGGAAATTACAATGACTCAAGCCACTATTACTACTGGGGAAACTGTGACAACTCAGCAAGATCCCACTACCACTGAGAAACTTGCTGCAACTCTGGCCCCAATTCAATCTAGTATGACATATTTTTCAAAAATTTTAGCTGTTTGTAACTTGGTTCTGTACATAACCCTGCATGCATGCAAAAAAACCTAAAATTTCATATCATACAGTATGCCATGACCATTTATATTTCTGATTAGCTCCCCCTCCACCTGCAAACTGTTCAAGTGTGCCGGTGTACAATGAGGAAGGAACACTTATTTCAATCTACTTCAGTTGGGATCAAGATGATGTAAGTGTGTAATAATGATACATTCTTTGGCATTCCTGTATGCATAGCCATTAACATAGCAAAATTGAATTAGCCCATGATCACTAACCTAAAGTGGTGCCATCGTGTGGCATTCTCCAAGTGGAAACAATAGACATACCATGATATGCCTGACTACTGCTAACATATATTAATCTACATAATGATATAGTAATACAAAATATACTGCCACTAAGGATACCGTATAGTGGGAATTTTTCGTGGGGGAAAATGTTTGCATTTTTGTCTCGAATAGAAATTTGCGGGCAAAAGTTTCGTGTTTGGCGTCTCAACATTACGTGATGACCTCATACCTTACAAAATTCGTGGGGGAAGTTTTTCGTGGAAAGCTGCCAAACCACGAAATTCGAAAAAAATTTCCCCTCACGAAAATTTCCCGCTATACAGTTCCGTAGTACATAACAGACTATACTATAGTCAAGCATTAATATACAATAATAACAGTCATGAAGGATTTACTGGTTCCATGATAACCTGTGAGGTTAATAGTTCTTGTGCATGGTAGGTAGTAGATAAGCCATAATAAGTATAAACAAGCTATCTATAGAATGGTCTGGCACATATGCATGCCGTCGAATGTGTATCTTTTATCTTAAAAAGAATTGCTTATATAATTATACATGAGCTATACTTTACAGCAGTTTTCAAAATGATACTGCTTTAATAAAAATTTATTGTATATTCCATATAATTGTTATACTTAAAAATTAGAGCTGAACATTCGTGAGTTTCTGGTTGGGTATTAGTCATTTATTAAGTTATATTCTTGTTCACCAACCCAGTATGCAGATTGAAAATAACAAACTTTAATTCTGCCAGTTAATGTTTCGGTAACAATGCAGTTACCATCATTATTTGCCCTGATGATGGTAACTGCATTGTTACCGAAACATTTGCAGAATTAAAGTTTGTTAGTTTCAATCTGCATACTGGGTTGGTGAACAAGAATATAACTTAATAGAGCTGAACACCCCTCCTCTTTATTGTTCCGGGTCCATTTCTTCATCTATGTGCAGATACCACAAGAAATCACTATTGGATCATCAAATAACCTGAGTATACAAAGCTACACACTCTTTGGTGATGGATTTGGTACTCATACAGTTCCCACCCAGGCTGTTTGTGACAGTACTGCTGGCACTACTTGTTCATACTCCTACCTGGTCCAGCACTTCAGCCTTCCCAATAGAGAAATGCAAGTGTATGCTGAAAATATGGTTGGAAGGGGAAAGATGTGCTCACTCAAAAGGCCTCAAACAACTTGTATGTTATACAAATAATACAGTAATTACATAATATAAAGAGTACATAATAGAAGTTATTATGAACTCTTGGTACTAGGCCTATATATATATATATAATATTATATATATATGTATATATAAAAAGCATTTAATGGTAAACAATTTTCACAGATTATGTGCATGTATTTGATGGCACAGTCGTCAGAAATAAAAAAAAATGCAAATTATATCTGCAAAAAATGCATGTATAATGACAAAACATGCCATATACGGTATGCTTCCCCACTCCTCTATATGCACATAATAATATTATGTCTGTCAGGTTACAAATTTTAATATGTATGCCTGGTTATTTTGGTGAGAATTAAATTTGACAAAAGAAAGCCACATACATGAGTCAAACAATATTGACAAATGAAACTTTGAATTCCTGTTACATCATACAGCTAATTATTATTAGTATAATGTATTATTATACCTTTTACTAATATTGTAATGGGCTTAATTAGGATGACTGCTTTCCTGCTTCACCATATAAAATCGTCTTCAACTGCATGTTAGCTCAGTGTATTTTTGCTAGGTATACGTAGGGCTTCAATCCAAGTTTTCTATATGGCCATCCTTTCTTGATGCTTTTTGTGTACCACCTTGCATGCATGTATGCATGTCGAATGTGGTTGTTAGGTGTTTGTTATCTGTTACTAGGGCAAACTTATAATCATTAATTTTTATGGCATTGGTGTAGTTCTTTGTACTGTGATCAAGGTACCCTGATAAGCCTCCTTTATTTTTATTTGTTTGTGCCTTACTTGCGTGGTTTTCCATTCTTCTTGGAGTTACGTTGGTCAGGAGGCTATGTGTCCTCATTTACCACAATATTCAGTGTCACAAAGTTTACAATGGCATTTTGTGAATCAGTGTAGTTCTATAGGGATATTATTACAATGGGCAGATCCAATCAATTACCTATAGAGTCTTGAGAACGTTAGCTATGTGTGAAATAATGCAATTCGAACAGCTAACAAGCAATCTCTTCTGTGTTCCTTCACTTCATAAGGCAGGCACTAGACTTCAATTTGTCTCAAAATGCTTCATTGAGATACTGAACTCCATGGCAGTGAGCTAAAAGGTGTCAAACTACAGTATTACCAATAATTGGCAATAATTAACCACGTTTTACTTGTATATAAGTTGCATAGCAGTAGAGAAAAGGTCTTGCAACCTATAAGCTTATATCATATCACGCTGAGTATATTAGTACTGGGACCTTCTTGTCATTGGCTAGCTATACTATAATATTATGCCAGTAAGAATTAAGAAGTTGACTCTTTCTAAGTCATGTGCGGGATAAAGAGAGTGATTTATGCCAACAGACCCACCTGCACTGGCCCTTGCCCAAGAGTACTGCATGGAACTCGACTTTACATCAAGAATTACAACCACAGCAATGCATTCTCATCACCAATTTTGTTATAGCATAACCGCAGGAAGATTCATACAACTAGACAAAGTTAGTAAATAAATAGAATCTCCTTAGCATAATAACAGTGCTGCCAGAAAGAACAAAATTGCCTAAGGACTCACAACAACAAAGACACTATACTGAGCATGTACATGTGCAAATTAATGATAAACTTAGTCATTAAATCAATATGACATTGTAGTCACTATACACTGTATCAAATCAATATTGAGCTTAGAATGACATTGTGAGCTACCCCTGGAGTGAATAATGTGATTATCATAATATTATACTTTCTTATTCCACAGTGCAAATCAGCTCAGTGTTTCTGACAGTGATGGACTCAAGTGATGCTAAAACCAAACTACTGGAGTGTTCACATGGAGCCATTGGAACAAATCAAACTTTCAAGTGTGAATTCTGCTACAGTATTGGCCGATCTTGCCAGAGCTCACTGACTTGCCTGGATGTGATTCCTGGATCAGGCTCAGCTACACTCCTCCCATTGTCTTTGGCTGAGGGAACATACTGCTATCGTGCTACAGCCATTGTGGATGAAACTCCTGCTAGGATGATACAGGATACCTTTACTATACATCCATGTCAAAATACAGGTACCATAATATTACATAATGACTTTAATTTGCATACAATTGTTTTCGACTAAAAACAGCTACTATAGACATAGTTGTACACCCAGCTGTTGATGCCCTATAATAGCTTTCTTGCTTTGCTTCGATCCGTGCATACAAGCCCCTCCCTTAGCTTTTTTTTTTTGCAAAAAAGCACAGCAGAAGGTGGAGCCTGGAAAGAGGCTATTCTTGCCTGCATGTTGCTATTAATGTTATTTGTATTGAATATTGTTGCCAGTCCACACCCCGACCCACCCCACCTTCTAGCCTATAGCTACTGCATTGATAGCTATATTATTTCGATCTGCATAACTATATGGTTGGTTGATGAGAAATTTTGTTTTGATTTCAGAGGCGACTCAATCAACCATATTTACCCTCCCAATAACTGCATCAATTTCAGCAGCAATTGCTCTCCTTGTCTGCCTACCAATCGCATATCTCTTTGGAGCATGTTCTGTGTACATGTGCATGAGACAGAGAGAGCCAAAGAAACTCTTACCATGTGACGCCAATACTATGAAACTCTTGCGCATGCCACATGACACCAATATGGGTGATGTTGATGGAGAATATGGAAAAACAACAGTAATTGCGCTTGAACAGGATATGGATGATACATATGCTGACATCAATGAATCAACCGAGTTGAACCAGGAAGAGAAGTATGAAGATGTGGAAGAAGTTCGCAAGACCTACTTCGAGAATAGAAATGAGTTTGAGTTAAGTGAAAATAATGCCTACTGCAATAGTCATGCTGAAGATGTTACTGATTATAATGAAGATGTGTATGAAAACTAATCTTCGGTCATTGTTGTTGTAACACTTTTTCCCTAATATAAACTTTGACTATATAGTACATAGCTGGACTAAGTCGTACTATAGTACAGTATGTAGTTTGCAAAAACAAACAAAAAGAAACAACCTACACAGTCGCTGCCAAATTATAATGACAATAATTATAAGATGTATGATTATAATGATGTGTAAGTGTCATAAGAGTCTTTGACATGTTCACCAGGGTCTTGACGCATTACACCATATATAATATATATATATATATATACAAGTACAAAAAACATTGGAAATGTAATGAGNACACACACACACACACACACACACACTCACTCACCCTGCACAGGCGTGACAGACTATGGATAGCAATGGAATACTGTGGAGGAGGCTCTTTACAAGACATTTATCATGGTACGTACATAACCTCATGAACTGTACGCTCGGATCAAATTGATTGCTTCCATAAATAATCAAAACAGTCTTCTGCCTACTAATTGCCTCATAAGTGAATCTGGTAGTTTGTCTAAGTGTGTAAAATTTCGTACGTTGTGTTAAAATTTCGTATGATTGGTTTTTATTGCAAGCTGTCTACGTATGTATATGTAGCTGTTGCTGCTGACTTCCTCGAAATGTTTTTATATCATTCATGTGTTTCCTCTCTCTCTCTCTCTCTCTCTCTCTCTCTCTCTCTCTCTCTCTCTCTCTCTCATTGCAGTGACTGGTAAAGGACTCAATGAGTTGCAAATAGCATTTGTATGTAGGGAGATTTTGAAGGTACAGCATATTTTCAAATATGCACTCATCTGTTCAATGTACTGTACTAGATATATAGTATTCGTGTTTATTAATAGTAGTACATGTATGTACTCTACTATATTCTCTAGCTGCTCCAATGCCTGTCAGCTAGTAGCTCAGTGGTTAGAGCATTCAACTACCATATAAATATATATGCTATACATGTACTCATTGGTGTGTATATGCAGGGTCTTCAATATTTACATGAAAAGAACAAAATTCATAGAGATATAAAGGTGAGTGAATGAGTCAGTGTAGTTGCATAATATTGTGATACTCTGAGTGGTTTCATGTATGTGCTGTGTGTTTATTTTCTTTCTCTCTCTCTCTCTCTCTCTCTCTCTCTCTCTCTCTCTCATTCTAGGGTGCCAACATCCTGTTAACAGATGATGGAGAGGTTAAATTAGGTTAGTTTTAAGTATAACTACATGAATTCATGCACCTTACAATGTATGTACTTCTTGGTCTTGTCCATCCAATGGATATGAGTTT
Organism: Tethya wilhelma; assembly: GCA_964030475.1. Classification (NCBI taxonomy): domain Eukaryota; kingdom Metazoa; phylum Porifera; class Demospongiae; order Tethyida; family Tethyidae; genus Tethya; species Tethya wilhelma. The sequence goes on along the minus strand of CAXIPT010000003.1, from coordinate 10,899,194 downwards.
CTGATGACCTTTTCCAACTCTAATGCACTGCAGCCATGCTTATGAATTTTCATATGTATATGTAACCATTAATGGTGACTCTGATTAAGTCATACTGGGGAGAACCCTGCAATTTGTTGTACAAAAACTTTTTAGATCTTTGATCTTTTCGATGCTTCAATGTAGTCATTTTGAGTGACTATTAACTTAGAGAAGATTTTCAACCTCCAACAGGCATACTTTCGTGAAAACAAGTTCATTTTGCTGTCCTTTTCATTCTCACATCTTCCAGCTGACTTTGGTATTGCGGCCCAGCTCACCCAGACGCTGCTCATGAAGAGGAAGTCTTTCATCGGTACCCCCTACTGGATGGCTCCCGAGGTGGCCGCTGTTGAGAAAAAGGGAGGCTACAACCAGCAGTGTGACATCTGGGCCGTGGGCATCACTGCCATTGAGCTGGCGGAGACACAGCCCCCCATGTTTGACCTTCATCCCATGAGGTACAGGACCTTGTGGGGAATTTGTTTGTGGGATTGTTTTGTTAGAAACTATAGAGTAGATTGATGTACTGTGTGTGCTAAAGGATAGAGATTGAGAACAGTTCAAAGTTCATGTACTATGGTTGATTGAAAGCATTCATAAATTGTTTTCGAATTAAGGTTTATACTGGCTAGTGTAAATGCGATAAAAACATGTATGCATTTTAGATATTCTTGGAACTCACACACTCGCATACTCTTACTCACATAATTTGTGCATACACTCACATTCACACCCTCACACCCTCATCCCTCACACTCTCACACACTCACTTCCTCACATCCTCACATCTTCACACCCTCACTCCCTCACAGAGCCCTCTACCTTATGACAAAGCGTAGTTTCAAATCTCCTAGTCTCCAACACAAGAACAAGTGGTCGGAAACGTTTCACGAATTCNGCCCATTCCTACACTGCTTATTTTTTGAAATTTTTACTACTTGTTCATTCACTTTTTTCAACACTACAGTGAGGAGACTATCAGAGACTGGTTAGTCCCTACAAAAAGTTATCTGAGTAGAAGCTAACATTGGCTAGGGTAGCTAATGCGCATGCGCATAATAATGCCACGTGGATAATCAATGACCTTTGAACTACAAGAAGATTCAAGTACATGAATTTATACTCTCAGTTTCAAAGCTTTCTAGTTTTTGTTTAGGCTTATTTGTGATTAAAACGAGTATCAAGGAATGTAGTACCTATGAAAAGAACTTACTTTGTGCTGTCAGAGTTGGCTCAACGCATTCTGGTTCTCTGGAAATGCTTTTCAAGTAAGTCAGTTAGGAAGTAAGTACGTACGTACAAAAATGGCATTATTGTGGCTTTCCACAAGCTCTCTCTACGAGTGCAAAAAAAGTTTCTGTGAGTTTTAGGCCTTGCATGCAGTTGATAATCTGTCAGTGAGAGCCTCTGAGCAAGTTTGAAGACTCAATTTTGTTTGGTTAGATTTTTATGATCATAAACGTTTGTATTGTGTCTATGGGACATTCGACCCATTCCTACTATACGTACTACCGTACGTATGATACTAAATATGCTCACAGAAGCTTTCTAGAATTCTTTTAGCGTTTGATGTATACATACGTCATCTATGAACACACCCACAATTACAACTCTTCTCAAAACCACGTGGTTTCACGGCGATAATTACACGCATGCGCAAACAGTCTGTACCGGGCCATCTTTTGGGGAAGAAAAAAAATTGCTGACCAGGCATAAAGTATTCGCGTAATCTGTAATTGGAACTGTTTATTAAATTTTATTAGCAGTTCAGTCACATGACAGATGAAGTTGATTTACAAAATGAAAGAATAAGCAAATGAAGGTTAGCTTACAAGATCAAATGTAGTGAGAATCATTCAAAGAGAAAGCATTGCAAGATTCTAGATAATATAACATGTAGCCTATGGCCTCAGTCAGTTACTCAACCTTTTGAGTTGTTGACTCTTTCAGTCAATGCCAGCAGCCCATTCTGGCATTCCGAAAGTTGGTCTCCCACCATGTACGTGGATCTGAATGGTAAGTGCATGAAATTTAGTGAGTTAAATCAAAGTTGAAGATGTTTTTTTGCTATTCCCCTCTCCCTCAGCCATTTGCCTAGTCTGTATACATTTTAGTGATTTGGGGAGCCTTAGCCAGCTGTATTTTAATTTAAGAATGAGATATATGGTGGTATGCTTTGGGACAGGGTAGACTGTTAAAAGTGGAAACATTGGGTTTGTGGTCAACCTGCTTGTCTTAACATTAATAAAACGAAGTGTCTCAGAGACAGGTAGTCTGTATACTTTCCTATTAATTTTGTATTGCCTGTTTATAGTATCTGGATTTACCGGCACTCCAGCATGCATGCGTAGAGTCACGGTTCCATTGACTACAATATATTTAGCTTAGTATACGACCCGGCCTCGAGTCACTGTGTTAGTAAAATTATTCTAATGTGTATGCTTTAATAGTTGGTGTACACTTACAATAAAGAATGGCTGATGCCTGGTCCATCTACTTCCACCACAGGCACCCCTTGGCCTCTGGAATCCGGCTGGATGATCCCATTGCAGTTGATGTGGTCGTGGCCGTGGCCGTGGCCTATACCTCCTCGAATGGGGAGTGGGTGGTCTCCTTGCTGCTGGCCTCATGGGTCCACCTCTTCCTCGGGGACCAGTATGACGTCCTCTCATCCTCATCCTTAATCGTGGATTAGTTGTGGTGATGGGTGGTATCGGAAGAGGGATGATAGGTGGTATTGGAGGAGCTGTAACTGTCCCTGGTGCTGTTGGAAGTGGTGCCACTGGAGCAGGACCAACCAAAGTTGGTGGTGGAGGCAAGGAATTACTGGACAGAATCGACATTGTCTCCAGAATATCACTTATGTCATCTATAGGAGGAAAATTTACAATGTAAGTCATGGAAGCATGTGCGTGACGTTGATGTAATGATTAAGGTACTTACCATCAACTTCTGTCTCTGAATCGCCAACTATAAAACTGCTGAGGCTGTGTAGGCTGTCACTAGCATTGCTAGCATTGCTAGCATTGCTAGCGATCTCTAGGTTTGCAAAATCTATGTTTAAAATGGAAAAACAGTGCATGTTATAATACAAAGCTATATTTACATACTTTTCTATTGTGGAGATAATGTACTGCATATATATGCATTTATACACATTCATGAAAAGCTGTATACTTGCAGTGGTTGCATGGCATGCATGTTTTATGTAGGATATGGAAGATTTTGCAAGGAAATTTTCCTTGTTTACATGCAGGATATTATTTACCTTGAAGTTCTTCAGTGATGGTTTCATCACCTGCAGCTGGTTCCCCCACAGCATGCTCACCAACAACACCACTTGGTCCACCCACATCAACAATGATGGAGGATGATGGTCTGGAAGATGGCCCTTCACCAGTATCCTGGTCCAAAGACATGCTCATGCAGTTGTCTAGTTTTTCACTCAATCCACTTGTAAGTTAGCTTTAAGAACTGGGTTAATTGGCTTTTAAGAACTGCTGTTTTCTTCTTTTTTTTCCTTTTGCCTGCGCCAATGTAGCTGCATTGATCTTTTATAGTGTCAACTAGGTCTGATTTGATTGGTTAGAATGAGATTTGGGTCTGTGTTTGAGTACAATTTAATTATGAATCTATTTCCATTCTCATTTCCCACTCTAAAGTCAGTTTATGGTGGGCTTTACCTGGAAAATAAAGGTATTTATGTGCATGTATAGCTTTGATTTTATTCAGAGATAGAAGTCATTTTGATTGTAGCTAAGAAAATGTGATATATTCTGCATTGTTTGATTAGTGTACATGCATTTTTGGAAGAGATTTGTATAGGAATCTCAGTACAGAACTTTATGGGAGTTACCACCCTGAATTTTATATCCACATGCAGCATTTAGCTTGATCATATGTACCTCAGTGCTGAGTCAGCAATAGTACAGCTCATGTGTTCTTTTTGTTACTGTAGATCCATGACTGGGGTCACAATTGGTGACAGCCTATACTGGCCATGATGTAGTGATTACATTTTGTAACTTTGTGATTTGGTTAAACTTGAGCCGTAGCTATATGCTGTGGTAACCATGCTTGTGTATCACATCAGCGAGTAATTTACCTTTCTGCCCTTGTGCAGATTAGGCAAAAAGGTCATAGAAACTGCAGTTTAGACCGTTAGATCTATATAGTGTTAAACAGCTACAGAACATGCCGTGTGTGCCTTGTAGACAATAATATGTATCTCTGAATCGACTATTTTGGTTTGTGAGCATGAACTATGTAACTTAATTGTGACTGTGGAGCAACCATGCAAATTTTGCTCCGTGACCCAGGGGTTGTCACTCTCATAGACACTGTACTTAGATCTGTGATCGGAATCACTAGGTCACCAAGTTTTTTCCTGTGCAGTCACTGGCCTTTTTCTTGCATAGTCAGGCTTTAGGTTTACATTTCATTTATGTGTATACTAGATGCATTTTGTGCATGTGTACTGTATTTCCCTACAGGGCACTGATATGAAGTGGTCAATACTGAGTTCAGCTATAGACTAGACTACTACTATAGTATTATGGACTGTTGATGCTGCATCATGCATGTATTGAAAGGTGTTGGAGGTTTAGGTAAGCAATGCTTGGTAATGTTACTTCAACTTACTCTTGTACGATAGTTACATGGAAGCTATGTGATTGGAGGTTGTCTTGCTGAATGAACAAGAGCTGAAATCCTTTGAACTGTACCAAATCCCTTTATTTACAGTACTTATGTGTGAGGGAGAGATCTGGGCACTAGGCATATATATGCTTTTCTAGTTGTAGCAGTTATACATTGTTGATAGTGTGCATCAATAATTAATATGAGCTCTCTGGATATTACACTTTTGCCTTTGTGTAGTGTGTGTGTGTGTGTGTGTGTGTGTGTGTGTGTGTGTGTGTGTGTGTGTGTGNGGAGAGAGGTGTTGGGTACATCTATTCTTTTCCTTGCTTGTTGCTTAGCAAGCCATGCATGTGTGCACACATGTGAAACTAGCCAGAGGTACATGTATTTGGGGTCAGATTTGACAGTTACAGAACTCATGACCAATAGTATAAATTAGTGGCTAGGTATATACCCTCCTAAATGAATCTACAGCTTGCAGCTGTTGGCTATGTTGGAGTCTCTAATTTTACTGGAACAGTCTGTGGTGGTTGGCTCCTCCTTTTTCCCACTAAAAGTGTGGCTGTACTGGACTCTCCTTTTGTAGCCTGGTTCCCAGCTGGCTCCTCCCTCACTATATTTTATCACTTGAGTGAGTGAGTGACTGATGCAAGGTAGACATGGCCTACGTCAGCAATTTTTTTTCCGTCATCTCAGCTCACGCCCACTTTGTTTTTTTCACTCTTGTTTGTTTAGCCTTAGTAAGGGAGCTAGCTGTAGACACTACATTATAATTATGACCTATTTTTGCTATTTAGTTTAAACTCACCCTGTATTGACCAAGATTTTTCATATCCAGAAATTGCCCATCGTTTTGTAGAGCACAAACGGTTACAACACACCGTCAAAGCATCTTTCATATAGTTGAGCAAAAGCTAAAACAATTTCTTAGATTGTAGATAACAAGAACTGAAGCCTTTCTGTTGTTCTTTTCGACTCTTGGGCTTCTAAGAGCAAGAAAGCTAGCTTGTGGAAACAAGTGGTAAAAGACTTACGTAATTGCTCATTAAAAAGCGCGTCATTGATTGCATCACTCATGTGATAAAATATACCAGGCTCTCTCTCTCCATGTTTTTGAAGAAATATACGTGAGAGAGGAGCCTGGGAACAAGGCTCCCTTTTCCTCTGTGTGGAATTAAGAGCCTCTTTGTTTGTGTGTGTGTATGTGTGTGTGTGTGTGTGTGTGTGTGTGTGTGTTTGTTACTAAACTAGTGATTATGTTTAAACATCAAAAGGGTGAGCCGTTATCATTGCTATAATATTATAGTAAATGATTAAAGTTCATCAATATTTGACGTTATCTCAACTATATACAACACACATAAAATTAAAGCTAAATAATCAGTATGTGGGTCGGACAAATGAACTAAAGCATACTTGAAAATGTATACAGCATGACTGAGCAGCATAATCTAATTGCTAGTTGTTCAAGAACTGACAGACAGGTATATGCATGTGTATTGGAGCTAGCAGTCCTACCTGTTCCTCTTTCCTCTATACTTGTCTATGCTGCTCCCTTTTGGTAGTCTTCAGGCCCTCTATTGTGGTCTCTCCAGTCATTGCACGGCTCAGTTCCAAGTCTTTAGCTAAAAGGGCACCAACTTGGCAAGCATTTAAGTTTACCCTCTTTTCAGCTCAAGCAGTAGCTTTCTTTCCCAGTCACCACTGATCAGGTTTCTCTCTGATTGAAGTGCAAGATCACGATGAACATGTGGACCTTCGTGCATGCGCTGCAAATCCTTTGATTGAGATGACCAGGCAATGGTCATCATAAACATTTAAACTGTGGAAAGGACATACGACATACAAATATGTATAGAGAGAGAGAAAATTTTGGCGTTGAACACACTAGTGTGGGGCTCACTCCAGCTTGCCCCAATTATCTGAATAATGCCTAGAGTCAAAATGGAAGGTAGTTAAATTCATGAATTCAAATTTGACATGTAGAATCTTGCAAATGCTTTAGTTTCTGAGGTCTGATGCTTTTCTCTCCTTTTTTTGCATCTCTGAACACTTAGGCTTGGGCCAGTTTCATGGAATGAGTTGTCTTAGCTGCATGATAGTTATTTGAAGGTGCCATGGGATAGAATGTAGTCTGATAGTAATCTGCTCATGGTTTTCTTTTATTGGGATGAGCCTGAGTGAGTCCTATGTAGGTCTTGGAATATCAAAACATTGAGGAAGTGTAATGAATGCATCCACAACATAAGTAAACTGGAAATAGTTAGCTAGGATACTTAATTACACAAAAACTAAACATCATGGCCACAGACTTAGTAATACAGTACTTCTATTTACATGTGCACACACTACAGTTAAAATTTTGGGGGCAAGAATGAGGGGTGAGCCCCATAGCATAGATAGTAGGGAATATAGAGTATATGAAGTGGCCTGAGATCCTTACAAAGGTACGAATGGATGTACTGGTTGGCACGAGATGTGAACCAGGACACAATAATATTATATCTAATGCCATCAAAATACTCATATATTCAGTATGTATGCACCAAGGGTTATGCCTGTGTTCTCCCTAGAAATTCTGCAAGGCATATATAGGGGTAGGGTGTGGTTTGTTACAGTAGTATCTTCAAAAAAAATTTTGCCACACCCATTACCACATCAAAGCAAATTTTTAAAAAAGGCGTAGGGACCCCCTATGCCAAAAAGGCCTTGGGAGAACACTGTATGCACCTTGGTGCCTTCATTAGTTTTGCAAGGCAAGAACTCGATGATCAATCTAGAATTAAATGACAATTGTAATTGAGCTCTATAGCAACAAAGGGGGTATAGTCCCTCAACTAGATGGATGCAAGCTGCTGTATTCAGTTTACGCCTCTCTCTCTCTCTCTCTCTCTCTCTCTCTCTCTCTCTCTCTGTGTGTGTGTGTGTGTGTGTGTGTGTGTGTGTGTGGAGAGAGGTGTTGGGTACATGTATTCTTTTCCTTGCTTTTTGCTTAGCAAGCCATGCATGTGTGCACACATGTGAAACTAGCCAGAGGTACATGTATTTGGGGTCAGATTTGACAGTTACAGAACTCATGACTGATAGTATAAATTAGTGGCTAGGTATATACCCTCCTAAATGAATCTACAGCTTGCAGCTGTTGTGTTTTAAATTATTGGCTATGTTGGAGTCTCTGATTTTACTGGAACAGTCTGTGGTAGTTGGCTCCTCCTTTTCCCCATGTAAAAGTGAGCATTCCTGAATAACTGTTTTGCTGTTGCCACCATACTGAACAAAACAGGTTGTCATGGTGTGTCTTTGATTGTTGGAGATGCAAAGATGTAGGGAAGCCAAAAGCACAACTTTTTGCTAATTTTTGAGAAGTTTAGCAGGGGTTGAGAGGGGTTGGGCCGCTGTCTAATCTTTGCTGTCCAAGATCTTTAGATGTGCAGAGCTGAAGAAAGTTATGGAAAAAATGAATGAATAAGTCATTTGCAATTTTTTTTTCAATTTCCAAGTAAAATTGTCATCATGGATGAGCATGTATCGATCTCCTCATGCAGCTCTACCGTTTCTGTTTCTCTGATTGAGGGCAACATTCCTTAGATCGGCACGTGATGTGTGTCCAACCTCCTCTGGTGTGCAGAAGAGCCGTTTGTGTGTGTGAGAGAGTGGGTATGGGTGTGTGTGTTTACCATTGCAAGAGTGTATTAAGGAGAGTACGCAACTACATACATGAAGTATTGCACACACATTTTGACTGAATGACATCACAATCCTTGTAAGTTAAGTGGGTGTCAAATGTGAATATCATTAAAGCAAAGACAGGTGTGTATACCAGCTAGCAAGTTTGATGATTTTCACATTTGACACCCACTTAACTTACAAGGATTGTGATGTCATTCAGTCAAAACGTGTGTGCAATACTTCATGTATGTAGTTGCATACTCTCCTTAATACACTCTTGCCATTGCCAAGCAACCAAAATTAAATTATAGTCTCATACTGGATGGATGGTGGTGACAATTGAGTATAGTTAGGGGTCACAGGGGTCAATTGGGAAAAAAAACTAAAGTCCATCTGGTTTGAGAATGCCGGTAGAAAAACTTGAATAACTTTCTAAATATCCAACCGATTTCAAAATTTCAAGCACCATTGGAAAGCGCTCGATCTCCCTGTCCTTTTGGTTGCTTTTTTAGCTTCCTACGCCTTACCAGTCAAAAGTTAGCTATTTTCAAGAAGTATGGTTATGAATCTCATTAATTCACTTCCAGCGGCATTCTCAAACCAGATGGACTTTAGTTTTGGTGTGTCTGTGTGTGTGTGTAGGTTATTAATCCTCTATGTGTGCAGAGGATTTCATTAGTCGTTTTGTCCGTCTATATTCCATCCAAATTGAGAACGACAGNAGCACAGGCCTCACAGGAAGATCCTTATATATGAAGCCCACCTGCATGCCTACCTCCTTTATTCCTAATGCTGCACACCAAAGCACTGAGAGGGAAACCATCTGTCGTGCAGTCCATAACTTGGAGCAGCCAAGTTCACAGTCATCTACTCTTATATGGCCTGCCATTGGAGGAACCCCCATCAATGAGTTCACAACAGAGGGGTACTTCTCCGATGTTATTTCCAACAGGTGCAGCAGATTTCCGTGCACCATGTTGCAATGAAGTTACCATTGGCAATTACTTCAAGCAATGCACAAATTTAATTCTCCATCACCACGAACATGTGACTACGCATGCATGTGTCTAACATCAACATTTGTGCATGCGCCAACATTAATTATCGTCGCGATCGCTCCGGCTCGCCCTTCAATGCACGGTGCATTCCCCTAGTAATAATGCATGATGCTGCTCAATGTTGTTGTTGCTGTTTGTCAGTGGTGCTTGGCAAAATAGATAGCTTAAAGGTTGGCCTACTAAGCATAATATAGATGTATACTGCCAACAGCTACTCTCGAGCATGCATTATGATCTTAGCATTAATTGTAGGCCCCTACTGCCATGGCTTCTGACTATACTCAGCAGACTCAGGTAGCCTCTATACATTCTTACACAGCAATAGCTAGTTGAGTATGCCAAGGCTTGTGCATGCACTAGCTGTTGGTGCCTTCTTTATAGTAGTGTATGCTTTGGTTGCTATGCTTGATTGGGAATGATAATGTCAAATAGCTTGCAACAATATGATTCGAATAAGACTGACAGTTGTCATTATTGTTATATTTGCTACAGGTATAATATACTTGATCGTGATTGGAACAAAAAGAACCAAATTAATTAATCTATCTTGAAGAAAATTTAGTGATAATTAAGTTAAGAATCATGATACAGTGTCTCCATAATAATGTACCAGTATAATCTATTATAGTAAGTTGTTTAGTATAGTTGACAGTATTCTTGATTATGATTAATTTTGATCACAAAATTGTAATGATTTAACTTTGCTTGATGTATAATCATGATAAATAATGTGATATTGGGTATAATAATATACGCAACTAATCATTTATAAACCACAGTCCACCAAATTAATGCTAATTAAGCCTCAGCCTGTGCATTTAGCATGTGCAATTGCAATGGTCAACAACTTTGAAAGCTATATATTGTGACGTATGCACACAGTACATACATGCATAGAGCTCGAGATTGATTTGTGGCAATACTTCAAGATCATAACCAATAATTTATGCTGGTTAAAGCATTACAGCCTTATTTGTTCTAAAGCCTATTTTACTCTCAATCTCATAAGGAGAACCATCTCATCATCATCTGTTGGAATCAGAAGAAGCTTGTATCAATCCTTCATTCGCTCTAAACTATCCTATTGTCCACAAGTGTGGAGGCCACGTCATTTGAAGGATATTGTTCAAAGAAGAGCCACCAAGTATATATATTATTCCAAATCCTGATCTCAATTACAAGGAGAGACTAATTGCGTTGCGTATCCTTCCTCTCATGTACTGGAATAAACTCCTCGACATAATGTTTCTCATAAAATGTATTAAAGAACCTGATGAAGGTTTCAACATCTTCAACTTCGTATATCATTTGCCACCTCAACCACTCGGTTTGGCACGAGCAATAAATTGCAATTCAAATTTGAGAGGACCATGAACGGTCGTCACTACTACTTCAACCGCATTGTGCAACTGTGGAACTCAATACCAAACTCCAATCCAATCGAAACCAGCAGTCTTCAATCATCTATGGAACCACTTTGTCAGCAACTTTAATAATTATTGTAATAATATCTGCATATTTCACTCTGTTTGTCCTCATTGTTACCTCTATACATAATTATTATGTTTTTTAGTCTTAAGTATACACTGTAACTACATAAATCTGTGTCACTGTTGTCTTTGTTTATGTAACCAGCTGCTCCATCCTTTGGTGCAGTCTGTCAGTGAACTGTCAAACTTTTACATTTAACCACCACATCATACCACATGCCCTCATTTCATTCAGTCTCACTGTAAAGCAAATCAATGCCTTGCATGAGCTAGCTTGTATATTTGTACAAGATTTTATAATCATGATAAACCAATAGGAATAATATTACTGTACCACTTTAGGGCCAGAAATTTTAACACTCAGACTAGCTATGATTATTATAACATTGTTCAAGCTTGTTGAGCTAATCACACTATAAGCTTGAAAGCTTAGGGGCTAGTAAACACAGCAATACTAAAGCAAAAAGTACAATACAAACAAGGTAGTACGTACTATACAAGTTGTTTGTCTTGTAGAAATTCTCTCCATAATCATATAGCTTATTATAAGCTGGTATGAGAAGCAATGGAAACTCGTCTTGAATGTAGTTTAAAAACTCAGTGAAATGAAAATGATATTGAATGAAGTCCATTATATAAATATATGCGTAGTTCTTTCTAATAGTATACTGAGTAGCTAAGCTAGCTAAATTAATCTAGAAGTGTTGCAGTAGTGTTGGGCTCCCTATAGCTTTCAAAGCAAGCAATACAAAGTTTAGGAGTAAAATTATGAAAAGCCAATCAGCTTTACAATTTAGGTTTACTCAAAATGTGGTATATAATTATGGCCCTAAAGGGTTAGTAATATTAAACCTTTCATCCCTTATTTCAATATAGCGGCGGGACTCATCAGTTGGTTCCGCTTTAATTTTGTTACAACCTTTACACATGTATATACTGTATAATATTATCATATGTACATTAGCTAGTATGATTATACAGATTTGATATCAATTATTGAGCACATAGCAAACTCAATCCGCATATTATAATAATAATAATATCATAAACATACATACATACATACATACATACATACATACATTCATACATTCATACATACATTCATGCATTCATATAATACATTTAAGTGCGGAGAGTGCATGACACTCGACTCAATATGGTTTGTTTTGTGCCAAATATTTTGGCTATACAGTATATAACATGCAATAGATATAATTATGAGGAGTGTTTCTGAGTGCTCATAATAATTTTGTAACATGAACATTATGGATAATTATCTATTTCCAATCAGCACTGCATTAATAATTGCATGACATTGTGCATTATAATATTCCTCCCCATTCCTCCCCTATATAATGCACAGCATGCAGAGATGGAAATTATATAACAGCAATAGCTAACATTTATGATACAATTCCTCGAACTACTTTGAAGTGATCACCAGTATGGTAAACAAATATGGCACGATCTGAATCACTCTCATATGTCCTCAGAGAGGGGTCTACATGGCTAGGAGAGTGAAGCTGCCATGTGGCATTTTGCCTACTGTACGAAAAGATGCGCGTGTTCAGCAAATGTGCCAGTGCAAACATCTCTACAGCTGTACCCCACTCTCCATCCCTTCCCATGTTAGTGTCAGCAAGATACTCATGCACATTATCATAGTTGGCATTTAGGCCAACATAGTAACTGGACATGAATAGATCATCATTTGCTTCCATGTGGGTAGTGATTGCATTTCGTAATGCACTGTATTGAGTCTGAGACCCAGTAATGACATGAGAAAAGGCTCTAAAGAGACAATTCCCATCCCCCCTAGTGTTAAGAAGAGTTCTAGTGTCAGGGCGTCTCAGAGCAACAGTTGGACCACCTGGTGTGATAGTACTTGCATGCCTAAATGTTAACCCCAGTTGAGCACACACACTACGCTGCCAGTCTGCACTGACTGGATTGTAACTAAAAGGCCACACACCAAGTCTGTTGGGCTCGTAATCTTCACGAGTGCAAACTCTCTTACAGTCACTGTTTTGTTGAGAGTCGGGACAATCTCGCTTTCTACCAACTATCTGATTGGTGGCCATCTTTACAATTTTCCTAGCCTTTGATTCTATGACCACATTGCTATCAGCATCAATACCCAGTTTACGCTTTCTACCACTTTTAGGCTGGGGTGGTATGGGGTACTGTGGTAGATCATTTCTGAACTTATCTCTCAGCCTGTTCACTTCACGAATGCCACATTCACTAACGATGATGGAACTGGGGTGAAATGCTGAGAGATAGAGGCCTGTCAAGGATTTAACCCGTGACAATGCAACATATGCCATTCCAGGACTGAAAACATCCTCAGAGAGGTCTACTATGGCACATTCTAAAGACAGGCCTTGACATTTGTGGATAGTAATAGCATATGCCAAAATGAGGGGAAACTGTTTTCTAAACACAAAGAACTTACTCATGACCATAAACCTACTTTTCACCCTCTCAACATCATACAGCTTGTCTATTCTATCAAACTTCACTGTAATTGAGGTCATGGACACTTTTGTTACCGTACCAATGGCACCATTTACCAGGCCGGCTTTAGTATCAAGGTTACGACGGAGCATAACACGAGCACCTACAGCAATATGCAATGTTGCTTCTAAACCAGCTGTCATGTTGCAGTCATTATTCAGTTTAGCCAAATGCTCGGTAGCCTTCTTAGTCCATTTACGTGTACTTGATGTCTGATCAATATCATCAGTACACTGCAATGCCACAATTTCAGATGGAAGGCTACGGAGCATTTGCTGGTTCAACTCATCACAAGCTTTTCTAGTGGGGAACAAACACACAGGTGTTTGGCCAGATTTTTCTAGCTCATGAATCTTATCAACAATTGAAACATTGATTACTCTCCCCTTCAACACGTCAAGTGTTGTACTTGTAGGAAAACCACACCTTACAGATTGCAAAAGCTGACTGTACTGAACATCATTTCCTTGACGCTCATTAATAGTCAACTCATCGTAAACAACTGAATCCCTCCATATGTTTACAGAGGTTGCACAGCCTAGCCTAAGTGTGAGGGATTTCTGTGCTACTCTTTCAAACACAGGATTACCATTTACTGGCTGCAATTGGAGCACATCTCCAAAGAATAGCATGGTCTTCCCACCAAACCACTGGTCACTGCCAAACAGTTCCTCCAATCGTAAATGAATGTAGGCTAAGTTGAGAGAGGAAACCATGGAAATCTCATCTACAACAAAAGCCTTGGTGTTTTTAAGGGTGGTCTTAAGGAGTTTGTGGAGGTCTTTTGACAGAGGCCAGTACCCTGCTGTTTTANGTCGCAAGTAGACACACAAGTGCACAGACTTGTGATGATGTAAATAACTATACAGCATCCATTCTTTCTTCTCTTAAGGTCTTCTATCACCTTTATCACTGCTTTTTCCCCTTGAGGAGCGCTGTACAAGAGGCTCACATTTGTCCATTGCAAGTCGGACAGCTAAAAAAACAAACTGCAGAAGCCTTGACCACCAAAAACATCTTCTGGACCTGTACAATTGCAACAAGCTGAGGTTTTCACTTGAGCTGGACACTGAAAAACAAACATAGATGCCAATACCAGCACTAGCATAAAGAATCTTAATTGTAGGGTTTTGGTTTTACTTACTACCTTATGGTTCTACTAGCATTTCACCATTTCAATCTTCATTTGAAATATAATAAATTCTTCCTGATTAGGCTTGAAGAGCTATGCTATAAGCCATTGTTACACTTTACTGGCCTTACACTTGAAGGTTCAAAGATCACAGAGTACCAATATTACATCTCATCAATCATCATTAGGTAATTTTTGAAAAGTTTCATATCCCCCTAGGGTTTTACTGACAACAAATTTGTCACTTTTATCAGTCAATGGTGTTTCATGAAAATAAACTGGCACAAATATAAATGATGTTCAGATTGCCATCTGTTGTCAAAAGGACTGCTTTGGCACATATTCAGCATTATCAACTAGTTTGGCCTACGTTTAGTAAAACAAAACTGGTATTGTTTAAATGTTCCTAATATGCACATGGTACTTTAGGTGCTTTTTTTTACTGACTACGTATTTTTAACTTACCTTATCAGTCAATGGTTTATTGAATGAAAATAAAATGTTTACCATTGTAGTCAGCATAAAATAAGCTTTTAAATGATATATAGGTTGCCATCTTTTGGATATAATCAAAGGATACAATCTGGTTTCATTCTTAACCCGTAAAGCCCTGAAATATGGCACTCATATTCAGCACTTATAAATTAAGAGCTAAGTTGGCCTATGTATACAAAAAAATGAATGCTATTATTGCACAAAAACCACTGGTCTACCTTTCATTTCTGTATGACGATCCTTGTTTGAAATATGCATAAGGTGTTTTTAGGTGTTTTATTTTTACTAACTACAAATCTTTAACAATGAATAGTTTGTTCAATGAGAATGAAACTTGCACCAATGTAATCAGTTGAGTATAAAATGAGCTCTCAAATGATAGATATAGATTGCCATAAAACCAAAGGATACAAAACTGGCTTGATTCATAACCTCTAAAGCCATGCACAAGCCCAACTGGCACAGTGGTGTTGAAAGATGTAAGATTTTAGTGGAGGATACAGCACACTGGCTAGCATAGTAAATGAGTTTAAATTGAATGATCCTAATGCTGCAATCATCTTGGCATGCTTGGGGTCATCAGGTAACTCTCCTTGAATAACGACCTCACGAAATTGTCTTTCTTCTGCTCCATTCCAAAATCAGATGTTTCTAGAGAGAGAGTATGATCATCCAGACAATCTGGTGCCCATCGTAGGAATGATTGATTGTCAACATCTGTGCTGACATGTGCGACTTGAACTTCCTGGCACATTCTTCTTTCCTGAACGATACACTATGTCAACGCTCTTAACTGTCTACCATCTGGCAGGATGCTAGCATAGATAAAAGCCAGGTCGAAATCCGGGTAAGTCAGGATAGGTGCCTGGGTCAATCGCTCCTTAAAGGCATTCTGGTATTCATTCCCCAGTCCATCTGAAGGTTACGTTTCTGGAAGTGAGTGCATGAAGAGGTTGAGCTATTGCTAAGAACTTCACAATGAACCTTCGATAATAGGATGCCATTCCTAAAAACTGCCTCACTTGAGTCACACTACTGGGTACAGGATACTCAGTCATGGCTTCAACATGGTCTGGGTTTGGTTTTAAACCATCAGGAGTGATGACGTGTCCAAGATGATGGACTTCCACTCGAATGAAGTGACATTTCACTGGTCTAAGCTTGAGCTTA
This sequence comes from Tethya wilhelma, assembly GCA_964030475.1. Lineage (NCBI taxonomy): Eukaryota > Metazoa > Porifera > Demospongiae > Tethyida > Tethyidae > Tethya > Tethya wilhelma. The sequence continues at coordinate 10,882,998 of CAXIPT010000003.1, read as the reverse complement.
GCCTCTGGTAGGCATCAACTTTAGATGCTCAATGTGACCTTCCAACATCTCTGAAAATACCAAGATGTCATCTAATAGTATGTTCACTGACACAAAACTTGGTCCCTCTCTGGTATTCATATCAGAAAGAACTTTCTCTCTCAATCTCTGGAACACCGCTGGAACATTAGTAAGTCTGAACGGCATGACCCTGAACTCATACAAACCATATGTAGTGATGAATTCAGTCTTCTCCCTCGAGTCTTCAGCAACTCGAATCTGCCAAAATCCACTCGCCAGGTAGAGAGTTGATCTAGAAGGTTATCAATTCTTGGTAATGTAAAACTGTCTGTCTTTGTGGTACAATTTAACTGCCTTATAGTCCACACAAAATCTTAGAGTGCCATCTTTCTTGCGAACAAGAACAATCGGACTAGCCTATGGACTGGAAGAAGATTGGATGACTCTGTGACTCTGCATGTCTTCAAGTTGCTTCACAACTTCACCTGGGAGGTTGTCGTTTCGGTGGCGAATCACCGGTGTAGATGCTCATCTCCAACAAATCTGTTTCACCTCGTTCTCCATTCACCACGCTGAAAACTTCATGATGATCTTGTAATAATTGCATGAACTTAGTCTTCTCTTGCGTGAGTAAGTTGCGATCATCTTCAAAACTCTCTACCAGCTTTCTTTTACACTCACCAACTCCCATGACATTAGTCATGACTTGTCTAATCTGCTGGCATTGTTCTCGATCTAGTTGTCAATGATTCATTATAGATTCAACTTCAACTTCTGCGGCAACGGCCTTCCTCAAGTACTTGTGAACATCCGGAAAGGTTAGTGATAGACACTCGAAGAATACCATCTGGTGATCGTACTAGTAGTGCTTCATCAAGACAAACTTCGGGGCTGTTACTTTTCTCTGACTCCAAGAGAATTGGTCCATTGCTCGAGGGTAGCTTTTCACCAACAGTGTGAACTTCTGCCAACGAAGTTTGGTAAGGTAGGAGCCATACAGACTGACATTAACTGCATGTGGGGGTACTTGTGCTGCAGCTCTTTCCTCAAAGTCAATGGGAGTAGACTTCTTCCTCCCTCCTCTCCATACTTCCACTTTTAGTGGTAAGAGATGATACCAAGCTGATGACACACTCCTTCGGAGAGTAGCAGCTGATGTTTAGTATCCATGCATCTTGATGTAAATAGGGATCTTTCCATGGGGGATGCGATCCAGCTTCTTGAAATCCTGTTTCTTCAGTTTGGTGACAGTGGCAACCTTCTTGAATATCTCCCGACCAATGAGTGTAATGTCAGCTCCAGTGTCAATGATACCATACATTGGAATGCCCTGTACTTCAACCTTTGCACATCTTGGTCGATTGCCCCAATTCGTACGGTCTTCACAGCTCTTTCACCTTTGGACTCTGATGACGTTTGATAATTAAGGAAGGTGCTGCCCAGGCAAAAAAGTCTTGCAAGCTATAATGCAAGATCTTGCAAGCGTTGCAAGTATTTGCAAAAAATCGGACAAATCTATAATCACTTGCACTGACATTATTTGTAGGTTCTTGCAAGAAGTGCAAGGAATTTGGCCAATTTCTTGCACTTTCTTGTAAAAAATGAAAAAACTTGCAAAAAAACATTGCTTAGCTTGCATTATCTTGAATTATTGATTGCAAGTTGCCTGCATAGGTGGCAGAGCTATATATTGGTAGTTATATAATTGTGTGAGGAGGCAAAAGTCTCAATTGCTTATGTGACAGTGGTGATGAGGACTCCTTTGAGAAGGCAAGGAGAGAGAAGAAAGCCAAATACAACCCATTGCCAAAGCAAACGGAGTCCAGGATGTAGAATTGAAGTCAATGCACTCATGGTGGGCTCCGTTTAGAAAACTGTACACATGCGTACTACTGATTGATGTTGAGTGCTCCTTCAAAACATGGAAAAGCAAAGACAAATTATTGGTGGATAATATAGCCAAGAGGCATTACATTGAGCAAAATGTTACACTCTACTCACCTTTTATCTTTATCTTTGTTTATATTAGGCCATAACTTGGGAAAAGCTTTCAACAAAGCTTAGAGAGCGCTCAATCAAGCGAGCGCGTGCTATACCGGTTTTGTTGGGGCTAAAATCTGCCTAATTAAATGGATGTGGCTTCCAGTTGCACGAAATTTCAGGCACGCTTTGCGCTTTATCTCTTAGCCCTCTCTTTTGTAAAATCCTGACTACCGCGGCCACTGGACCTAGCTCAAGTAACCATGACCGTTAAATGAACTACCTGACCTTACAGAAGTATCACAGAACCTCAGAAGACCTGGAGAGTATAATTATGTTTTTTTTGTCCAAACTTTTAAAACCCGGTTCTGTTGAGGAGCATTTGGTTGGTGTCAACCACAGTTATCTCTTATATATACTGTACATGCTTCATTCAGCTCATTCTCACAAGCCTAAAAACATGGCGTAAAACTATCATACCGGCTATAATATGCTAACCTCTAATTTTTTCAATTTTATCAGTATTATGTTGGCAAGACTTTACCCATGCAGGGACCACCGGCTCACTTCTGATTCATTAACAAATAAACTTGATATCTTTGTCTCTCATTGATCATGAGCAGCTAGATACATGTCAAAAAGTGCCATCTACATATTGCAGCAATTAATTTCTAATTCATAATTATTATTCTAAATAACACACACCATGCACTATGGCGGGAAACAGTTTCTAAAAAAGAAATAGCATTTTGTGTGATTTTGGCCACTTTCTACGCACTACAGTAGTGAGTTTCTACCAGACATACACCAAGTAAACAAGTGGGTAGGATATATAGGCACAAAATTGGCTGTTTGTGTGATTTCAGAGTCCTTTCTACGAGTTGGTCTCACAATCTCAAAAAACAACTCCCAGAATGTCAACTCCCAAAATGCCAATTTCCCAAAATATTGTATCCTAAAATGTCAACTTCATAACATATCACATCCTAAAATGTCAACTTCCCAAAATGACAATTCTAATTATTACAGCATACAAAACAAATCCATACATCTATAGTCTATCAAACGACCAACAGCACTAATATAGTCAGTGATAGAAGTTTCTCCAGTTAGCTTCCATGCATTCCTTTAGCTTTTCTAGTCTCTTATCAACATCGACTTGTCTCTTCTTTCTTCGAGGTGGTACTGCACCAGTTTCTAGAGTCACTTCAGCAGCTGCTTGCTCTGTCTTAAAGGTATGTTATTGTAGCAGCTTGTATATGTTAGGATGAGGCTTCTTTTTCACTCGCTTCAGCTGAGAGTGCCATCCTTCTAATCTGTTGTTTGTTCAGGGCCCATAGTATGATAAGTAGTTCCATAGCTGAATAGAGTATTTTCCTCCAATCCATATGCTGCTGAAACTCCTCTAGGTTGTCGTATTCTTCGAGATCTTGCTGTACACCATCCCATGCTACGTGGACAAAGTTTGGTAGTACAAAAGCAATTCACCATCTGCAGTTTTGCAGATAAGGTGCCTAAAATCCTCATCACTAGAGTAGGTTATCTGTAAGCCTAAATTTTGTACCATACGCCAAATGCATTGTTTAAAATGGTAATAACAACCTTTGTGAAGGCTTAAAATTGATGCGTATAGCTTGCATCAATGCTAATTCAAAATCAGACATAATGCTCACAGGATTAATTTCTAGGCTGATCGAGGTCTACATTTTGGCAGGCTTCTATGATTATTGTAAAGCACCTGTTGCATGTAAACCTCCCTGGATTTTCCTGAGAGGAGGCAGTATTAAAACCATAGGAAATTGCTGCCCATTATCAAAGACATGGATCGTAAATATTTGGTAGAATATAGTTTTTGGCACATTTCGAAGGTTCCATCCATGTACAATGTTTCTCCCTCAGCAAGTTGTATGTTGTATAAGAGTGAGGGGTAACTCAGCTAGGTGAGAGTATGAAAATGCTTGCATGTATGTGTTCATACTAAAATAACCAGCATTATATTATATAGTCACTTAACTATGTAAAAAAAAAACATTGGAAATGCAGGAATGGCTAAATCGTAAAAAGAACGCAAACAAGATGGAATGGCTGTTAGAGTGTGTGCAGATCGAATTCTTCCTGTATGGGCTGCACTTAACAATTTTGCCCACAGGAAGAATTCCTTACACACTCTAACATCTCTAAAGATTAGAAGAGCAACCAGGTATCACAAAATAGTTCCAGGGGCTAGGCATCTATGGGCTAGGCGACTTGCATTTTGAATTCCAAATAACGCACAATTTTGTGTGTGGAAAGGGTCGTCAATTCGATTTTTCTAGAAACTAATGAATTATGCATGAGTATGGAATCGTATTGCAATATATGGGTGGGGCTGCTCAATCCTTGAAAATAAAATCGTTAAAAGTTTATCGATCGCCTTTCTGCGAAAATTTTACTCCTCAAAAATTTCTAGCTATATGGTATAGGAACAGTGGCTAAATGATTACTAGCTATGTCATGATCATTGTGCTAGGGATATGAATGCACAATATGACCATTATTCCTGGCTATCATGTTTGCTCACATTTTATGATTTAGCCATTCCCTTATTACATTTCTAATAGGTTGGTTTTCATAAGAGCTTATATGTAGTTCCCGCATAGATTTCTCCATTTGCATTGCTAATCTCTCCTTATCCCTCCCTAATTGACGTTTTGGTGACAGCTGTGGTATAATGTGAAGTCATATAAACCACAGTTGAACCATTGTATTTATACCTCCAGACTTTGATGCATGGAAGTGGAGTGGGATGAGCAGAGTCACCCTTAAACATCATAGTATTACAGTCATAATATCATGCAGGTCAACATGCTGACTTTGAAAAAGCCATATGCTACTAACCTAATGAATGTTGACCTGGAGGACATTGTACATCCCACTGACATATGCAAACTAGCTGGATTAACTGGAAGAATGCACTTTTAGACATCATGGAAGAGTGGATGCCAAGCTCTCTTCTATGTTCCAGGAATAACCTTCCATGGCTGACCAAAGAAACAATTTTAGCTAATTTGCAAAAGAAACAAACTTTTCAAGCTTTCAGCAAGAGTACCAACAACACTTTAAAGGGTACCGTAGACTCGGGTTATTAGCTCATTGGGATATTAGTGAAAAAGTATGTGCTAAATAATGAGGTGCACCTAATAACGAGGGCTAGCATATGACCACGACTCCAAGCGAATGACGTCATCAAGCAGAAATTGATTGAAGGCCAATTAGTGAAAGAAAGCATAGTTCCATGCCTCTCATGCTTACAAATCAAGGTGAACAACCAATTTATAAATTTTGTGCCTGTTATCAAAGGTATAAGTAGTGTAAGAAGACAGTATGTGCTTAATAGTGAATGTGGACTTCATAACTAATTGTGCCTAATAACCTGAGTCTATACTGTATATCTACTCTGGCGAAACAAATTATTTTTTATCTCTCAAAATATCCCAACCATCAAAGCCTAAATCTAGTGCTTAAACTTCTCGAAGTGTGGCAGTTCAGTCTTACCATTATCTGACAATACAATTAAAATAACAGATTAGTGTCAGACACTATGGAAAGTAATACATTTTGCAAGCATTTGAATTACAAATAACTCCCCCTACAAGTAGAAGACACTCAAGCAAAATACTATACTCTGCACAAAAGTGATTAGACACCAGTAAAAACAATGTAGTTACTGCTTCTGTGATACTAAGAGAAGTCTGCTTCAGTATCTGCGCTGAGATACTAGAATCACCAATGGCTTTCAATATCTGGTGTACTACACTGTCAATAAACCCCACTTTGCACACTTCTCTACACTAATGTCAATATTACTTTAGGCAGGACTATCTACCATTTAAATGAAAATTCTGCAGAGTGATACTACTACATCGCAGACAAACTAAAGTATATAATAATAGTAGTACAATATCTCCAGATTCAAATCTTCCTGTAGATTGAGTGTGACAATGCTATGTTCCCCATCATACTTGATATTGTACCACATTCCACTGCTTTCTTGGCCAGACCAGACGCCTTATACCAGGAATAGTACCACAAAACCACTCACCCCTCCCTCAACTATCTATTTATGGTGAATTTGTTTTCCAGTAAGATCACTAGGTAGTTTGGAAGCACCTTGACACATTGCCGTCTCAATTTGTGGTAACTGTGAAAGAGAACCTTTCATCTCCTCTACAGTGAACTAACATCCAAGATGGAAGACCTGAAAAGTGGTTTTGTTTGGCCCGGATGGATTTGCTCACTCAACATGCTAACAAGGGTAGAATATTGTGGTAATCGGTCCACATCACTACCACTAATATTTTTCATTACTGATCTTATTTATTATATATAGGGTCAACATTGTGGACACCTATGTTTAGGCTAAAGAGTTCCATACAGCATTGGCATATAGAATCTTTAAATCCTCGAGTATGTGAATCAATGGTATTAATTGTTTTACTGGAACCTGCACCAGCACTATGATCAAGTAATCGCTCATTTTCTATAAGAAGTGCTTCGTATACTCACTGTCTTTAGTACATAACGATTTTTAAAGTTCATCCACAATGTTCCCAAATTCAATTTGAAGATCATTCAATCTGGTCACAAAGTTGTATTAGTGGTTTTGGTATTAGCCACTTTCCTCTAATCATAGTTCACCTTTGAATTATATTTTTCTTTAGCCTTAATTACTCTTTTACAGTCACGGCTTTTCATCACTTACACTATTCCTTTTCATCCAAAAGATAATGCGAAGAGAAACTGTGTGCTAGCTCCCTTATAACTGTTACAATAGCATTTAACTTCAAAATTCAGTTTTTATAGTTAGCATCAAAGCTTTTCGTTCTATGTGACAGAACTCATCAGGATGACTTATAAAACTGAAAAAAATGCAGATAACAGCTAAATATATAGAGGATTTACAGACAGAAAACACAAAAG